>CP092872.1:15941283-16049815 GCA_030710605.1 Cordylochernes scorpioides | reverse complement strand
TATCCCCGCTAAGGACCCCTGGCCTAATTAAACATCCGTCGTGACCCCCTGGAACTCGCTAATAATAAATTCGAGGGGAGATGGAAAAACAAACAGCCGACATTTTCTTGTCACGGCCAGTCGCCACCCCATGTCACTCTAATGAATTTTTCGCTATCTATTAAATCAAATATTAGTGCGTGCCTTTTACTATATACCGTTCTAATCCCTAACCAATTAATCTACGCCGATGTCCCATTTAGCTACAAATAAATTGTATAACACGTTATTTTACATTTACTAACAAATCAGTCCACTAACAGAATAACTAAGTAATTCAATAACTAATCCCGCCTACTGAACTCCAATGAATTAAAATATCTATTCTTTCATTAATAAACCAAAACCAAGTCACCAGGTATAGATTCTCTCGCCCTCGATTAACTTGTCCAATTAACATCGACACTTAGAACCAAGGACAACATTTTACCTATAAAAATCACACACACCCACACATGTTAAAGGAAAAAACAACCCTTGACCGGTTAGAATAGATCGCCGTGTTTCCTGCATACACAATATAAATGCCGCTTTAGGAAGAATCACGTTTTCACCTAAACGTGGCGCAGGGAACAAAAAATCGACAACATTAGGACTCAGTGAGTTTCACAGTTGGAAACAATGTGATCCACGAGTCGCGTCAAACATAAAACCAATTCGATAAGTTAGAACAACTTAGGCCAACAAGACCAAAGATATCGCAACTAAGGACAATTTAAAGCTCTCTCCACCCATCTTAAAAAAACAGGAACCTACATTTGGCCTACTACTTTCCATTCTTTCCCGATATATAATTTTTATGTATAATCTTACTTGCTCTTTTTTCTCGATGAACATTTTTTTTTAATTTTTCATTTTAATATCCTTTATATAATCATTATCTAGCTCTTATAAGTTTTTTTTACGTCAACCAATCAGTTTAGACTATTGTCATTTTATATTAATTACTTTTCCTTTTTTAACTATTTTTCCTCTTTACCAAATTGTTTTTTACTTCTGCTTTATGAATCTATTTTATGACCAACTTTATATTTAATCTTTCATATCTAATAATCTCAAGTTTATGTTTCATGTTTATATCACTAATTTGTATATTTGTCATTTTATATTTTCTCTCACTTTATAAATTAGATGTTATTTACATTGTTTCATCTTCCGCTACCATGTCAATGCTATCGAGTATATTATTGCTCATTTTCAATTTTCATTTAATATTTTCACTTTCTTTTACCCCTTATATACTGCTATAGTGTGTAATCTTTGTATTATGTCATCACTATTTTTACTTTTTTTTAAAGATTACTTTACATTTAATTTCGCAATTCTATTTTCGATTTTTCAAATCCTTTAACGCTATATGCAAAGCCTTAATTTCGCAACTTCATATCTCAATGATATAATCTTTTATAATCAAACTAAAAATCATGATCTAAAAACAGGAAAATCTTCAATAACCTCTTAATCAACCACTTTAAATGTTACTTCTTAATAAATACTAACATTCCTTTTACGCAGGAACTTTTGACACCCCTTCGCAGGCTAGACTTGACCTACTTTGATTTCGTAATTAACAATATTGACACACCGTCCCCCAGATTTACCTATCCCAACTTCTGGCTTGGAGACGTGCACATTGTATTTTTTTTTTATATATATATATATTCCAGGGCACTCTCATGCCACACGCTGTCACATCTTTTTTTTTTTACTCTTTTTCTCGCTAAGCCCCTGACGACTCCAATTAAAACTTTGATTTCTGGTCACTGATCTTCGCCCTCATTTATCCTGCATGAGTACGTTTTAACGACTAATTAATAAAACCCATAACAATCACCCTTATCTTACTAGTCGATTATGGTACTGTAACTTTATTAGGTCCTTAAATTTACACGTGAAACATGGCCTAGGTTTTCCGCGCCGTGCACATTAAATGGTTTGGAACATTGCCTCATCCTGAACATAACTAACCCCTCAACCTTTTCTAAGCCCATCACGAAGAGATCATGATTGACCCATCCAATCATTTATATTTTTACCTATCATCATTATATGTTCTCTATTGAATCTTTTATTCCTATTTTTATTTTTACTTGTATGTTTAGTATTAGTTGTTTTTTAAACTTTATTATCTCTTATGGATATACAGAAATCAACTCCATGTTATATACCAACTCATTTCAATTAATTTTTAAAAAATACTTCCTTAATAACAGACTCCCTATTCCGCTCTCTTAAATCCCTCCATATGAACCCTCTCACATCCGGGGCCATCTGTGATGTTTTAAGACCATGGAATTGTTGTAAATAATCCAGACATCTACTACCACATGTTCCACCACGTGACTGTATATAACTTGTTATTTACTGCAAATAGAAAGCCTCAACTAACATAAATCTGTACCGCGTAAGACTCTAATAAAGTATAGCAACTGTACAGATAGAAGGAATGGAGAATAACAGGAGAAAATTAAGAAACTAATCCGGCTTAGGTGAGAATAGGAGAGTAGGCCTAGCAAGCCCAGTACAATTTTTACGAGGTCGTGCCCTCCTGGATGATGTAACTTTCCCCCCTGTTTACGTCAGAAAAGGGCAGTGACATGCCTGGACCCTGAAGCTATAAAAAGGAGGCCTCAAGCCTCAGTTGGTCAGTCCTTTGTTTCAGTCTAACATTCGTCCAACCGCGCAGGCCGCTCCGATAGAGGTAACTAAACCCTTTCCTGCCAGAAATCTCCTCGTCCCATTCCTTCCTGACGTTCAGACGCTTCTTAGTGGAATCTCTGTTTGTTTATTTCACCTTTGGCCCAGCTGTGTCGCCTTCCACTACGACTGCACGGTAGAGTTGACATTGAGGTTGGTCTAGCATCAGGTAACACTGGCCCCAGAGGTCCCAAGATATCACATACATTTATATATATGTTATGATTATAATGTTTTGATGTTGGAATGATAAAGAATTGGAGGTACAGTCGTGAAAAAGAAAAAGATAGTTATTTACTTATCAAGTAGTTTTTATTTTCAATTACCTGAAAAGAATTACACATTAAATATTTTTCACAGTAATATAGAATTTATAAAATGAATCCTATATTCGTGAATTAAAAAATGGGTTGGTTAACTATACATATTTATTTTTAAGATCTTCAAATGTTCCTACATATATAAAGAAAGAGATTATTTCCAAGTCTTAACACGATTATTGGTATCATTATTGATGAGCAATGGTATCAACATATATAGTCACGACCGTCTTTCCTCATGTCACGGATGCGCGCGCATCATCATTATGATCATTATATCATTATCTAATGATAATAATAATAATAATTATTATTATTATATTATTATTATTTTTATTAATCAACATATATAGTCACGACCGTCTTTCCTCGTGTCACGGATGCGCGCGCATCATCATTATGATCATTATATCATCATCTAATGATAATAATAATAATAATTATTATTATATTATTATTATTATATATATATAGTCACGACCGTCTTTCCTCATGTCACGGATGCGCGCGCATCATCATTATGATCATTATCTTCTACTAGACGAATGGCCCGGGCAACGCCCGGGGTTTACCCGAGTGCGAATATATTCTAAAAACGTTGACTTGGGTGGTCGCTATTAACAGGGTGGTCTGTATAGACAGGTGGATGTATCACACAGCTGATAACAGGGTTGTCTAGAGTGGTCGCTATAGACAGGGTGGTCTGTATAGACAGGTTTATGAGAGAGGCACAAACTTACAGGTTGTTGACGCCGCAATCCCCAGAGAGAGTGTTTTTTGTTGCATCATGCTGTGACTCACACGACGACCCAAGGTCAACAGGGGTGGAGCAGCAAGCTTAGGCCTATCTCCGTCTGGCGGCGCTGCTTGCGAGTTATATCTACAATTCTGCAAATAACTCTAAGGATATTCAAGATATTCAAGAAATTATTTTTCGAAAACCTTTCCGGGGATATACCTAATAATATCCCAGAATTTCATGGCGATTGGATGTATGGTTTTTGAATAACAGGGTTGTCTAGAGGGGGGCAGGGAGGACACGTGTTCCCTGACAGCCAATGAGCGCGCATTCTATCCGTGAGCTTCAGACAAACAGACAAACAGACAAACAAACAGACAGAATAAGGCAAATATATAAGTAGATAGAAGCTTCTATCTTTATAATTATGTATATTTACAAAAAGTCAATTCGCTCGCGCCTCTAGCGGTGAAAATGAGGGGTAATACCAGCTGACCTAATGTACATGTAAAGTTTGGAGCGGGACGTTTCACAAGAATGACATCCACGGCTCCAATTTATAATTGTAACAAATAGTATTGGAATAAAACATTCAATCGGGTAAAACACGGGCGTTGCCAGGGTCATTCGTCTAGTACCATATATTCATGAACATTTTCGATAAATCACAGTATAACTTTACAGTTCAAAATTGAGAAAGAAGTAAATAAGAAACGTGACTTGGACAATTCTACCACAAGGCCCAGTGTACGTCTACGCTATCCCAGAGGAATTATGGCGACAGACGACAGCTAAAGCATTCGTGTGCGTGATTTACACTTCACTGTGGCCAAGGCTCCATTCTGTAAAACCATTTGTTGTTTTCATCGTGTTGTTGCAGAGATACTTAAACAGTTCATGTATTCTTTAATATGGCAGGTTTTACATGAACCTTGTCTCTTCTTGAAATTATGTTATTATACAAGGTGCGTTCATTAATTTCCAGGACTGCTCTGTATCTTTGAAAAAAATAAAACAAATAAAAAAACTAATTCAATATTTTTCAAAATATGCCCCTCCTGCCTCAATACACCCGTTCCATCTTTTTTTCCAATTGTCGAAGCAGGAGATAAAAGCACTTTTTGAGAGGTTCCTCAAGGTTGCCTTCGATTCAGCTTGTATCATATCAACGTTGTCAAATTTCCGTCCTTTCAAGTTAATTTTCAATTTAGGATAGAGGAAAAAGTCATTGGGGGCTAAGTCGGGGGAATAGGGTGGATGAGGGATCTGTATGGTTGAATGCTTGGCCAAAAACTGCAAAACAACATGGGCTGTGTGCGGCCCGCGCATTACCGACGTGAAGTATCCAGTCATTGTTTTGCCATCTTTCAGGTCTTTTAAGGCGCACTGCCTCCCTTAAGCACCTCATTATCCCCAAATAAACAGATAGTCCAGTCACTGAAGATAATTCTTCTGTTAGATTTAATTAACTCCTTTATTTTGAGCTTGTTTTCCTCGCAACGAAATGATCTTGGAGCCCAGTATGCTGATCATCGTTTACCTTTTCCCGACCTTTTTGGAAGCGTGAAAATCATTCAAAAGTTCTTGAACGGGATAAAGCTGCATCGCCAAAAGCTTCTTTAATCAATTCATACGTCTCAGTATCACTTTTTTTTCAATTTAAAACAAAATTTACCAGGTCTATTAGTATGAAACGCGAAAATTTTCAGTGAATTCAAAAGTTCACCAATTCCATACAACAAAAGATTTTTTATTCAAAGTAACTGCCCTGATTAGCTATACACTCGGACCACTTTTCAGGCAATTTTCGAATTCCTTGTCTGAAAATTTCTATTCCTTTTGAGTCGAACCAGTCAACAAGTCATTTTCGGAGTATGTCTGAGTTCGAAAATTCCTGGTTTTTTAGGGCGCGTCCTAAAGATGTGAAAAGGTGGTAGTTCGACGGCGCTAAGTCTGGTGAGTACGGCGGGTGGGGTAAGAGTTTCCAGCCCAAGTCCTTTATGATGTTTTTGACCACCGTAGCGTTGTGGGCTGGAGCGTTGTCATGCTGCAGTATCAGCTTGTAGTGCTTTTCACGCTATTCCGGTCTTTTTTCATTCAACGCCTCTCTCAAACTGTGCATTTGTTGTTCGTAGCGACTAGTATTGACCATTTTGCCAGGTTTCAGGAGCTCGAAATATACTACGCCGGTCTGGTCCCACCATATGCAAAGCATTGCCTTTTTTTCCGAAGCGATTGGGCCTAGGCGTCTGTTTTGGAAATTGGCCGGGCAGACCCCACGACTTTTGGCGCGTAGGATTGCTGAAGTGGATCCATTTCTCATCAGAAGTTACGATTCGGTGCAAAAATGACTTCTTTTCATGCCTGGCGTGCAGCCCTTCGCAGGTTACCAGAGGTCGTTATTGCTGCCTTTCGCTCAACTCGTGGGGGACCCATCTGGAAAGCTTTTGGGTCATTCCGAGGCTGTTTAAACGTAGAGAAACAGCACCTTGAGACACCTGGAGCTGTTTTGCGAGTTTCTCCTGCATTTGGGTACTGTCCTCATCCAACAAAGCTTGCAGTTCAGCGTCCTCGAACTTTTGGGGCGGTTTTCTATGTGGTTCATTATCAAGTTCGAAATCGCCACTTTGGAATTTTTTAAACCACCTGTAACACTGCGATTTGCTCAGAGCGTGGTCGCTGTAAACTTCCCCGAGCATTCGGTGGGCTTCAGTGGCACTTTTCTTCCAGTTGAAGGCGAACAACAAAACTTCCCGCAAATGCGCAATTTTTGGCTCGGAAATCGCCATTTTCCACGGGCTCCAGAAATTTTTCACGATTTGAATTTTTCTAAAACTGCACGCATGCTGATGCCACGTGAGTCAAAGAACAAAACGCCTACAACAGCGCTACCGTCGGCTCAAATAAAGTTGCACAGCGGCCTCTGGCGCCCATTTTCGCGTTTCATACTAATAGACCTGGTAATGCAGATTCTCTGCTCTTCGAAAATGGCCATTTTAAAATTAGAAATGCCAACCTTACAAGGAAGTTGTTTTGTTCTATTTTTAGATCGGCGCGTGCGCCACGAGACTCGTGCTTTCAGTCAGGTGTGGTCGAATGTCCAATATTCAACTCTGTAAAAAATATTTTCTCTAGCTTTTTTATTTATTTTATTTTTTAACCAGTCCTGGAAATTAATGAACGCACCTTGTATATTATCTATAAACCGTGCAAACCACTTCTGACATGTTTGTTCAGCTAAAGCATGGTCACCATAAACTTCCACTAAAATACGATGACTCTCTCAACAGCTTTTTTCTTATATTGAAGTAATGAAGTAAAACTCTCCGCAAAAACACATTATTTGGTACAAAAGTTGACATTTTAGAAGCAAACAGAAACTAGGTTGTTTATACTTCAGAGAAATGACGGTTAGTGGAAAAGGAAGCCTTATGATGACGCTTCAAAATAATGGTATTGCCAGATGAAACAGTGGAATAATAAACTAGTAGCACCATCTTCATCAAAACCGCATGAACTTATTTATACTCCTAATAGTTTCGCCTAAACATCCTCAATCTTAACCCTCAAACGATCCCTTCAAAAGACATCGATTCAATGTTTAAATGCTTCTTTTTTTCTTCTCAAAATTTATTCAACTACCTATGTCGCGATCAGCGGCTCTGCGCTCAGAATTTATCTTGCCTAGATTCCCCAAGTCTTCGTCCCGGGCAGGAGTACATCGTCCTATCTCAAACTGTAAGGAAATCTTTGGAGAGCGTTAGAAGATCTAAAGGTCCCTGGATCGATCCCGGGTTTCATCATCATTTTTTTTTTTATACTAGCAGTGGTGACCGAGTGCGGAAAGCGACGGACTAGAAATCCACTGGGATCTTCCCGCACAGGTTCGAATCCTGTCGACTGCGTTTTTTTTTTTCAGGCCCCAAAAGAAAACTGTTATTTGTCGTAGCTTCACAGTGCAAGTGATACTGGAGGTATTGGAGAACAACAGCGTCTTCAAGACAAACGCTGTCTCTAGAAGATATCTCCGGCATTCTTCCAAGCTAATAAAGATGCGAGTGACTAATCTTGTTCTTGTTCCAAAATCACTTTATTAGGTACCACTCAAAAAGAACAACCTAGCTTATGATATTTACAACAATGAATGTGAAGGTTATTCACATATTAAACAAAATGTTAACGCAGGATTCAATCCCGGTTCTTGACTGTCGAGAATCGAGGGTGTTACCCACTCGTCCACAGACTGAGTGACAAATATTACTCTTTCGGGTTAACACACAAAAATACAATAGGGCCTGTTTTAAAAGTAACTTAACACAGAAAACGCGTACACTCAGAAATACAACAAAATTAAACCTCTCGATTAGTTTTAACAACCAATATTTATCTTTTATTTGCAGCGTTTAATAAGGAGCGGACCTGGGTTACACATGTATGCGAGGAGATCACCAGACAAGCATACAGAGAACACTTTAGGCATATCCACACAACCACCACTCCACGATTCCTCGCATCCCGTTTCAACCCTCTTTATGTAAAAACATGGCCACATTCGTCCAATGACGTGGGAGATCAGTTCACTTAACTAGCAAACAACATTCTTCACGCATAGCTGAGAAGATTAAAACTACTTATGTTCGTCAAATAATTTGACACGATACTAACAAGAAACTGAACTTTAAATCTTTTCACGACTACATTTTATTTTAGAATTTACATAATTTTGTGAATTGGTTTAACTTTTTATATATTTTAGATTGAAAAAATAGCAAATCTATACAGATAAACAAAGAAAATTAACATATTCGTGTTTCCAACAATCTAACACCGTACTATCTAGTGTGTATTTAATTTATTAGTGACTTAAACAGCCAGTCTTTCTTAACCCACTAACTTATTTTAAACACAGGCAAAGTCAGACTTTCACCAAAGTGTGCCTGGATCATAGTGCCATGATCAACGATCATGTTTCTGCACCCCTATATTCCATTCCATGAGATCACTAATGGAATGTAGCTGCTGTATTGTCCGTGAGGTCAAGAGACGTACGGACCTCTGTGGTGTTGATCTCTTGGCGGAACGACTTGGAAGTCGGACTCGGGCCCCCCCACTGCGGCAAAGTGGATCAACTTCGGGGGACTTGCCTCTCAGACTTTAATGACCGATATGTCCTCACTTCTTTTTTCTAGATTTAATTTATTTTGTCTCCTCTCTAATTGTAAATACGCTGCTGTATCACCTCATAAGCATAAATAATAAAAAAACTAATGGAATTCGTGTAATATTTGCACACAAAGAGATAATAAACTTCTTTTAAACATACAGTTTCGGCCTGTCCCGAGAGTGGTTGTAGGCATCGCTGTAAAGAAAGGAATTTTGGTTTAAACCACCTGTGACAGACCATCTGTTTTTGACGACAATTTGCCACTTTGTCTCTAAAATCAGTTATTTGACACGCCTATAAATCCGGGATTCCCAAGCCACCTTTGTCCTCTCCATCTGGTTTCTGCGAGTTTCCTGGAAACGACCTCGGGGGCGTTGTCCGTGATCATAAACCACTTTATAAACCACGACAGTCATTGTGTGCAGGATAAAGACACAAGGAAGTAGCTCCCACATTGGTGGCTTCTGTCATTGGCGGATGGAGGTCAACCAATCAGGAGGTGACATCAATCAACAAACATTGGAGTGTTTCCAGCATTCCCGTTCGTCACCCTTGGGTCAGCAGGATGTAAACCTTCTCGCCCACACTATGTACGGGGGTTGTGGACACGGGGTGACGGTAGCTGTACGGGGGTTGTGGACACGGGGTGACGGTAGCTGTACGGGGGTTGTGGACACGGGGTGACGGTAGCTGTACGGGGGTTAGTGGACACGGGGTGACGGTAGCTGTACGGGGGTTGTAGACACGGGAGGACGGTAGCTGTACGGGGGTTGTAGACACGGGGTGACGGTAGCTGTACGGGGGTTAGTGGACACGGGGTGACGGTAGCTGTACGGGGGTTGTAGACACGGGAGGACGGTAGCTGTACGGGGGTTGTGGACACGGGGTGACGGTAGCTCTACGGGGGTTGTGGACACGGGGTGACGGTAGCTCTACGGGGGTTGTGGACACGGGGTGACGGTAACTGTACGGGGGTTGTGGACACGGGGTGATGGTAGCTGTACGGGGGTTGTGGACACGGGGTGACGGTAACTGTACGGGGGTTGTGGACACGGGGTGATGGTAGCTGTACGGGGGTTGTGGACACGGGGTGACGGTAACTGTACGGGGGTTGTGGACACGGGGTGACGGTAGCTCTACGGGGGTTGTGGACACGGGGTGACGGTAACTGTACGGGGGTTGTGGACACGGGGTGACGGTAACTGTACGGGGGTTGTGGACACGGGGTGACGGTAGCTCTACGGGGGTTGTGGACACGGGGTGACGGTAGCTGTACGGGGGTTGTGGACACGGGGTGACGGTAACTGTACGGGGGTTGTGGACACGGGGTGACGGTAGCTCTACGGGGGTTGTGGACACGGGGTGACGGTAGCTGTACGGGGGTTGTGGACACGGGGTGACGGTAGCTCTACGGGGGTTGTGGACACGGGGTGACGGTAACTGTACGGGGGTTGTGGACACGGGGTGACGGTAGCTCTACGGGGGTTGTGGACACGGGGTGACGGTAGCTGTACGGGGGTTGTGGACACGGGGTGACGGTAACTGTACGGGGGTTGTGGACACGGGGTGATGGTAGCTGTACGGGGGTTGTGGACACGGGTTGACGGTAGCTGTATGGGGTTGTGGACACGGGATGACGGTAGCTGTACGGGGGTTGTGGATACGGGGTGACGGTAGCTGTACGGGGGTTGTAGACACGGGGTGACGGTAGCTGTACGGGGGTTGTGGACACGGGGTGACGGTAGCTCTACGGGGGTTGTGGACATGGGGTGACGGTAGCTGTACGGGGGTTGTGGACACGGGGTGACGGTAGCTGTACGGGGGTTGTGGACACGGGGAGAGATGGTTAAACATACTTTTGACTACTAGTCAATTATGAATGAAAAATAATGAGAATAATACAATGAAATTATGATTGAGGAAGGCTCCACCATCTTGCTAGAGTCCTCCTCCAGACGATGAGAGGGTCTTATTGGACGCCCCGTATCTCCAGGCCCAGGAAGTGCTTGTAGATACGGGTCATGGCAGACGCCAGGATGGCCAGGGCGTCGTCCTCCAGGTCATGCCCGAAGATCCATCCCTGCAGGTCAGGGGGCCGCTGGATGATAGTGAAGGCCTACAGGATGACAGGCCTGATCCGCCCACAGGACCAGTAGCGGTGGGCCAGTGACAGGTCTTCGGACCCACAGGCGATGCAGGAATCCCGGGCTGAGGCCGGATGCGCTGGATGGGGGAGGGCGTGAAGGGCCAGCCGCACGGCAACGTCGGCATTGTGCCCCGAGAAGGCACCTCGCCGGAGAGAAGGCCTGCTGATGGAGATGGGGATGCTGACGTGGGGAAGCCACCGGGCTAGCAGCTGGGTGATGGGCAGTGCAGCCAGGCGTGGACGTTCTAGCATGCGGCGGGCAGTGCGGGTGGTTAGGCGCTGGAACGCAGTGGCCGTCCCGCGCAGCACGATGCCGTCCTTGATGTTGTCAACCCGGTGGGTGTGGTTCCGGTTCTCTTCCACAATCCGGCTGCAGAAGGTGGTGAGTGCCGCGATGTCAGCGAGGGCGGCGCGGGTGGTGCGCAGAGGGAGAGATGAAGAGCTGGTGAGATCACCAACGCGCATAGCCGCCCACCGCGATGCGACCAAAAGATCTGGAGGCCGAAGGAACCTGGAGTCCCCGATGATATGGAGCTCCTGAAGCTGAAGTGGCGGCAGCACCCGGTGGTTCAGCTCCAATATCTCCGAGACGGCCTCCCAGAGCTTGAGGAGCCTGCGGCGCCGAGGTGGATGCCATGTCCCAGATGTTGGAGGGGTCAGCCACGTCCCACTCACAGCGAGCCAGGAGTAGGCGTTGAGGCCTCCGCGCAGCGCGGTCTGCACGCCCCTCAAGCACGCCAGGCGAAGCTGTGTCCCAATGTCGAGAAGTCCGAAGCCGCCCACGGAGACTGGCCTTGCAAGAACGCCGCCCGGCAACCAGGTAGTACGCCGAGGTCCCCAGACAAAGCGCACCAGTCGGGCCTGCAGCTTGGCGATGGTGGAGTCTGTGGACAGGTAGCCGTGAAGATGGTGCACCACGGCGGACAACACCAGCGAGTTGGCGGCTCTGGCTCGACCGACTAAGGAGAGGCCGCGGGTGAAGGGGACCCACCTCGCCACAGCACTCTCGAGCAGTGCGAGGAGATGTTGTTCCTGGGCGGAGGATGACACTGCAGGTGTTAAGTTGCAGCCCAGTACCCGAATCTGCTCCGATGTCCAGGAGATGCCAAGCTGCGCGTCGGTGCGGGCCCGCCAGGCGCCGCACCATAGGCCTTTACACTTCGCGAAGTTGACGCCTATTCCCGAAGCGCGTCGGAAGTCCTCGAAGATGATTTTCACCACGTCGAAGAGCTCGTCGCGCCTGATGAGCAGCACGATGTCGTCGGCGTAGGCGAGGACGCTTCCTGGGCCGAGCGCTCGCTCGAGGCGCACCAGGAGAGGGCCAGTGGCGAGGCTAAACAAAGCGGCGCTGATGGCACAGCCCTGCCTCACCCCGTTCAGCAGATGGAAGGGCCTTGTGTGGAGGCCTCCGGCTCGCACCGCCGCATCCGCCCCGGCATACAGGAGGAGGAACCACTCAACGAAGGCAGGAGGCAGCCGCAGAGAGACCATCAGGGACACCAGAAAGCAGCGGTCCAGGGTGTCGAAGGCCGACTCTAGGTCCGTTGAGATGACAGCCAGCTCCGACCCGTTCCTCGTAGCCATGTCGATCTCGTCGGCTACTCGCGCCACGTTCCAACTGGGAGACCTTCCCGGAACAGCGTATGTCTGGCACCGAGGCACCAAGGCGGGAAGATGGGGCCGCAGACGCTGGAGGAGGATGTTGCCCAGGACGCGGTAGTCAGCTGTGGGGAGCGAAATCGGCCTGTAGCCGTTGATCCCAGGGCCGCCGTTGGACTTGGGGACGAGGCAGATGGTGCTGCGCCTGATCGATGAAGGCAGGCCCCCGCTGAGTTTGGAGGCCTCGAAGACGCGCTTGAGAGCCTCTACGAAGAAGTCTTCGTAGGTGATAAGAAACTCGCAGGGCAATTCGTCCCACCCGGGAGCCTTTCCGAGCGGTAGTCGGCGGATGGCCTCCGCGATATCTGCGCCGGTGATGTCAGGGCGGGTCAGTGGATCATCCTCTTCCAGGGTGAGGGTGGTGGTCGTCCCCCGGATGAACTCAGCGGCGGCG
Organism: Cordylochernes scorpioides; assembly: GCA_030710605.1. Classification (NCBI taxonomy): domain Eukaryota; kingdom Metazoa; phylum Arthropoda; class Arachnida; order Pseudoscorpiones; family Chernetidae; genus Cordylochernes; species Cordylochernes scorpioides. The sequence goes on along the minus strand of CP092872.1, from coordinate 16,036,657 downwards.
ATGGGGTCGCCGGATTCACAGGCAAAGCGGCGCCGGTAGACGGAGTATGCCCGTCGTCGCAGCTCCCCGCCGTCGATGATGTTCCCATCTTCATCCCGGATGGTCGTGCTAGCGGGCCTTCGGACGCGAAGCGAGCGCACAAGGTCGGGCAGCGATGGGTAGTCGGCGGCTGATGATGCTGCCTCCAGTCTGGCCTGCAGATACCGCCTGGCGCGCGAGATGTGGTCGTCATCGGCGACGCGTGGGACATGGAGGGATCTCACCTCCGCCAGGAGTTCGGCCTTGATCTTGGACCATCTTATCCATAGAGCTTCGCTGGACATGTCCGCAATAGATCCAGATGTTCTTTCTATTGTTGCCAGCAGATGTTCATCCACCAGAGCCGAACGAAGCATGGCGGCTACGCAGGGCTGGCGAGGGGAAGGAGGCGAGCCCATCTGGGTGAGGACAGCTCGATGGTCAGAGAGCCTGTAGTAGATGGTCTTGTACAGTGTCACTCTCTCCAGGAGTCTCGATGGCAAGAGAATTATGTCCAGGCGAGCTGCGTCAACCCGACTCCTGCAGCTGGCCACTCTGGTTGGAAGGTGTTCGGCGTCGAAGAGGGTGGCAACATCAACGAGGGCTGTCTGGTCCATTAGCTCCGTGAGGGCCTCCACCGAGCCGGATGTTATGTCGCTCGGGCTCTGCTCGTCGATGTTGAGATCACCCACCACCCAGGCGTCCTCCTGGATCGCGGCTGCTGTTATGGACTCCAGCTGCTCAAGCCGCTCGCGAGGAATGTGTGACAAGTGACAGTTGATCACGCGCACTTCCTGGCCTCGGAGGTCGATGGAGACGATGGAGATGTTTCCCGGCCACAGGACGCGCTGCCGCAGGACAGCGACCCCCGGCGCGAAGAAGCAGGCGAGGCCCGAACCCCTGAGGGCTGCGGGGGGCACGATGGCGGCGCTGTAGCCCAGGCACAGATGTTGAATGGGATCCAGCGACGAGGTGTTGGTCTCCTGAACAAAGGCGACGTCTACGCGATGTTGGCGCAGGAAGTGGCAGAGCTCAATGCTCCTCTCGCGAGCGGCGAGCCCGCGGGCGTTGTTGGATGCCAGACAGAAGCTCATTGGGCGCTCCTCGTCTGGGCACGGACGTCCGTGAGACGCTTGTAGATGGCGGAGTGGGAGTTGGGCAAGGCGTTCACTAGGCTCTCGGCAACCCTATTGAGCGCGGTCTTTTGCTCGCTCCCCATCTTCTTCTGTAGGCTCTTCAGACCGGGGATGGTGGTTAGCGCCTCCAGGACCTCTCCTCTCTCGAACCCAAGAAGCCCAGGATGGTCCAGGATGTCGCTGGGGACAGTCTCAAGGAGCTTATTGAGCTGCATCCGGGTCTTCTTGGGGGTCCCTGAGGGGGTCGACACTAGGACCTCCTCTTCTTTCATCTCTTCCGGTGCCACAGGGGCCTTTGTCTTCTCCTGTGAAGAGGATTTGGTCTTTTGAGAGCCATTTGGAACCCCTGGTGAAGGAGGGGCTGGGTCCACAACAGCAGTGGGTTGGGCCTGTGCAGCAGATGAGGGGACTGCAGTGAAGGCTTGCGATGGAGCTGGAGTTGGTGCTGCAGTCGATGTTGTCCCTGCGGCTGGCGTTAATACTAGGGCCGGCTTGGTGTTCAGAGAGGAGGGCAGCCCTCTTCCGGCGTTATTTGGAGCAGCAGGGTGGAGAAGCAGGTTAGCCTCTTGTACGCCAGTCTTCCGCGGGCAGTTGGCGCGTTTGTGCCCGTGCTTAATTCCATAAGTCACGTACACGTGACTGGTCACCCCTTTTGATTTTATTTCGAGACGGGCTGGGATGTGAGAGAGCTTCACGCCGTCTCGAAGGGTGATGAAGGCCTCACGACGTGCATCGGCCCAATACGAGTCGCCCAACTCCATCATTTTCTGGACGATGGAGGTTATCTGTCCGTAGGGCCGCAGGGCTGCCACGAGGTCTCCGTTTTCAATGAAGAATGGGACGTTGCCGATCATGATCCGCTCTGCCCGCTTCTTCAGTGTTGTTGCTCGCAGGAGGGCGTCCTCCAACTCCAGCCCATCCTCGACGAGCTTGTCGGATTGCTGGATACTGGAGAGGCCGACCAGGTATTGCCCCTCCATCTTCGTCAGCTGGTAGACGGAGCCCTTGCCCAGTTTGGCTTCCAACGCCCGGAAATACTGCTCCTGGGCGAAGTCTGGGCAGTACTCCAGGTAGACACATTGGTCCACCTGCCCCGCTGCTGACCTGGCTCGGAAGGTGGCCTGCTTTTGCCTGGATGTCTGGCACTCGCGCACCTTACTAGGTTTAGGCGCGGATCGTGGCCTGCTGCTGTTGCTAAGGATTCTTGGTGCCTGGGTACATCCCTTTTTGGCCGCCGAGTTGGTGTGGTCAGGGTCATGTGGCTTCTTCTTTGAGCCGCCCACTGTGGTGAAAATTCCATCTTCGGCCTCGGGAAGCTGGTTGTCCAGTTCCGGGCAATCATCCCAATTGCGGCGAGAATTTGCATGTCCGCCGTTCGCCGCCGGCTCAGAATTAGCATCTTTACGATTGTTTGAATCAGAAAGGCTTTCAGCCATATCTGATTCTTTTGCCGATATTTCGGTGGAGCCTTGAGGGTTTTCTGTGAAGTTCATATGGGCTTGCAGCCCATTCTCTTGGCTTTCAGCCAATACCCCAAAGGGGTTAGTAGTCTCCATGGCCTCCATCTCAGACCCAAAAAACGCGGAGCTCGCGCGCCGCGTGGCCGCACGGCCGAGAGAGAGGGAAGTTCACACAGAGTGAAATATTAAATACTCTGCTACAATATATAATAAAGAAGCTCTTCTCCTTGACTTGTATTACTTCTATAGGAAATAGGAAGATTATTGTTGCCACAATGCCAGAAACGGAGCACCTCCTCGGGCTACTCACGCCTGAAGACAAGATTCTTCTCGTCAAATTCTTCGACATTATCATCAAACATATTCCGAACATGAACTCCCCAAATGGCAGGGATCTGTCTAGATTCAAGGCGGCTTTAAGCTCCTGATCCGGACGTGCCCTCGGAGAGGGCTACGTCGATTGTATATATCTCTATTCATTCCTACCATTATTATTACCTTATAACTCCCTTTGAGTGTAAAGATTGACGAGATGTCAATAAAGTTGTTCAATTGTCAAAAAAAAAAATTGTCACAACAGAATACTGTGATGTCGAGATTCTGTTGTTGATATTCCACTATTTGACACTAGAATTTGGGGGTCGGTGGAAGGATGGTCTAAACCGTTGGTTTTCGACCGCTACGACCCGAGTTCGATTCCTGCATTGGGCACTTTTGTCTGATATCAAAAAAATTCTCCAATGGCCCCCGATTCTTGCAAAAATCCAACCCCACCAGCGAGTGCAAGTAACAAAAACGGGGCTATGTCACATTTCTAAGTGCAAAGTCAAACTGCTTTTCACATGTGTATATATGTGGTGCACTTACAGTAAAAGCAGTCACCTACTACAACCTACCATGATTATCATGGCCTGTACCACGTGTACTAGGGATAAGCAAAAAAAAACCCACTAGATTCTACTAACATTCCTGTGGACATTTTAGTTTGTTATAAACTAGTTAAAAGTCACTTTATAGAATCAGATTCCATTTAACCCCATATCATTCCCCAATCTTTACAAACACACATCATCTCGATACATCCTAAATTTTAATCAATCTAAACGTACAATCCCCCTGATTTTTTTAATAAACCAGAGCTTATGGAAAAAAACGGATTTCAAAGGTCGATATCAGCAACAAAAACTAACAGAAAACAATATTCAAATATTGATTCTTGTGTGCGAGAATAAACATTTAAATAAACATTTATTTAAATGTTGATTATCTTGCTCCTAACAAGGGCAACAACATTAATCTAAATTACATAGCTACGGTCGAATTACATATTTACATAATAGCATTTGTTCCTTTTTTTCCGTTGGCTCAGTTTGCCCATAAACGTGTGGGGTCTTCAGTAAAGTTATATATCACTTAATTACAAGAGACGGAATCGCTAAACAACATCTTGAAGAAAGAATACAAGTTTACGGAGACGTGTTTCTTTAATTGTGCTGTATAATCTGCAAGCTTTCGGACTTTGACGTCCTTCAACAGGCATGAAATACAAGACCTCACTATCTAATATACAGGTACTAAAAGTCCAGATTGTTTGGAATAAATATATGTAGGGTCTCAGAATAAAACATGAATATCACTCACCTATAGAGATTATTTTTGGGGGGAAAACTCTTGTGCAACAGATGGACAATCTTTTTCAACCAGCACAATCCTTTGAGACGAAATTTATAGAAGAAATGGTCTTAATATAGTTACGTAGAAAAAAAAAGGCGCATTCCAGAATAGAATGTTCAAGAAAATGTAGAAAAATCGGAGAACAACTGATTTTCTACATATTCTTGAACATTCTATTCTGGAATGCGCCATTTTTTCTTCTACGTAACTATATTAAGACTATTTCTTCTATAAATTTCGTCTCAAAGGATTGTGCTGGTTGAAAAAGATTGTCCATCTGTTGCACAAGAGTTTTCCCCCCAAAAATAAAGTAAAAGCGCTTTACTTTCATCTTAGTCAGGATGTTCATAGAACGATAGTGTTGGCTTGAAGGAAGTCTTATGAGTCAGGTATTGACAAGACGTTTAACCAATATAGACTCATGGACAAAACTTAAGGAAGTTGTACCTTTTAGCATGTACAGAGGGTGTTCACACTTATAGGAAACAATTTTATTATAAAATATTAAAAATTAACACCATATTTGAAATTTTTCAAATGTTCTATTTGAAAGCCTTTTTGTTTATTTACAGAACGGCACCTGATTTTCCATGATATTAGACACTTTCTGATCATGGTCATACTCAAAAGATCCCATTCTTCCTTTACCACTTTCCAGAGACCTTCAATTGTCCTAGGGTGTCTCTTTCCAAGTGCTCTTTTAAGGCATCCAAAAATGCAAAAATCCATCGGGGCTAAATCAGGAGATTTTACAGGGGTTCTGTTCTTTGGAATAGTGTTGATTCCTGTTCTTTGCCTTAGATCTTCCAAATAAGCTTGGGTTGAAGATGAGGTATGACTTATGGCGTTATCATGGTGAAATCAGACTTTGTTGCTCTGTTTTCCATAGATAGAGGGAATATCATTTAAAAATATAGGTTCTAAAATGTTGTTTTGATAGTACTCCGAGTTTATTTTGGCATTTCTTTCAACTTTTCTTATTTTTAATTTTCCTTCATATGATATACCGCATGCCACCATAAATCCTTTGGGGTAACTTTCGGCACATTCCTTCAACCAAATTGGCCTAGATTTTTCCACTCTTTTTTGATAGTATATAGCTCTTTTTCTGTCGCAATTGGTTAAATATACCCATGCTTCGTCATATGTAACAATAAATTTCCATCTATCAGCAGCCAAGAAATTTTCATAAAAATATCTGCTGATAGTGTGTCGCTGACGAATATGGCTCTGAAATAATTTGTGAACCGCATGTTTTTTTTTTGTAGCTTTTAGGCCTAAATCTTTATTTATTATTTTATTTATTGTTGACACTGATGTTCCTATTAATTTGGCTATATCTCTTTGTGGCATAGGATTTTCTGTTGTAATATATTTTTCACTTTTTTGACAGTTGCAGAAGTTCTCACAGATATAGGGGGTGATAATCTTTTGTCCATTTCTCCGTAGGTGCTTTGAATAAAAACTTGATATTTTTGTCGTGAATAATATTATAAATACCTTTTTTAGAAATGTTGATATTATCTTGTTTGCATATTTTAATTATGTCTAAATAGGTAAGATTAGCTCTGGAAAGTCCTAAAATATAACCTCTTATGAAATTATTGTATTTGAAGGGCATTTTTTTTTAATAACAAAATATATGTATTGCGTGTTAGAATTAGCTTAAGCCTTTTCGAATTCCACGTTGTTGATTTTTTAAAATAAAGTAATAGTTCCTTTTTTACACCGGGCGCTCGTTTCCTATAAGTGTGAACACCCTCTGTATATCGGGATTCAGACAATAACTCTGAAATATATTACAGTGACCTTTATTGAAGACACACGAAATAACCAAGTGTAAACATAGTTCACTCATGGACAAAACTTAAGGAAGTTATACCTTTTAGCATGTATATCGGGATTTAGACAATAACTCTGAAAGATATTACAGTGACCTTTATTGAAGACACGCGAGATAACCAAGTGTGAACATAGTACACTCATGGACAAAACTTAAGGAAGTTATACCTTTTAGCATGTATATCGGGATTTAGACAATAACTCTGAAAGATATTACAGTGACCTTTATTGAAGACACACGAGATAACCAAGTGTGAACATAGTACACTCATGGACAAAACTTAAGGAAGTTGTACCTTTTAGCATGTATATCGGGATTTAGACAATAACTCTGAAAGATATTACAGTGACCTTTATTGAAGACACGCGAGATAACCAAGTGTGAACATAGTACACTCATGGACAAAACTTAAGGAAGTTGTACCTTTTAGCATGTATATCGGGATTTAGACAATAACTCTGAAAGATATTACAGTGACCTTTATTGAAGACACACGAGATAACCAAGTGTGAAAATAGTACACTCATGGACAAAACTTAAGGAAGTTGTACCTTTTAGCATGTATATCGGGATTCAAACAATAACTCTGAAAGATATTACAGTGACCTTTATTGAAGACACGCGAGATAACCAAGTGTGAACATAGTACACTCATGGACAAAACTTAAGGAAGTTGTACATTTTAGCATGTATATCGGGATTTAGACAATAACTCTGAAAGATATTACAGTGACCTTTATTGAAGACACGCGAGATAACCAAGTGTGAACATAGTACACTCATGGACAAAACTTAAGGAAGTTGTACCTTTTAGCATGTATATCGGGATTCAAACAATAACTCTGAAAGATATTACAGTGACCTTTATTGAAGACACGCGAGATAACCAAGTGTGAACATAGTACACTCATGGACAAAACTTAAGGAAGTTGTACCTTTTAGCATGTATATCGGGATTTAGACAATAACTCTGAAAGATATTACAGTGACCTTTATTGAAGACACGCGAGATAACCAAGTGTGAACATAGTACACTCATGGACAAAACTTAAGGAAGTTGTACCTTTTAGCATGTATATCGGTATTCAGACAATAACTCTGAAAGATATTACAGTGACCTTTATTGAAGACACGCGAGATAACCAAGTGTGAACATAGTACACTCATGGACAAAACTTAAGGAAGTTGTACCTTTTAGCATGTATATCGGGATTTAGACAATAACTCTGAAAGATATTACAGTGACCTTTATTGAAGACACGCGAAATAACCAAGTGTGAACAAAATTGCCTCTGTCTCATTTTTTAAAGGTTGGTATACCTTGTACATACTCAAATACGGGTATATAAACTGTAAAAGTATAAAAAGATAAACAAATATGGAGTAGCAATGTAATTAAACAAACATGAATAAACTTCAGACATTATTGGGTATCTACTTATATAATTGCCTTATTCTGTCTGTCTGTATGTCTGAAGCTCACGGATAGAATGCGAGCCCATTGGCTGCCAGCGAACACGTGGCCTCCCTGCCCCCCTCTAGACAACCCTGTTATCAGCTGTGCGATACATACACCTGTCTATAGCGGCCACTCTAGACAACCCTGTTATCAGCTGTGTGATACATCCACCTGTCTATACAGACCACCCTGTCTATAGCGGCCACTCTGGACACCCCTGTTATCAGCAGTGTGCTACATCCACCTGTCTATACAGACCACTCTGTCTATAGCGGCCATTCTAGATAACCCTGTTATCAGCTGTGTGTTACATTCACCTGTCTATACAGACCACCCTGTCTATAGCGGTCACTTTAGGCAACCCTGTTATCAGCAGTGTGATACATACACCTGTCTATACAGACCACCCTGTCTATAGCGACCACTCTAGACAACCCTGTTATCAGCTGCCTGTCTATACAGACCACCCTGTCTATAGCGGTCACTATAGGCAACCCTGTTATCATCAGTGTGTTACATTCACCTGTCTATACAGACCACCCTGTCTATAGCGGTCACCTTAGGCAACCCTGTTATCAGCAGTGTGATACATCCACCTGTCTATACAGACCACCCTGTCTATAGCGAAAACTCTAGACAACCCTGTTATCAGCTGTGTGATACATCCACCTGTCTATACAGACCACCCTGTCAATAGCGACCACCCAAGACAACGTTTTTAAAATATATTCGCACTCGGGTAAACCCCGGGCGTTGCCCGGGCCATTCGTCTAGTATCTATATAAATAAAATGGAATAGTTTGTTTCAAACGTACAGATACATTTATATTCAATTAAAAGGACATATCGACTAAAATAAAGTCTTCGAGTTAAAATAGAAAAATAAAACGGAGATTGAAGATAAGTATCTTGTGTGAATTTTATTAGCAAGCTTTCGGACGTCCTTCTACAGGATTTTTGTCTCGTTCTTTTGTTTAGTTATCGTAAAAAAGCCTGTTGAAAGACGTTCGAAAGCTTGCTAATAAAATTCGCACAAGATAGTCCTCTTCAATCTCAGTTTTATTTTTCTAAAAGGACATATATTGGATCAAAAATAACTTATTAATGGCTGAACGCCAACATTTTTCAGGGTATACCAACCTTTAAAAAATAAGACAGAAGCAATTTTGTTCACAATTGGTTATCTCATGTGTCTTCAATAAAGGTCACTGTAATATCTTTCAAAGGGTTTGTCTATATCCCGATATACATGTTAAAAGGTACAACTTCCTTAAGTTTTGTCCATGAATGTATCTTTCAGAGTTATTGTCTGAATCCTGATATACATGCTAAAAGGTACAATTCCTTTATTTTTGTCCATGAGTGTATCTTTCAGAGTTATTGTCTATATCCCGATATACATGCTAAAAGGTACAACTTCCTTAAGTTTTTTCCATGAGTGTATCTTTCAGAGTTATTGTCTGAATCCCGATATACATGCTAAAATATAAAACTTCCTTAAGTTTTGTACATGAGTGTATCTTTCAGAGTTATTGTCTGAATCCCGATATACATGCTAAAAGGTACAGCTTCCTTAAGTTTTGTCCATGAGTGTATCTTTCAGAGTTATTGTCTGAATCCCGATATGCATGCTAAAAGGTACAGCTTCCTTAAGTTTTGTCCATGAGTGTATCTTTCAGAGTTATTGTATGAATCCCGATATACATGCTAAAAGGTACAACTTCCTTAAGTTTTGTCCATGAGTGTATCTTTCAGAGTTATTGTCTGAATACCGATATACATGCTTAAAGGTACAACTTCCTTAAGTTTTGTCCATGAGTGTATCTTTCAGAGTTATTGTCTGAATCCCGATATACATGCTAAAAGGTACAACTTCCTTAAGTTTTGTCCATGAATGTATCTTTCAGAGTTATTGTCTGAATCCCGATATACATGCTAAAAGGTACAACTTCCTTAAGTTTTGTCCATGTGTATATCTTTCAGAGTTATTGTCTCAATCCTGATATAGATGATAAAAGGTACAACTTCCTTAAGTTTTGTCCATGAGTGTATATTTGTTAATACATTATTATAAAGGTAAACTTTCGCTTGAGAAGATCCAGGGCTGGGTCATTCTTCTAATTTACGGAAGAGCAATATTCGATGCATATATTTGTAATTCTACTGTACTAAAAGCTAATGTCCATAGTTTACTTGAATACTGTTGGATCGTTTTTGAAGACAACTCTCAGATTTATAGAATTAATTTATTAAACTTTAAACATTTTTAGATATAGAGAGAGAAACGAGTCAATTACCTCGTATTTAAGGCAACAAAAGAATCACCTAATTTACATACATCGTTCTAACCAGATTCAACTTATGCAAAACAGACGACAAAGAAAAAATAAACAAATTAATAATAGAGGGTAAGTTCCTATTTTTTACAAGCGTTCACACTCAAAGAATAATAATTTTCTTGCTTCAAATACCATTTCTGAGATTCCACCCATCAGTGTAGCTTATATAAGCAGAATGATCCAATACAGTATTAGAACTCTACTTAAATTGGTAAAACCGCTGGGATGGTTCACCCCTGATAAGCCAATCCCTCTCAACATTTTTCATCGCAGTAAGGACAGTATAAGTTTGAATGTAATTCTACTGCCCTACAAGCTTATGTCCATAGTTTTCTTGAAAACTAATTTTGAGATTCCATCCTTCGGTGCTGCGTATATAAGCAGAATCGTCCAATACAGTATTAGAGCTCTGAGAAGCGGTCTGGTAGGATACATTGGTAAAACCACTGGAAGGATTCACCACTGATAAGCCAATCCCTCTCAATATTTTTTCATCGCAGTAAGGACAGTAGAAGTTTGTTTTATGTATAAATGAAACATTCGTTCTTTTAATGTTTTCATTTATTATATATAGATGACGCATTATTGCTTACAATTAATTCTTCTAGTTCTTTATACAGAGAGGAATACTCTGGTTTCACGGTGAAAAGGGAAAAAAGGGTGGGGGAGGGGGAAGGGGGTCGGTGGAAGGATGGTCTAAACCGTTGGTTTTCGATCGCTACGACCCGGGTTCAATTCCCGCATTGGGCACTTTTTAATGTTTAAAAAAAGCTCCAATTGCCCCCGATTCTTACAAAAGTCCAACCCTACCAGCGAGTGCAAGTAATCAAACGGGGCTCTCTGGCACATTTGTAAGTGCAAAGTCGAACTGCTTTTTACATGTGTAGACATGTGGTACACTTACAGTAAAAGTAGTCGCCTACTTCTACCCACCATGATTATCATGGCCTGTACCACGTGTACTAGGGATAAGCAAAAAAAAAAAGTAAGTTTTCAGTGAGGTTGATTGTGGCTGAAAGAAAGAGCTTTGTGGATTGAGGACCTATATACATATATTAAATAATAAAAAGGCATATATTGGATTGAATAAAATAATTATTTGCCATTATTTCGGTTGGCTTCATGCCAACCTTTATCAAAGCATTACATTTTTGTATAAACAAACTCAGCGCCGCATAGTGTTATAATATCACAGTTGAAATAATTTCAAATACTAAGTAGGTGTGGGAAATTTGTGCATGAAAAAAATATTATAAAAATTACAATCAGAATAAGTTAAATATGCGGCACTGAGTTTGTGTATATAAAAATGTAATGCCTTGATAAAGGTTAACATTCAGCCAACCGAAATATTGGCAAATAAATATTTTTATTCAATTCAATATATGTCTTTTTTATTATTTAATGATTTAAGTAAGGATTGCTCTATTTCCATATACATATAGGTGTAGAACGACTAAGGTTAGAAATAATCGTTATTTCTCCTTAAAATAAATATAGATTTTTCGTTCAAAAGAAACACATGCGGGATAATTTTCAAATGTCGTTTTACAATCATAAGCTACATTATATTGTATTATAAATTACTTTATATAATATTTACGAACGGAGAAATATGTCCAGGGTAGCCTAGTGGACATGGCATCTGCCCGGTAAGCGGAACACTGTGGGTTCGATTCCCATCCCTGGATACTTTTATTGTTCCGTTTATCATTACTCTTCACAAATTCATCCTTTCATACTTTTAATCCCTAAGGTTAGAAATAATCGTTATTTCTCCTTTAAATAAAATTTCGATTTTTCGTTCAAAAGAAACACATGCGGGATAATTTTCATATGTCGTTCTACAATCATAAGCCGCATTATATTGTATTACATATATATGTATCTATACCGTGTATACATGATATAGGATTATTTATAGCAAGACAAAATAGTCTGGCAATGTATTTAGACACCAGCCTTGCAATCTATGCAACTTGAATGTTAGTAGTGTATACCTAAGCACGTACATGTATGTAAATATGGTTGAGCATGATGTGGAACATGTCCAGCATGACTAATGCGTGCAGCCACCTCGCGTGACATTCCAACCTGCTTGATTATCCTAGGTGACATTCCGTCTGTTTTACCTTATCAGATCGTCAAAGAAGACTTTAATGGCGCGTGGAACTGGAATGGGAAATGAGCCTCTTCTTAGCCGGTCATCTACTTGTCGGTCATTCTAGGTCTCTCCACCATCCAAATTTCACATCAAGATTTTATTTCAACACAAACAACCTGTGCAAGATGAGTAATAAAATCATTAAGCACTATTTTCTCTTTTCCCAATAAAACAAACTATCTATATTTTCTAAGCATACCTCCATAGTTATCTTTTTTTTTTGCTTATCCCTAGTACATGTGGTACCATGGTAATCATGGTGGGTAGAAGTAGGCGACTGCTTTTACTGTAAGTGCACCACATGTCTATACATGTGAAAAACAGTTCGACTTTGAAACTTACAAATGTGCCAGATAGTGCCATAGTTATCTTAAATACCATAATTAAGATCCAGTGTGATTCAGTGTCTCAAATATAAAGTAGAGAATCATCCAATACAATATTAAAGATCTACAAAACGGTCTGGTAGATTAAATTGACGACACCGTGGAGAGATTTCACCACTGATGAGCAAATTCCTTCTAATATTTTTTCATCGTAAAGGACAGTAGAAAGCTTATTTCATTTGGAAAAGAAACGGAAATATCTTTATTTACGGGGCTCCTAACCAAAATAGATGATTTTTGAGCCCCAATGGCCGCGTAAAGCGGAATATATATACAAACCACTATGACAAGGCTGGGGAGGCTAGGGACAGGATCTCTGTCAAGGAAGAGGCAGGTTAGGCTGAAGTGGGTCCGCGGAGGAAAAGAAAAATTCGTGCTAAATATTTATATATTCTTCTATATACAGGGTGATCCAAAAGTCCCGCACAACTTTAAAAATTAATAACTCCGCGAATATTTGCGCTAGAGCAATGCGGTAAACACCATTGTGTTCAGAATGCAATGGGATTTTTTATGGCAAATATTGAAAATTTCGAAATTGATTTTAGTTACAATTTCATTCCCTAGATGGCGCTGTACCAGAATCAGAAATTCAGCGGCCAAATTGTTTGATTAATTGAAAAATATAACTGATCGACACATATTTTTCCTCTTTGTATACCAGGAAAGAATCCTAATAATATCAAATCGTTAATTAATAAAGCACCATTTCGCCAAAAGTTAGAAGAAATGGTTAACGATTTTTAAATACAATCTGAGATATGTAAAATAGGTATATGCAAATTAAAACATGTAGCAAAAAATATTTATATTTTTGATAGAGGTTTGTCAAATATATTGAATGTTTGAAAAACATAGCTGAATTCAATACACGATTTTTTGAAATGTTAATATAGTACCAAAAATTATGATGGTACTACTAATAGGATTTCTTGCTATAAGGAATGTGTAATTTCTTGAATAATTGGCGACACTCGACTATTTAACTGGAAATTTGTCATGATCCAACAAATGAAATATAGATGGGAGTGACAAAATACATTTGTCGTACTTTATTCCAAATATCCTATGGGCTTGTCAAATGTTATCATTGTTTATTATACTGTACACGATTTTTTAAAATGTATCCCCTCAAATAAATATAATTTTTAAATCAACCTTTTGCGTTGAAAAACGTGGTAGTAAAATCATTTTGTATTTTTTTTTTTTGCCCAAAATTTCTAAAGGTGGGGGTTACAGAGAATATTTCTTATGCTATTTCTTTTAATGAGCGAAAAGCGATAAATTAAACATAAGGGGTAAAATTGTGTGTACAGTGTTATTCGAGAAGTTATAACACTTTGGTCTGCACGACATAATATAAGATGTGAGCAAATGACAAACAAACAAAAATTACTTTTCACGAATAAAAAAGAGACAAGATATGAGGACAGAATTTATTTACCCATAACCAACACAAAGAGCTGCAAAACATTGGTAGATAATATAATACATGGAAGCTTTTATAACACATGAGGTAACTGCCTTCTCTCTTGTATTAGGTCAGAATCCTTGCTCAATGTGGCGACCTTCATTCTCAAACACCGCCTGCAGACGATAGATGACAGATTGGACAGCATTAAATAAAATATCTGATGAAATTGATGAAACGTACCGTCTGATAGAAGCCTTCAACATGGCCAATGTGGTAGGCCGACATCGATAAACACGCGACTTAATGTACCCCCATAGCCAAAAATCGCAAGGCGTCAAGTCTGGTGATCTTGAAGGCCACTGGTGTATAAAGTGGCGACTTATCACACGATCTTCACCGAACGTATCCTTCAGCAATTGTTTGGCACCGCGGGAGATATGAGGAGGTCCTCCATCTTGCATGAATGTTATTTCGCTCAGTGCTTGTCTGTCCTGCAATATGGGGATAACCTTTTCTCTCAAAAGTTGAACATAACGTTCACCAGAGAGAGAGAGAGAGAGCAGAGAGAGAGAGAGCAGTTACAGAAACGGTTTTAAATGTTCTTCCATTTATTTCTTGAAAGAAAAATGGCCCAATAATAAAAGAAGAAGTGAACCCACACCAAACTATAACACTGGGCTGATGAAGTGGCATTTCTGTAAAAATCCTAGGGTTTTCTGTTGCCCAAATGCGGCTGTTTTGAGTGTTAACTTCTCCGTTCAGAGAAAATTGAGCTTCATCTGTCCACAGAACATTCAACAGCCAGTTTTCATCAATATCAATTTGCCGGAAAACCCATGAAGCGAATTCTTGACGCTTCTCAAAATCGCCGACTTTTTGCTCGTGAAGTCTTTGAATTTTTTTACGGGTATTTTTTAAGACAAATTCTTAGTGCTCTCCAAACTGTTCCATACCAAATCCCCGTTTGTCGAGCACTTACTTTTCCATACGTGGATAACGTTTCAATAGCTTCAACATTCTGCGAAACCGTAGCAACCCCAGACTTGCATGTCGATGGTCTTCCACTCCGAGATTTTGCTTCCAGAGATCCAGTCTTCTCCAAAGTTTTTATCATTCCCCCTAGAGAGAGCAACTCATGGGTCCTTTATCGCTTCGAATACCTTTAAAGGTACGAAACGCTTGTAAAGCTTCAGTGGCAGATTCTGAATTGCAATAAAAAATTTCACCAAGAGTGATTTATGCTGTAGTGATGGTAAAATAAATTGTTGTGCATGTAAATAGATGAAGATTATTCGCATTTTTCAAAACCTCATTATGTAAAAATATATGTGTATATAAATTGGATATTTGTTGTTGGCCGAACCAATAACCATACACACCTCATCTCGTTAACGGAATAATGTTCTTTGTCTGGTCTGCCTTTTTTTACTCTCTTTGGAGTAGATTTGCTTTTTGATAGTTTTTATTTATGGAGCTGAACCAGTATGATGGCGGTGGTGGAGGAAGTCAGCAGGCCAACAAGCGGCCGCGTTCTGAGGACGAAGACCTCCTCCCGTCTTCCCATCACCAATTTAAATTCAACAGCACGGCGAACTTGTTCAACTTTGAGTGCCAAACCTTCGAAGCGATCATTGCCGACACCAGCCTGGACTCCCCCGAAAAAATACAGATGGCCACCAAAGGACTGATACTGACTCTCGTCCAAGAGGCAGAACTTCTTCTTAAGGACGCCTTCAAGGGAGCCAGTCTAGGAAGACCCAATCCCACAGCCAACGTCCCGATTCCCTCCACCTCTTTCGCCTCGGTAGTGGCAGAGAAAGACAAGCCGGTAAAGCCTGCACCTCCGAAACCCAAAGCGAAATCCACATTTGTGAATCTGGCTCCTTCCTTCGAATCGCATGTCGTCGTCAGGTCGGCTAACCCCAGAGCAACCCAAGGGAATTTTTGAGGGAAATTCAAAAGATTCATCCTTCCCTAGCGTCATCAAAACACGTGGTGGCGTCCATCAACACCAGCGGCGAGGTGGTTTTCCACCCCAAAACAACCCAAATGGCAAAGTAGCTGGCCACTGGGCTGACCTCCCTGCCAACGGGCCTAAGCTGCCCCGAGTGCCCGGTTATCCTACCAAGATACTGCCTCTTCAGAGTGGACGGGGAGGTGCGGGACGATGAGATATGCGAGAGCTTCCGCTCCAACCACTCCGTGCAGTCACTCCTGGAAAAGCGTGAAATCAGGGTAGTCCATCGATCGAATAATGCGGCACACAGCACTAGTACAGTGATCATCGAAGTGGATAACCAAGTCGCCGAAATCCTCGGTCAACATGGACGTATTCCTGTGGCGGGTCTAGTGCACAGGTATGAGCGCAGTCATACTTTAAAGCAATGCTTCCGTTGCTGTGGCTTCGGCCACCGCGCTTCTGCCTGTCCAGCTGCCCATCCAATCTGCTATCGCTGCGGCTCTGCAGAGCATGAGGGCATCCGATGCTCGGTCGAGCCAAGCCAAAGCCGCTGCTGCCGCTGCAGAAAAAAAAATCTGGAGCTCCCACAACCACTTTGCCACATTATCTACCTGTCCCTTTGTAAATGAGAGAATAGCCAGAACAAGAAACAATGTCTAGGCCTTTGCGTGTCCTGCAGGTGAACGCTAAAAAATCACCAACTGTCATTCTTGAAATTGCAAATTTGGCAAAT
The DNA here is from genome assembly GCA_030710605.1 of Cordylochernes scorpioides. NCBI lineage: Eukaryota > Metazoa > Arthropoda > Arachnida > Pseudoscorpiones > Chernetidae > Cordylochernes > Cordylochernes scorpioides. The sequence continues at coordinate 16,020,071 of CP092872.1, read as the reverse complement.
TCGACACAGGCCGACATCGTGCTCCTGCAAGAACTCTCAACTAACTTCTTCTGGCCCACACGTGGGTTTCAGGCGCCTACATCCCCTCGGGAATTGTGGCATGTAGCAACCTTCATCCCATCCCTCTAACGTCCCCAGACACCGCCATAACCTCCATAGCCATATGTCTAGAGCAGAGCATCATCGTGGTGCACTCGGCCAACTGGAACGGCCTTAGAGCTGCCGATGATTTCATCCCTCTTCTGGAAGATACGATAAGACGGGCGTCTCTTCCAGTGATCCTGGGTATGGACACTAACGCCCACTCTCCTACCTGGGGCATCGGTGCGAGGTTGGACTTCCGGGGTGCTAATCTTGAAGAGTTCGCCAGCTTCAATGATCTTCATTTCTTGGGACCTCCTGTGGACTCGACCTGGTCAAATGGACCTTTATCTTCTTCTATAGATGTAACTCTGGCATCCAGCTCACTGGCTATCCATGTCACTAGATGTTTATCAGATGAGATGGCCTTCACTGACCATATACCTATCTGGACTACATTCCTAGACATGGTCAATAACGAGACAAAATCCTCCTGGGTTGAATCCTCATGTAAAGAACAGACCTTTAAATCCTTCCTCAACTCTTCTCTCCACCAGGTAACTACCCTATTACAACAACAACAACAACAAAAACCTTCATTAAGACACTATTGTCTTACAAGGGGATTCCCCTAAGAGGTTATATATGTACATGAGTGAGGAGGAAAAGCAATTTAGAGGGGAGGTGGAGCAATCAGCCGTTTCTGGGGAGTTGAGCACTTCTTCCCTCATTTTGTCAATCGCCTTGAAAATTTTTAAATATTTATAAACAAATGTTTTATCCAGCTGGAGAGTAGTAAAAATTGTATATACATGTTGTTCATTATAATGAGTTATCCCCGAAATTTCGCGAATTTCCAGTCTCTTTTCCTATAGGAATGGGCAATGGAATAGATAATGAACCAAATTTTTTGGATGCCAGCATTGCAGAAGTAGAAATTTAAAGGGTCGCTGTTCCAAAATCCCGTGATATCCTCGGGGAAAAATAGCCATAGCATCCTTTGACGGGCTATTTTCAAAGAGAGGTTTGATAGTAAGTAGTCCTCCGTCATAAAGGAGCTACTTAGAGATTGATAGTGAATACAATGAGTTGAGTTTTGTATCTTAGCTCGGTCAAATTGGAGTAGCTGGTCCACTGTGGTTTGAACTATTCTAGGCATTTCTCCTCGCAAAACCATATAATCTTCACAGTTCTTAAGAAAAGAAAAACCCCAAGAGTCAATGATGTTATTCAGGTTATAAATAAAGTTGTTTCCCGCTTTTCCCAAAATTGAAACTTCCTAGAGCTGAAACAAGCAAACATAAGGTAATCTTGTCCTGTCCATTTTTAAAATCCGATCTAGAACTTTATAATCAATTTCGTAATGTTTAATTCAAGGGACATCCTTTCGGTTTCTGTTCGTAAGATATAGCCCGGAGTGTAAATTTGCGAAGGTCAAGAAATCGCCGTAAGAAAAATATCCTGGATCTGGTTTACAACTCCTATCTGATTCGTCGCCCACAGTGGGGCCGAGTATAATAACGTGGATAAAACTATGGAGTAAAGTAATTGCATCACTGCTCCGAACGATATGGTTCTTGACTTAGATAGTATTCTCCATACTGCGTTTGTAGCAATCAATGCTTTGCTTTTAAAGTGCTGCGCCACGTAAGCAGTTGGATTCTTGATTGTTAAGGGGTAGCCAAGATACGTATATTTTGAGGTAACTGTCAAAGGTTGTTGGCCCCAAAACAAAACGTCAGATCTAGCCAAGCGGCCTCCATTTCGAAACGCTACGATTTTAGACTGGAATTGGTTCAGAGTTAAACTATTTTCCTCAAAATATTTTTTATTAAATTAATCTTTATTTGGATATTTATCTTGGATTCATCACGGAAGACTATATCATCCGCGAACAGGAGCAGGTGTATAGTTCCATGGCCCGGTAAGTATATACCTGGCAGGTCAGAATCATCCAGCGTAGCAACCAGATCGTTATTGAAAATAATAAATAAATACGGTGAAAGAGGTTCACCCTGAAGAACACCTGATTGTATTTTGATAAATTCTGTAAAAGAGCCGCTCCATCTGACCGCTGCCATCATTTGAGCATAGTAGTTCTGTATAAGTTTGATAAATCGCCCACTTAAACCAACAAGCGCAAGCTTTCTCCATAATAGTAGATGTGGAACTGTATCAAACGCTTTTTAAGATCAACAAAGAATGTGTAAAGTTTCCTCCTTTTGCGGTTTAATGTCATTTGAATTAGTGACGTAAGCGTGAAGATATGGTCTTTGCACGAGTAGCCCTTTCTGAATCCTGCCTGGTTTTCCGCTATGAGTTTTCTATTTTCAATCCAATTACTTAGTCTATTTTTTAATATGGATGTAAAATGTTTTGACAAGTTGCTTATAAGGGCAATGCCCCTATAATTTGATGGTGTAACTACCTTATTAAACGAGGCCTCTAGTCCAGAAGATATTGACAGGGTGGTCCTCCTTCTGACTTCCATCCTGCAATCAGCTTGTGACTCTTCCATGGGGAGACGCTCCAATACTACAAGACCGTCAAAGCCGTGGTGGACCCCCGAACTGAGTCGGATCAGAAGGTTGGTTATCTCCCTCCGCCGTTATTGTTAAGAGTCGTAACATAGTATGTAAATATCTTTTTGAATATATGACTAGAGATGTAGATTTTCTAATTGTTGAATGTATAAATTCTTATTATGTAAATTTCCCTTTTGTATATAACTGAGCCGTGTTGTTTAAATAAAGAGTTTCTTAGTAGAGCGAGAGCTTTGCGTGTGTAGCCGCTGGTTTCTGTCTTCGTTATTTTCTTTTCTTGCTTGATCACCCAAAGGCAGTCCAATCAATATCAAGACTCTAGGTGAGGGTCTTACTTGTTGGGAGGAGGTTTCTTCAATCTTGACCTCGCGTAATCTCAACATTTAAAGTCAGAAAGTCCGGTGTTCTATTAGGAATTTCTTCCGCGGTTTATACCGAGCGTGCCATAATCGACTGAAGGCGGCTATACGGAAAGCTAAAAGTAAATCCTGGTTTAATCTCTGCAAGGAGGTGTCATCCGCATACTGGAGTGACATACATCGATTTATCGCCCGGGGCCGCGGCTCCCCCCGAGGTCCGCCACTTCTCAAACATGATAACGGCTCTCTTTACAATCCTCATGAGACTTGCCAGACCCTGTTAAAATCACTTTTTCCTACATGACACCAGACCTCACCCGCAAAGGAATGCAATTTCTGCTCACTCAGACGAACCTGAATTCAAACCCTGGGAAGTTTTGCGAGCCTATTCATCGCTGTGGAAAAAGGAAAGCCCCGGGCCCTGACGGTCTTGGTTCAAAATGCCTAGACCTGGGCGGCCCTTCCTTGCAATTCCTGCTGGCCGAATTGTTCACCAAATGCCTTCGTATGGGCCACTTCCCCCGTCAATGGAAAGAAGGCCGCCTCATACTTCTGCCTGAACCCTCCAATTCAGCCACCAGTCAGCTGGGGAAATACAGACCTATTACTTTATTGAACACTATGGCCAAAGTATTTGAGAGATGTATCCTGGCCCGACTTCAGAGGCTCGCGGATCGTCATGGATGGTTCTTTGAAGATCAATACAAAACCGTATTGGGTACCGTAAATGGTCGTTCAGCGGAAGATGCACTGGCGAGTGAAGAAAGACAAGCTCACTGGAGGAAAACTCTTGTCATCAGCTCGGACATCAGTAAGGCCTTCGACACTGTTTGGAGGCAGGCAATCATACAAAATCTTGAACGTCTAAATTGCTCAGAGTCTATTACCTGTTTAGTAAAAAGCTTTTTGGAAGACCGGACGGTTTCTTACTCAGTTTGGACAGCAACAGAATGTACGTCCTCCCAACTCGGCACTCCCCAGGGTTCAGCGCTAAGTCCTTTCCTGTGGAACATAGTTGCTCGGACCATCTTCACCCTTCCCTCCTTCATAGATAGCCGATTAATAGCTTACGCGGACGACTTCACCCTTATGACTCGGGTTCGTAGTCGCCTGCCGGTCTCTGCCACTAACACCTTCTTGGAGAGGTTGACATCTTGGTGCACGATAAATGGTCTTAATATAAACCCCATTAAGACTCAAGCTTGCCTGTTCCAATGGCGTAATGTCCACCCCAACTCCGAGACGGGGCTTAGAGTTCTTGGTCAACCTTTAAACATCAAGAAGACCGTCACAATCTTAGGAGTGGAGTTTTACCAGACCCGCGGATTTGTAGCCCACCTACGCAAGATCACACGTAGATGCAGATCAATAATCCCACGACTCACCCACACCATACAGGGTAAATTTGGAATCTTCTTTTCAGCTGGACGGAGCGTCAGCATGGGGAGGTCGTGCTCTCTCCAGCGAAGGCATTAGGCAACTTAGGAGCCTTCACTGGAATTTTGCGAAACGTGTACTGAGAGGAGGTCCTTACACACCTACAGTCTCAGCCATCTCCATCACCGGCAGCCCTCCTTTCGATATTATTGTTAGGTCTCGTACGGCGTTCCTGAAGGAAATCAATGAAGGAAATTTTGAATCTAGACCAGGCCCTGCTTCTTCGCCATACCCTCCAGATAGACGTCAATTGTGTTTCAGTCTAAACATCGAGGAGATAACAACACCTATAATATTCACAGACGGATCAAAAAATGAGGCTGGGGTGGGCGCTGCAATTGTTCCCTCATCAGAAGATCAGCAGCCCGTTCTCTTACGGCTCCATCCCGACTGCACAGCCTTCCAGGCTGAACTTCTGCCAATCCGCTGGGCGGTCCGTCTGGTGAAGGAAGGTTATTCAAGAAATGCGATCACTATCGCGTCGGACTGCAGATAAGCTCTGTCAGCCATATGTACGTCAGGTCCAGTTCGATCGACATTATTAGCTAAGATTATTCTCGCACTGAACACCAACCAAAACGTAAATCTGTGTTGGGTGCCGGGACACTGCGGCATCGACGGAAAGGAAAGAGCAGACAGAGCTGCTAAGAACGCGGCCGTTTTGATCTTAGAGCCATCATTTTCCATTCTGCCTAGAAGCCTGGCCCGCAACCACTCACGCGCGGCAGCCCTAGACGCATGGACGGAGGTTTATTGCCAGGACCACTACAACAGACCATACTCCAGACCGGCTGCTCCAATTCCTCCCTAAGGTCTGTCCTGGAGAAGTCACCACCACCTTACTTACAGGACATGGCCATGTTCGGGCAGACTTGGTTCTCTGGCGTCCTGGGGAAGACCCATCTTGCCCACATTGTATGGAGGAAAAACAAACTGTGGACCACCTTCTATTCAGATGCCCTGCTTTCATGCAACACAGAATGAAGACAGCCCTGCTGCTTGGGAAGACCTCCTTCGACCCAGTCTCGTTGGCTGGACTCCCGGGTTCTCTGCAGGCATGGAACTTCCTGACCAGCTGGTTCGGCTCTGCAATTGGCTCTATATAAATATAATCTAGAGTAACTGGTTTCTACTAGTTAGATGGACAGCCCGGGCAGTTGGCGTTTCTTGCGCTCCAGGGGCCTGGGTTATCCTTATTTCTCTCTCTATACTCTTGGAAGACGGGGAAATTTAGCAGCAGATGAATAGAAATTTGTTCCTCACATCCACAGAAGCATCTTGAATCCTGCACTGCTTTGATGAATTTTAAAAAGCTTCTAAAATTTCCGTGATTTGTAATAAATTTAGAGTTGTGGAAAATTGCCCGAAAATAATTCGGAATATTAGCGGGAAAGAAACTTTTAAATGTTTGGTTAGTATTTTTCTTCATTAGTGTAATTTTATATTTAATCAAATTTTCAATTATATCTGGAATATCCAAGTCGTATCGCTGTTGATCCTCGATCGATAAATATTTTATTCAAGCACGTTGTCGTTGATTTTTATTTGACAAATCCATGTTGTCTGGAGCTAAAAAGAATATTTATTTCATAAAATTCATAAATTCGATTTTTCAAAATTTTTTCGAAAATTTTTGAAAGATTTGAAATCAATGAGATAGGTCGATAACTTTTTGTTGATTCTAAATGAGATTTATGTGGTTTAGGAATTATCTTTAGAGCTGCTATTTTCCATTTCTACGGATAATACCCCTTTTTGAATACATTTATTAAATAGTTTGCATAACATATGCTTAATTTTTGGGTAAGCACATTTGATCATATTGTGGCGAAGAAATATTTTATTATTTAATTTAATATTATTCAATGAAAATACTCAACAGATTATAAAAAATATATATTACTCTGTATTTGTGAAATCATCTTTAAAATATTTCTTTGCTTGCTTGCTTAAGATTCCCTAGCTGTAGATAGTTTTGCTGACTTGTTAATAATTGTCGACTCGTCGTTGTGACGTCATCAATAAATTATTTTATATCTTAGGATATTTCAAGGCTTGATTTCTACGCTACAATATTGTTACTTATGTTGTCTAAACCTGGAGCTTTTTAAACATCAGAATTAGAAATTATATTCATTATTTCTTCTACTTCGATAATAATTATGCTTGGATTATTCATTCGTGGCTTAAAATGTCTAATTATTTGTTGTAGAAAATTGTCCAAATTAGGATCGTCTTCAGGAATTAAATCGTCCATTAATATGGTCATTGTTTGCTCTTTTAGATATTCTGGTGAATTGTCAATTATGGGAATTCCATTCTTTACATTTGAGGATCTTAATTTATTGAAGAACTTATAAGCATTACCAAATGGATTATCTGTGTAATTTTCTTCAATAACGTTTCGCCAGTTAGTTCTTTTAGCTTTTCTTATTGCATTAGTGTATTTGTTTCTTGCCAACTTAAATGTATTGTAACAGATTGTTTTATGACGATAATACTAGTTTCTAATATAATGAAAATTATTTTTTATTATTTCCTGTTCATTAGTCCACCAGTCAATTCTGGAAACATGTTTATTAATGGGGGATTTAACCTTCGAAGATTTATATGCTGCTTCTCTCAATAAATTCATGAGTGCGTTCACTATCCCATCAATGTCTTCCTCATCTTTCACTCTGCTTATATCAATTCCCAGTTTTTTGTATCTTGTAATGATATGTTATTAGAAAAATTTGCCCAATTCGCATTTTTTTCAAAGTGGAAATTTGATTATTGAATAAATGACCATTCTTTAACCTGATATCAAATTTAACAGCAATATGGTCGGAAATATTAGTCAAATCAGAGGTATGCCAGTTGTTTATTAAACTTAGTGAGTGTTTATTCGAGATTGTGAGATCAATTATACTTACTCTCCGCGGCAGGTGGGTGTTTTTTCAGGTTATGTATAAAGAGGTTACATTCGTCTATAATAGGTTGTAATCTATATCCATTAGAGTTTATAACAAACCATATAGTATGTCTTGAATTAAAATCACCGCAAAAAGGATTACAGGTTGATTTATATACGTTTTGAGCAGATCTCTAATAAATGTTTGATGAACAGGGTTAAATGTATTCGGATGAATGTAGAAATTAGAAATAATTAATTTTGCTATAACTGTAGAAATAGATATTGTTGTACAAAAAGAATTTGTGAATTTTTCCTCTTTGCTGAACTTTATATTTTTATTTAAAATTATAGTTGCCGTATATTTTTCCCCAGTTTTATTCGAACATATAATTTGAGAGTCCATATCATAAATAACATTTTCATGTAAAACATATGGTTCTTGAATCAAAAGAATGTCAGGTGAAGGATATTCACATATCAAACAAAATGTTAACGCGGGATTCGATCCCGGTTCATGACTGTCTGGAAACGAGGGTGTTACCCACTCGCCCTTGTCAGGTGGGTCATCTCTAGTGTTGGCCTGTAGTTTACTTATCGCAGTAAAACTTTTTCTTACATTTTGTTGAATACATCTCACATTTTCAATCATATAGGATATTAATCTATTTAAGATTAAGCTTTAAATTGTATTTGCTACATCAATTCCCTCGTATATTTGTGAATATTGTGTCCTTTGGATAATTTTGTCTATTTGTGATTTGTAAATCGAGCATTCACTTGAATTTGATTTATGGTTTGTAGAAAAGTTTTTAAATTTAGGGTGCTTAGAGAAATTGTGAGAATTTGGCGCTTCAGCACAGTTGTGGATACCCTGTACACCGCATATTTTACATATTTTAATGTTTTGGCAGTCTTTTGTTTTATGGTTCGTATTAAATTCAAAACAATTTTGGCATTGTCTTACAAATATTCTGTCTTGTGTAGAACATCGCTCAAAATCGGTGTATATCTCATTACCCATTTTTCTTAAAATTTGGTAAACTTTAGGAGTTACTTTTAATACTATATTGTGATATGCAGAGTTAAATCCCATTCGCGGTACGAGACAAGCGATGCCAAACACGTCCGCACAGTTGGCTTCAGAAGCCATATATCGATTATGTTTATTTTAATTCATTTGAAAAATTCAACTATCCCTGATCATTTATTTTACTCTGGGATGCCGTCACTACAGGATAAAGTACTCTTGGTGAAATTTTATTATTGCAATTCAGAATCTTCCACTGAAGCTTTACGAGCGTTTCGTAACTTTAAAGGTATTCGAAGAGGTAAAGGACCCATGAGTTGCTACTCTCTAAGGAGAATGATAAAAAATTTTGAGAAGACTGGATCTCTGGAAGCAAAACCTCGGAGTGGAAGACCATCGACACGCAAGTCAGTGGCTGTTACGGTTTCGCAGAATGTTGAAGCTATTGAAACGTTATCCACGTATGGAGAAGTAAGTGCTCGACAAGTTTCTCGACAAACGGGGATTTCGTATGGAACAGTTTGGAGAGCTCTAAGAATTTTTCTTAAAAAATACCCGTACAAAATTCAAAGATTTCACGAGCTAAAAGTCGGCGATTTTGAGAAGCGTCAAGAATTTGCTGCATGGGTTTTCCGGCAAATTGATATTGATGAAAACTGGCTGTCGAATGTTCTGTGGACAGATGAAGCTCACTTTTCTCTAAATGGAGAAGTCAACACTCAAAACAGCCGCATTTGGGCAACAGAAAACCCTAGGATTTTTACAGAAATGCCACTTCATCAGCCCAGAGTTACAGTTTGGTGTGGGTTCACTTCTTCTTTTATTATTGGGCCATTTTTCTTTGAAGAAATAAATGGAAGAACTTTTAAAACCGTTTCTGTAACTCTCTCTCTCTCTGGTGAACGTTATGTTCAACTTTTGAGAGAAAAGGTTATCCCCATATTGCAGGACAGACAAGCACTGAGCGAAATAACATTCATGCAAGATGGAGGACCTCCTCATATCTCCCGCGGTGCCAAACAATTGCTGAAGGATACGTTCGGTGAAGATCGTGTGATAAGTCGCCACTTTATACACCAGTGGCCTTCAAGATCACCAGACTTGACGCCTTGCGATTTTTGGCTATAGGGGTACATTAAGTCGCGTGTTTATCGATGCCGGCCTACCACATTGGCCATGTTGAAGGCTTCTATCAGACGGCACGTTTCATCAATTTCAACAGATATGTTATTTAATGCTGTCCGATCTGTCATCTATCGTCTGCAGGCGGTGTTTGAGAATGAAGGGCGCCACATTGAGCAAGGATTGTGATCTAATACAAGATACAAGGCCTCCAAGAGACAAGTTACCTCATGTGTTATATAAGCTGCCATGTATTATATTATCTACCAATATTTTGAAGCTCTTTGTGTTGGGTTATGGGTAAATAAATTCTGTCCTCATATCTTGTCTCTTTTTTATTTGTGAACAGTAATTTTTGTTTGTTTGTCATTTGCTCACATCTTATATTATGTCGTGCAGACCAAAGTGTTATAACTTCTCGAATAACACTGTACACACAATTTTACCCCTTATGTTTAATTTATCGCTTTTCGCTCATTAAAAGAAATGGCATAAGGAATATTCTCTGTAACCCCCCACCTTTAGAAATTTTGGGCGAAAAAAATAATACAAAATGATTTTACTACCACGTTTTTCAACGCAAAAGGTTGATTTAAAAATTATATTTATTTGAGGGGATACATTTTTAAAAATCGTGTACAGTATAATAAACAATGATAACATTTGACAAGCCCATAGGATATTTGGAATAAAGTACGACAAATGTATTTTGTCACTCCCATCTATATTTCATTTGTTGGATCATGACAAATTTCCAGTTAAATAGTCGAGTGTCGCCAATTATTCAAGAAATTACACATTCCTTATAGCAAGAAATCCTATTAGTAGTACCATCATAATTTTTGGTACTATATTAACATTTCAAAAAATCGTGTATTGAATTCAGCTATGTTTTTCAAACATTCAATATATTTGACAAAACTCTATCAAAAATATAAATATTTTTTGCTACATGTTTTAATTTGCATATACCTATTTTACATATCTCAGATTGTATTTAAAAATCGTTAACCATTTCTTCTAACTTTTGGCGAAATGGTGCTTTATTAATTAACGATTTGATATTATTAGGATTCTTTCCTGGTATACAAAAAGGAAAAATACGTGTCGATCAGTTATATTTTTCAATTAATCAAACAATTTGGCCACTGAATTTCTGATTCTGGTACAGCGCCATCTAGGGAATGAAATTGTAACTAAAATCAATTTCGAAATTTTCAATATTTGCCATAAAAAATCCCATTGCATTCTGAACACAATGGTGTTTACCGCATTGCTCTAGCGCAAATATTCGCGGAGTTATTAATTTTTAAAGTTGTGCGGGACTTTTGGATCACCCTGTATATAAAAATCAATGTTTGTATGTTTGTTTGTTTGTATGTCCGGTATACAAATTCGCAGTAGTTCACTAATTCAAACCAAAATTTCCATACATAGGTAAAAAAATACGGGGAAGACGATAGGCTTTTTAAAAAATATATAAATCAATTATTAAAACTATATATTCAAATTATTCTACTCAGCTCACGAACAGCGCCCTCTATCAAAGATTAGATTAAATTATGCTGATGCAAACAAATAGATAATGCTAATAACAAACAATTATAAAAAAAAAATCTTATCTAAATATATATCACTCGGGTAGATAATATCTACCCGAGTGATATATATTTAGATAAGATTTTTTTAATAATTGCATATTATGCATATTGCATAATGCATTATTGCATATTGCATTATGCATAATATGTGCATATTATGCACACGGGTCAATCCCGGGGCGAAGCCCGGGTCACCCGTCTAGTTTAATATAAAGATAGCGCGTTATTACCTTGTGTTTAAGCTGTGACAATTAAAAACAGTTTATTGATATCTAGTCAACAGTAGGGAGAGAGGTTACAGTTTAAAATATTTACATGAAAAAGATCAGTCAGGTGTTCTTCCCCACCGCGATAGAGTCCTCCTCCAGGCGATGACGGGGTCCTCGATGGCCTGGCCCAGCCCGACCTGGACGAAGTACAGGTTGATTCTCGATTTCGCCGATGCGAGGATGGGCAGTTCGTCGTCTACCAGGTCAATCCCGAAGATCTAGGCCTGTAGATCAGGGGGTCTGCCGACGACCTGGAAGGCATCGCGGACGAGGGGCCTGATGTGAAGGCAGCTCCAGTACTGATGGTCCAGGGAGCCATCGGGGGATCCGCAAGCAGTTTTTAAAGCTGTGGAATCTTACTTTTTGTTCTTATCTTTCTTAGCTTCTTATTCATACCTGACTGATAGTTTGCTTGCTTATCTTTCATTTATTCTTAGTCACCGTATCCTACTATATATAAAAGTCGCTTCTCCAGTCCAAATAGACGCCAAAAACTTGTAACAGGAAATACAACCTTAATCTTTATAGATCAAGTTGCTCCCGGCATTTTTCCATCTATATTTTGGCCTAGCCACTTTAAAAGCTGAACAACTCTTTGGGAAAATTGTAAATATTTCATTTGATCTTGTGGGTCTCATAAAATAAAGTCCGCCCTGGACTGACAAGGTTCATTAGACCGAAACCATGGTCTCCAGGTGGATGCTTCTCAATTTCCAAAGCTAGTGTTGTGGCTTTGTCACCGACCTGAGGCCGCTAGTTTGTGGAGATTGTCAATAGATGACGTCTAGTTTTTGGCATCTATTTTTACAGGAAAGGCGACCTTTTTTATAGACCAATACATCCCCCCGGCAATATGTAAACACCTAACACACTCCTTTATGACTGAAGATTTCTTGATCTCTTCCATTTCAAATGGTGGTGCTTATTTCCATTATAGAGTAATTGGATGCATTTTTTTATAGAGAACATCTGAGGCACACTAAGATAGGAATACGACTTTGCCTGTTAGCTGGGCTTAATAGGACAGCCTTCATGTCTAGGGTACCAGAAGTACAAGACTCCAGACATACTGTCCTGCCCAGGGTCACCTCCCTGCCATGTTGAGTCAGTTAATGTTGATGGGAAGACTGAGGGAAATAAAAGTAGAAATACAACTTTGGCTCATTGTCTGTTACCTGGACTTAGTAGGGTAGCCTTCATGTCTAGGGTACCAGGAGTACAAGACTCCAGACATACTGTCCTGCCCAGGGTCACCTCCCTGCCATGTTGAGTCAGTTAATGTTGATGGGAAGACTGAGGGAAATAAAAGTAGAAATACAACTTTGGCTCATTGTCTGTTACCTGGACTTAATAGGACAGCCTTCATGTCTAGGGTACCAGAAGTACAAGACTCCAGACATACTGTCCTGCCCAGGGTCACCTCCCTGCCATGTTGAGTCAGTTAATGTTGATGGGAAGACTGAGGGAAATAAAAGTAGAAATACAACTTTGGCTCATTGTCTGTTACCTGGACTTAATAGGACAGCCTTCATGTCTAGGGTACCAGGAGTACAAGACTCCAGACATACTGTCCTGCCCAGGGTCACCTCCCTGCCATGTTGAGTCAGTTAATGTTGATGGGAAGACTGAGGGAAATGAAAGTAGAAATACAACTTTGGCTCATTGTCTGTTACCTGGACTTAGTAGGGTAGCCTTCATGTCTAGGGTACCAGGAGTACAAGACTCCAGACATACTGTCCTGCCCAGGGTCACCTCCCTGCCATGTTGAGTCAGTTAATGTTGATGGGAAGACTGAGGGAAATGAAAGTAGAAATACAACTTTGGCTCATTGTCTGTTACCTGGACTTAGTAGGGTAGCCTTCATGTCTAGGGTACCAGGAGTACAAGACTCCAGACATACTGTCCTGCCCAGGGTCACCTCCCTGCCATGTTGAGTCAGTTAATGTTGATGGGAAGACTGAGGGAAATGAAAGTAGAAATACAACTTTGCCTCATTGCCTGTTACCTGGACTTAGTAGGGTAGCCTTCATGTCTAGGGTACCAGGAGTACAAGACTCCAGACGTACTGTCCTGCCCAGGGTCACCTCCCTGCCATGTTGAGTCAGTTAATGTTGATGGGAAGACTGAGGGAAATGAAAGTAGAAATACAACTTTGGCTCATTGCCTGTTACCTGGACTTAGTAGGGTAGCCTTCATGTCTAGGGTACCAGGAGTACAAGACTCCAGACGTACTGTCCTGCCCAGGGTCACCTCCCTGCCATGTTGAGTCAGTTAATGTTGATGGGAAGACTGAGGGAAATGAAAGTAGAAATACAACTTTGGCTCATTGCCTGTTACCTGGACTTAGTAGGGTAGCCTTCATGTCTAGGGTACCAGGAGTACAAGACTCCAGACGTACTGTCCTGCCCAGGGTCACCTCCCTGCCATGTTGAGTCAGTTAATGTTGATGGGAAGACTGAGGGAAATGAAAGTAGAAATACAACTTTGCCTCATTGCCTGTTACCTGGACTTAGTAGGGTAGCCTTCATGTCTAGGGTACCAGGAGTACAAGACTCCAGACATACTGTCCTGCCCAGGGTCACCTCCCTGCCATGTTGAGTCAGTTAATGTTGATGGGAAGACTGAGGGAAATGAAAGTATAAATACAACTTTGCCTCATTGCCTGTTACCTGGACTTAGTAGGGTAGCCTTCATGTCTAGGGTACCAGGAGTACAAGACTCCAGACGTACTGTCCTGCCCAGAGTCACCTCCCCGCCATGCTAAAGCAATTAATGTTGATGGGAAGACTGAGGAAAATTAAAGTAGGAATACAAATTTGCTTCATTGCCTGTTAGCTGGGCTTAGTAGGACAGTCATCATGTCTAGGGTGGCCCTACCAGGAGTACAAGACTCCAGACATACTGTCCTGCCCAGGGTCACCTCCCCGCCACGCTGAGGCAGTTAACAGGACTTAAGAAGATCCATTTCAAATAAAAAGTATAATTTACTCAGAATTCTTCGGCAATTAATAGAAAAATAAAATAACCAAGGATGAGTATCTTACATTTAATTTTTACGTTTCAAACTTTCGGATATTCCCTTCTACAGGAATAAGAACTAAAGAAATTAGTTCTTATTCTCTGGCTGTTTTACCTCAAAGCCGCCCAGAATATTGGAAGGAAGAATTTTACTTGAATTGTGTAAGAAATACCGAAATAAAATTCAAGACAGAATGTCATATGGTATTCTTCATTGTCACCTGCTTCAAGGGGAAAGACAAAAATGAGAAGTTTCATATGCAAATCAAAGGAAGAAGTAAAAGATTTAAAAGTTATTCTCCAATCATTGGCAGTGAAGAGCTTTGTCTATTTGTTTTACCAGTTCTACAGTTGAACAGAAAAGCTGAAAATCTGGTTTGAAAATGAAAAAAGAAGATGCCTAGAGACATACAGTGAGTGGTTGAAATGTCCCTCCACCAAATTTGACTATAGTTGAATATCTCTAATTGCAATCATGGACAATATTTAAGGAAGTGGAAAGTCTTTGATGTCTCCTGTAGTCTGATTTTTTTTAGGAGACAGAAGCAATTTTTTGTTCACACTTGGTTATCTCGTGTCTCCAATAAAGATCACTGTAATAACTTTCAGAGTTATTGTCTGAATCCCGATTTACATGCTAAAAGGTACAACTTCCTTAAGTTTAGTCCATGAGTGTATCTTTCAGAGTTATTGTCTGAATCCCGATTTACATGCTAAAAGGTACAACTTCCTTAAGTTTAGTCCATGAGTGTATCTTTCAGAGTTATTGTCTGAATCCCGATTTACATGCTAAAAGGTACAACTTCCTTAAGTTTAGTCCATGAGTGTATCTTTCAGAGTTATTGTCTGAATCCCTATTTACATGCTAAAAGGTAAAACTTCCTTAAGTTTTGTCCATGAGTGTATCTTTCAGAGTTATTGTCTGAATCCCGATTTACATGCTAAAAGGTACAACTTCCTTAAGTTTAGTCCATGAGTGTATCTTTCAGAGTTATTGTCTGAATCCCGATTTACATGCTAAAAGGTACAACTTCCTTAAGTTTTGTCCATGAATGTAATTATTGGTACTTTCTTGTTTACTTTTTTTACTGTTTGAACTTCAAGATAAATCTATGCAAGACGAAATGTTTCAGTAAAAGGTTTTGTTACGAATTAGATAAGAACCGAATGGACAGAGTTTTGCCTGGGTGCTATCCAAATGTATTTCAGACACCTTTTATTAGAGAGAGAGAGAGAGAGAGAGAGCGTCTAATCACACACATATTTGAATATAAAAAAATACATATCCTGACCAGGAGCACATGTGCTTTTCAGAAGGCAGAGCGCCATCTGGTGGAACAGAAATCAACTAAACATTGATTTAGCCTGTTCACTGATATTTGGCCAACCCAATTTCTTGATAAATCAAGAAAAGCCATCCACGAACGCGTTCGCGCTGTTGGCGCTCGTCAGCGTGGAGTAGGCTGTAACATACATATTTAAATAATTTAAGTTTAAAAAACATTGTTATATATTCTCAATAAAAAATTAAAAAACGGCTACCGAGAATAGGTTCCTTGCTTTATTATGATCAAATACTCCTGTAGATGGGTTTCAAATACCCAAAAGATTATTTTTATAAAGAAAGAAACTTTTCCTCGGAAAATCCCGCGTACGTTTATTATTACTATATATGTGAAAAAAAAAATAAGACATAACAACCATAGACAATTTTTTTTTGACAATTTAAACAATTTTATTGATTCTTTTATTCAAATTTTACAAAGGTGGAAAAATAAAATGGTAAAAGGGCATATAAAGTGTAGGGGAATATATATACAAATGTCTTCAGCAAGATAGGCTTCCCCACCTTGAGAGAATCCTCCTCCATACAAAGTCTTCACTCCTCAGTTCCACACCGAGAAAGTACCTATAGATGCGCGTCTTGGCAGACGCCAGGATGGCCAGGGCGTCATCGTCTAGGCCATGCCCGAAGACCCAGCCCTGTAGGTCATACCAACAACCATATAGATAGGCGTTACCTCCCAATACAATATCCAAACTACGGAGCTGACAAAGAAAAGAAAGTACCCGCTACTGGCGAGGGAAATGACTCAAACCAAAAAAAAAAATGCCAGTAAAAGTAGTGCCGATATTCTTAACATGGGATGGAATAGTAACTAAATATAACAAACAATACAGGAAGGAAATAAACATAAGAAAAAGGGACTTCGCATATATTAAATCCTTGGTCTTAAAAAAGACTATGGAAATTATCAAACAGAAAAGAAGAATGAACCGCACGATAAGTCCCAGAAAAATAAAGAAATAGAAGCCTTGGATATATTGCTGGAACGTTGTAGGGAGCTGGCGTGTGAAGACGAGGAACACCGGACATGAAGCACAGGGATACGACGACCATAGAAGAGATCCAGGAGAACGACCTAGAGCAGATGACAGGAGACCTGACAGACAAGAATCGATCAAGGCCAGGGGACCATTTTATCGAGGAGCCATCAGTCATAGAAAGACTGCTGGAGAACTGCAGGACATCAGGGGACCATATCTGCGAGGGCCACAGCACTGACCAGGAGTCAAGATAGCAAATGTAAATATCTTTGTTTACTTTTACATTTATTATTTATTGAAGTTGTTAATAAATATATGTAAACTAGACGAATGGCCCGGGCAACGCCCGGGGTTTACCCGAGTGCGAATATATTTTAAAAACGTTGACTTGGGTGGTCGCTATTAACAGGGTGGTCTGTATAGACAGGTGGATGTATCACACAGCTGATAACAGGGTTGTCTAGAGTGGTCGCTATAGACAGGGTGGTCTGTATAGACAGGTGGATGTATCACACTGCTGATAACAGGGTTGCCTAAGGTGACCGCTATAGACAGGGTGGTCTGTATAGACAGGCAGATGATAACAGGGTTGTCTAGAGTGGTTGCTATAGTCAGGGTGGTCTGTATAGACAGGTTTATGAGAGAGGCAAACTTACAGGTTGTTGACGCCGCAATCCCCAGAGAGAGTGTTTTTGTTGCATCATGCTGTGACTCACACGATGACCCAAGGTCAACAGGGGTGGAGCAGCAAACTTAAGCCTATCTCCGTCGTCGCAATGGTGGCGCTGCCTGCGAGCTATATCTACAATTCTGCAAATAACTCTAAGGATATTCAAGATATTCAAGAAATTACTTTTCGAAAACCTTTCCGGGGATATACCTAATAATATCCCAGAATTTCATGGCGATTGGATGTATGGTTTTTGAATAACAGGGTTGTCTAGAGGGGGGCAGGGAGGACACGTGTTCCCTGGCAGCCAATGAGCGCGCATTCTATCCGTGAGCTTCAGACAAACAGACAAACAGACAAACAAACAGACAGAATAAGGCAAATATATAAGTAGATAGACTGGCCATTCGTTACACTTTTTAGAGAAAAACTTGTAACTTTTTTGAAAAATAAAGTTATTTATATTTCAGACAATTTTTTTTATATATTTCAATACATTGTGCATATATCATTTAAGAGAAAAAAGTTATTCATGGAAAAGTGTATTGTGCAATGTGCCTAAGTATGAATGATTTAGAGTTTCCAGATGAAATCAATTGTTCTATTAAATTTTGTATTTCTATTGTTTTGTATACGAGGAGGTAAACAATGGATATAAACTTGTTTGGTTAGTATCTTCATTGTGTTCATCTCATTGTTGACAAGGCACAAGAGAGAGAAATTGATATAATTAGGATGAAAAGTTTTTTGTAAAAAAACTGTTGTATGGAAACGGTGTGGGTTAAGTATTAGGAGAAAGTCTAAGAAAGGAAAAGAACATTATCAACGTCTCTTTCAAAAGTAAAGACTATTTCACTAAGGAAACTGTTTAACTTTGTAAGGATATTGTCGACCTGGTTATGGGAACAAATGCAAAAAAATCTATATATTTAAATATATATCTATGAAAAAATAGTACAAATGTAATATTGTTCCGGGATAAGGTGCATAATTATGAAAAAAGGCATCTCCTTATCGTGCAACTGAAAGTTGCTGATGGCTTGCGCCATCTATCGGAATAAATATCAACTATTCTCGTTAGATGGCGCAAGCCATCAGCAACTTTCAGTTGCACGATACGGAGATGCCTTTTTTCATAATTATGCACCTTATCCCAGTACAATAACACATTTGTACATTTGTACTATTTTTTCACACTGTGTCGCGGTCTCACGCAATTCTGGCCTTAACTACCCGTTTCATGATTTTTCAGGATGCCTTGAATGACCAATTTTTTGGTCGTTGAGGTACAGCTTGCACCACGCTGATGAGGGCCAACAGCCCGAAACGCATCCGTGGTTAGCTTTTCTTGATTAATCAAGAATGGGTATTTGGGCAATTCTGGAATAATTAAAAATCAACGAGAATAGTTTATATTTATTCCGATAGATGGCGCAAGCCATCAGCAACTTTCAGTTGCACGATAAGGAGATGCCTTTTTTCATAAATACACTGCGTGACATTGAAAATGGAACACCAAGAAATAGTGGCCAGAAAGTGATGAAACTCGGCAGACAGAGAGAGACAGGGACGAACAATAAGTGATCTTTATTTCAAAATGATAGTCATAATACAGAGCGAGAACGGCGTCGGCTTAGTAGCAAGTAGGACCACCGCGGACGGCGATGCACGCAGCAACACGTCTAGGTAGAGAGTCAATCAGAGTACGGATGGCGTCCTGAGGGATGGCTCTCCATTCCCTCTCAACCATTTGCCACAGTTCGTCTTCTGAACGCGGCTGTGGAAAGGCATGCAAACGGCGTCCAATGATGTCCCAGACGTGCTCGATTGGTGAGAGATCAGGAGAGTACGGTGGCCAGGGAAGCATCTGTACATCTTGCAGAGCTTGTTGGCTAATGCGAGCAGTGTGCGGTCGGGCGTTATCCTGCTGATAAAGGGCATTGGGTACCCCCTGAAGGTAGGGGAGTGTCACCGGTCGCAGCACATCATCAACGTATCGTTGGGCCGTCATAGTGCCCTAAATACGAAGTAAAGGTGACCTGGAATCATACGCGATTGCGCCCCAAACCATGATTCCACGTTGTCGCACGGTGGTGCGTTCCACAATTGCTGCCGGATTGGACCTTTCTCCACGTCGACACCACACGCGTACACGGCGACTATCACTGGACAAGCAGAAACGCGACTCATCTGAGAACACGACCCTGTGCCATTCCGTCATCCACGTCGATCTAGCCCGGCACCATTCCAAACGTTGGCGCCTATTCGGTGGGGTCAATGGCAGTCTTCTTAGCGGACGGCATGAGTGCAAGCCATTAGCAACCAATCGACGGGAAATGGTTCTGGTCGAGATGGAATGATCTAGGGTGTCTTGCACATGTTGCAGG
Organism: Cordylochernes scorpioides; assembly: GCA_030710605.1. Taxonomy (NCBI): domain Eukaryota; kingdom Metazoa; phylum Arthropoda; class Arachnida; order Pseudoscorpiones; family Chernetidae; genus Cordylochernes; species Cordylochernes scorpioides. The sequence goes on along the minus strand of CP092872.1, from coordinate 16,000,333 downwards.
ATGGCGGTACAAGTGGCTTGTGGGGCCGCCACTGCTTGTCGAAGGATTCGCCGATCCACACGTGCTGACGTCACTCTGGTTGCACCGACATTCCTATAAATTGCCACATTTCCTTGTTCCAACCATCTTCTCCACAGTCGCTGCACCGTGGACGCACCAAGGTGTGTATCAGCTGCGATTTGACGTATGGACCAACCTGCCCTTTTCAGTCCGATCACCATGCCCCTCGTAAAAGTGTCTGTCTGCTTGAACTGCCTCCGTTTACGATGACCTAGCATTCTCTGTTATTACACGTGTCTTTTGACACAAGAACAAAATTTCTACAATGATTTTCCTTGAAGAAATAACGACACGAATACTGTTCTTTCTGCAAGTTCCTTCCCTTATATCTTACTCCATGTGCGCACGAGAGCTGCGCATTTTACATCATTTGCATAACTCGGTTAGGCGCGTCTACCCTGAAATTTGCATAATTTTCTGGCCACTATTTCTTGGTGTTCCATTTTCAATGTCACGCAGTGTATATATCTATATATATATAAATCTATATATTCAGCGGGAATTATTTCACTCATATTTCTCTTTATTAAAAATAAAGAAGGCATATCCTGACCAGGAGCACTTGTGCTTTTTAGATGGCAGAGCGCCATCTAGTGGAACAGAAATCAACTAAACATTGATTTAGCCTGTTCCCTGATATTTGGCCAACCCAATTTATTGATAAATCAAGAAAAGCCATCCACGAACGCTTTTCGCGCTGTTGGTGCTCGTCAGCGTGGAGCAGGTTGTACTACTGCGACCAAAAATATTTTTGATCCCAGTGACTTCTTGAGAAACCAAGAAATGGGTATTTAAGGCCAAATTTGCGTAAATACGCTTAACACATGTAAAAACAATATGTGTTGGCCAAATATCAGGAACAGGTTAAATCAATGTTTAGTTGATTTCTGTTCCACTAGATGGCACTCTGCCATCTAATAAGCACAAGTGCTCCTGGTCAGGATATGCCTTCATTATTTTTAATATCAACACCTGACCTTTTTATATTTTTTTTTCTATTGTTTTTTTTTTCATTCCTATATACATATGTCTAATATATTCCGTTCGGTTGAAGCCCTACCTGGACCCTGAAGAACAACATTCCATTCTGCTAGGGAACACCAGCCGTGATAGATTTCCTTCCAGAACAAGGGCTGAGACAAGCTAATCAGCGGGTCGCTGTTTTCTCTAAAGAAGGAGTAATGTCAAGAAGCTCCATCCAGATGGAAAAGAATATTATCTCAACGTCTCTTTCAAAAATAAAGGCTATTTCACTATGGGTAACTGTTTAACTTTCTGAGAATATCGTCAACCTGGTTATGGGAACAAATGCAAAAAAAAATCTATATATTCCTATATTTTAAAAATAATGAAAGCATAACCTGACCAGGAGCACATGTGCTTTTTAGATGGTAGAGTGCTATCTAGTGGAGCCATCCATTCTGTGACATCAGGATATACACTAACATGGACAAAACTAAAAAAGTTCTATATAAGACTAAAGGTCTTAATATTTTTTTTGTTGATATTGCTACAATGCCTGAAAGCTTGAGATGCCAATAAAAATTAAAATAAATTTATCTCCAGAAACCTTTTGCCTTATTTAACATATATATTATATATTTTGTGTTAATTATAAGAAAATTTTGGTGCCATTCTATCTGTTCGTATTTCAAAACCAAATTTATTTCAGAGTTGTGTTTATGAATTACTTTGATATATTAGGCTTATTTATTCTTTGTGTTATAGGGATCTGAGACTTGATCTCTCTTTGATATATCATATCAAAACATTTTTATACTTAATTATTTCTGAAAATTTCTATCGCTTGTGCTACAAGTTAGTTCTCTATATTGCCACGTGGAAAATTATGGAAGACCAACTTCGGGATGAGACAACAATTTATTTCAGGCAAGAACAAATTAGAGATAAGCCACGAGGGAAATTTACAGAGTAGCAAAATATAAACATAAAAAATGATACTTTTCCAATAAAATAATAAATACTTTGTTACAATATTGTTGTGATTTCGTTCTGGGGTGCCGCTAGGAAACATGGAGACAGCTGATAATAAAAGTTTATTTTTTCTGGTAACACCCGTCCACTGGACAAGTCGAGAAACATACTAAACTATTTTTTCGCTATAAATACCATCTTCATAATCATATAAGATGAAATATATGTGAAAAATGAATAATAAAGTTATCAAAGGCATAAATTTAAGTTAGGCAAATTGAATAAAATGAAACGTGACGAATGAAGACATCAAGACGCGAATGTTTCCTTTCACAAATAAATCAAACTTCTACTGTCCCTACTACAATGAAAAAATATTTAGAGGGCTTGGCTTATCAGTGGTGAACCCTCCCAGCGGTTTCGCTGTATATCTTTGTGTTAAAATGAAATGTACTGCCAAACTCTCTGCTTAACAATATTATTTAACTTAAACTTCAACAAGTCTCAGAACTGGCTGTCGTTCTAGATGCGTTCGTTGAACGAGCTAACGCTTTATTATGTTGATATCAGACTATTACAAGTGTGTTAGGAGTAACGTATATCTTAGATGGTGATTTGACCAAATGTATGAGAGAATTCCTTATTTAAACCACATCAAGTGAATTCCGTTAAAGATAGGAAGGTGTGTGTGTGTGTGTGTCGCTTCCGGGCTAATTGTCCAATATTGGGGCATGGACTTCTAGCCCCCTCATCATGGCAGCAGACGCGATGTCAGGTGGCAAGGAATCCTAGGATCTGGCGGCAGGAGATATCTCGCAGGGGTGGTGGAAACGTAGGGCAAGCAGGGGAACAGCGCCAGGGTGCAGTGAGGCAGGAGTCTTGATTAGGCCAGGAATCCAGTAGAAGTGGCAGTTGGAAGTGGAGGCAGAAGGTCCTTGAAGCCTAGAACTTGAGGGCCCTAGACTTCAGGATGGGGCAGCTTAAGGCTCTCGCCTCGTGCTTTTCAGGAAGGCCCTTGGTACAGCAGTTGGCACACTTGGATGTGCGCTGGTCAGCAATGGATGGGCAGGCGCGGCCTTCATGGCCGTCTTGACCGCAGAGGAGATAGGATGGTCGTGTTATTTGAAATAAAGCTATTCTCTTTTGATATCGATGCGGCGTCTAATGTAAGATGTAGATACTGCTGTTTACTTCAATAAACTCCCATCTAGATGTGGAAATTGTGTCTAAATGATAAGCATGGTGGATTTGTACCAACATTCCTACTGCCGCATCCTGGCGTCGACGTACTGCACAGGCCGCCGCGACTCTTGCTCCGTGCCCTTCCTCGGCACGCTCTGCTACTACGACCTCTTCTGTAACCGGACCGACTACTGCCCGGACATCTTCGAGGTGTTCCCCAATTCTACACATTGTGAAACTATGTTGACAACTTGTAACTGTGCGAAGTAGTCTTTTTATTATTATTATTGACAGAGATCCAGGAGAACGACCTAGAGTAGATGACAGGAGACCTGACAGACAAAAATGAATCAAGGCCAGGGAAACCCTTTATCGAGGAGCCACCAATTATAGAAAGACTGCTGGAGAGCTGCAGGACATCAGGGGATCATATCTGCGAGGGCCACAGCACTGACCAGGAGACAAGATAGCAAATGTAAATATCTTTGTTTACTTTTACAGTTATTATTTATTGAAGTTGTAAATAAAAATTTGTAAATAGCCTGACCATTCGTTACACTTTTTAGAGAAAACTTGTAACCTTTTCGAAAAATAAAATTATTATTCCAAGTACACGTGGTACAGGCCATGATAATCATGGTGGGTAGAAGTTGGCGATTGCTTTTACTGTAAGTGCACCACATATCTACACATGTGAAGCAAAAGTAGTCTGGTTACTATGTATGAACATGTTGACGAGGATACGAGTGTACATATGGCCAATTTGTTGTTTAAAAATCTCGATCACCTCTATGTTCTGGTTTATATACTGGCGTGGGTATGAGAGAAGACAAACTACCGGGTCTACAATATGCTACAATGTACACTAGGTCATCTAGGCTAGATGTCACTGTTAACATGTTGTAAGTTTTCTTACCACTTTCCAACTGAGAATCTACAACTAACCCATTTGGAAGCTTCTTCTATATACAAACTTAAAATCATATTTATCTGGAAATCTTCACTCAGCCATTCCTGGTATACACCCATCCTCTCCAAATCTAATTCGTTTCAAGCCATAACAAGACAAGAACAAACAGCAATCTATAGATTACCAACAGGATTCCTAAAGACTTACATTTTCAGGAAAAACCAAGAATTTCGTAAACTACCCAAAATGTGCCTCCCAATTGCCTGCCCATAACATCTGTTGTCCGCTATACAGTCCACTAAAAAGAACCTCCGGGAAAACCCCAGCTTAACAATAGAAAGGCTGAGACTCTGGAATCAATTGGAGGCATTCTGATTTTTATCAGAGAGAATCAGCAACAACAACAATACTTCTTTGCTGCCGACTATGGTATATACACCAGGCCTATGGGCGGAATATCACTGAAAACATGTTGTCACTTCTTTGCTGCCAACTATGGTATATACACCAGGCCTATGGGCGGAATATCACTGAAAACATGTTGTCACTTCTTTGATGCCGACTACGGTGTCTACACCAGGTCTATGTGCGGGATATCACCTATTCGCCACCAACTCCGTGGTTGCCTTAAGATAACAGTGTAGTGTCACTCATCTTGAAGTTGTTGCTATTTCATAGTGGTCTGCTAATCACGTCGTCCATCCACTGGACATCACTCCACTGCAGTGTACCAAGTGGACGGCGCCCCAGGTGGTGACTAACCAGCTTCCAGCGGCAGAAAAGGCGCAGCGCCACGGCGTGGCCGAGCAGTCATGCTGTGGAAGCTGCTAGGAACGGCGGCGACGTTGGCCGTGTGCGCCGCCTGGTTGCCGGACCTGCGCGGGGACTACTGCCGCACGCTAGCGCCGACGTGCTGCCCGGGCCGCCGTGACTCCTGCTCCGTGCCCATCCTCGGCACGCTCTGCTACTGCGATCTCTTCTGTAACCGCACGGCGCGGCCCGACTGTTGCCCGGACTTCTTCGAGGTGTGCCACGGGGTACGACGTCCTGACCCTACTTCTTCCCCGCTCCACACCTTCAGTGAGTACCCACACCTCTCAATACTTGTTTGTTACACTAGAGAAATTACTCGCTAAGACTTTAATCTACATCTACATCTATAGCACGTTTTAAAAAGACACAATCCTTAGAATACACCAAATACTGAATTAGCTCATATTTTGTAACCAACTCTTTTATATGTTAAAATTTCGACGATGAAAGTTCTATCTTCTTTGTAGAATTCCGGAAAATGTCTAACATATTTGCATATTTACATTACAGCTATGTAAATATAGTTCAATATATATATAGTAATATTATTTAATAATATTTGGAATTAACAGTAATAAATAAGATGACACTTTAATCCAATATACGTATAATGTACAGCATTAAGTTTCCCGAATGATAACACTTTGCATATAGGCTCCGTGTTTATGCAACTTGTCGAATTGAAGAAGGTGCCATACGGAGAGGACTACCTTGAGTGTTTACGTTACGTTCACAGAGATAACGCTGGCACAACACACTCAGGTACCTTGCCAAAATGCCATCAAGGCAACTTCCAGTCAAAATACACTGCAACCTTCTACGAGAGACCATAGCTCCTCTTGTTGCAGGTTCTGTTGTGACATAGGTAGTCGAACATTAGTATATAGATCGATCTTCAGAGATAACCTAATGTGATCGAATGGATTACCCGAAAAGCATTTTAAATGCTCACACAAACATCAAAACATCAAAAATGGTTTAATTCAGGAAACTATAAATAAAGCTGCACTTTATACGTATATTTGATTAAAGGGATATCTTATTTATACCTGTATATGCCAAATATTATTCAATAAAAAGACATTACTATATATATTGAATTATATTTACATATAGCTGTAATGTAAATATGCAAATATGTTAGACATCTTCCATAATTACAGAAGACGATGGAAGAACTTCCATCGTCGATATTTTGACATTTCTATTCAGAATGAAATTGTGGAAAACGTCTTAAAATCACAAAATATTTTCTCACAGTGAGTTTCTTTTTATTAGCTTTCAAGCGATAATCGCTCTTCAACGGGCTTAATAAAACATCGACTATAACTTAACGATTTGATTTCCGATAAAAAATCATATTAAAGTTCAATTCATTTTGTAAATACATTCTAAACTTTCTACAAAATCTGGATCTCTAATGTTTTCATGCGTTGAATAATGTAAATAACTTATGAAAATAAACTTTTCTCCTTGTTTGGCGCAAGTATCCCTTGCGGGATATAGCGCTTTGGTAATAAAAGGATTGTATAATTGTATAATCTTACAAGAAATATTTACAAAAAAGTTTTTTTGTAAATATTTCTTGTAAGATATAGTCGATGTTTTATTAAGCCCGTTGAAGAGCGATTATCATTGAAAGCTAATAAAAAGAAACTCATTGTGAGAAAATATTTTGTAATTTTAAAATAAAAAATTTTGACATTTAAAACAGTTTGGTTACAAAATGATGTGTGATCGAAAATTATTAACACCTCCGATAGTTTCAATGCAACTGGTTTCTTGTAGGCTAGATTTCTGGCCAAGAAGCCTTTCAATAGGTCTTAAAACAATATAAGAAAACTGCGATATAATATAAAGGAGTTAAAACTTTTCGCAATAAGTTTGTTTATTGTTTATTGAAAAAAAACGTTTAGTGAAATGTGCTTATATCTATTTAGAATAGGTTTTAAAAACGTAGATTCCATAAAAGACTGCTATTCCATCTTATATGGATTATTTGCATATTGGAATTTGGCTAGGTACGACATATATATAGTTGTATTTACATATTTTCAATTGTTTTTAACATTAAAAAAGACAAGATTTATGGTATAAACTATAAGATCTAATGAATAGCCATTACGTAAGAATAATCTATACTGATTGTTGGTTAAAGTTTTTTTTTTTTTGTATGGCATTCAGAATAAATTATGAGAAGTAAAAGGGCGCCATCTGTGTTCGAAAATAGAAACTATTTAGTGCGGTTTATCAGCACCTCTCTACTTCTGTATCTGAGTATTATAAACAAGAATACATTGTCTTGGTATATTTTAAAAGAAGGTGACTCTTTTTTGGTACATCTCTCTCTATATAGATTGCGTCTAGTTTTGACGTTTAGTTTGACGGGAGAGGAGCCCTATGCTTTTTCAGATCCCTCTATTTATACAGTTAAACCTGTCTATAGCGCCCCCTCTTGGGACTCACCAAAATAGGGTGCTATAGAGAGGGGGTGCTATAGACAGGCCACTTATAATGTAACTCGCATCGTACTACGTAATTAAAATCGGGCGCTATAGAGAGGGAGGCGCTATTTAGAGGGGGCGCTATAGACAGGTTTAACTGTATATACATTTGAAAAGTCTTACATGCGACTGGACTTATCAATAGAATATGGCAGTTAAAGTGGGTATATTACTCGATAGTTCGTTATTCATGAAATATACAAAGTTATAAGCTTTTTTGCAGAGAAAGTGAGTTACCTATATATAATGGATAATCTGAAATTTTACCCTTCGCCAGGAATTAAGTTTTTGAAAGTTTTCATGGAATGTTCTTGATGTGATTTTGCTGTTGGACAAGCAAATATTGGCAAAGATTGTATTTCATTCTTTCAGTGAATTTTGATGGGTTTCTGATGAATGAGATCTGAGAAAGTTACTATTACGGGTTACCACACAAAAATGGAATATACTAGGGCCTAAGTAAATGTAACTTAATACACAGAAAAGCGTACACTCAAGAGTACAACACCAACAACAAGAAGGAAGTAAATAAAACTCGCGATTGGTAAAATAAAACAAAACAGTACTTATCTTTATTGTAGCGTTGGTAGGGATCGTACTCGGGTCACACCGTTGAAGTTCTTGGAAGCTCATTGACCTCGTTGAATCTTCTAGATTGGCGTTAAAACACACAGTTCAACTTTATAGAACATCTCACTAGCTACAAATACAATGGTTTTACTTAAAACATGAGATTACAATATCGACATATTTCTTTATTTGATATGTTTAGGTTTACAATAGATGTGAATCTTCTAGATATTAATTAAATGATGCAACAGGTTTCTGGAGATGTTTTAATATGTTCATACTAGACGGATTGTTTAAGGATCAATCAAGTATAAAAACATATAAACCGATAGGTGGCGTTTAATTACTGATTATTCCCTATACCAGCTGTTCTCTTCAGTTGGATATGCGCCAGAGAATTTTGACTGGATCTCAGAGATCTTGACCTATGTATGTAATTTAGAAATTCGTCATTTAAAGTTAATAAGAATTAAATTTTTATAATGATATTTTTTATGTTAAGGTCTTAATTTAAGGATATAGATTTTTTAAATAAGAATTTCCAACTGGTGTAGTATTTCTTTTAATACGAGGTAAAGTTTTATGTAAAAAACGACGCGAAATCTATGAACAAACTTCACCTATCTGCAGGCCAAAACAGGATTGAGAATCTCTGGCCTATTAGAACCTTATTTTTGTTAAGTTAGAGCGTTGTTCGATCTATTCACTTATGATTAACTTTCTAGCAGATAATGCGAGACTGTCGTTAACGGAGGCAATTCCAGCAGACGGATGCTTTTACGAGGGACATGGTGATTGGACTGAAAAGGGCAGTTTGGTCCATACGTCAGCTGACACACACCTGGGTGCGTCCATGGTGCACCGACTATGAAGAAGATGGTTGGAAAAAGGAAATGAGGTAATTTATAGAAATGCCGGTGCGGCCAGAGTGACGTCATCATGCGTGGATCGGCATATCCTTCGACAAGCAGTGGCGGACCCACATGCCACTTGTATCTCCATTCTGAAATATGTTCAAGACATCCTAGATCAATCCGTGTCGACCAGAGCTATTTCCCGTCGATTGGTTGCTAATGGCTTGTATTCATGCCGTCCGCTAAGAAGACTGCCATTGACCCCACCGAATAGGCGCCAACGTTTGGAATGGTGCCGGGCTAGATCGACGTGGATGACGGAATGGCACACGGGTCGTGTTCTCAGATAAGTCACGCGTCTGTTTGTCCAGTGATAGTCGCCATGTACACGTGTGGCGTCGATGTGTTGAAAGGTTCAATTCGGCAATATTTGTGGAACGCCCCACCTCACGACAACGCGGAATCATGGTTTGGGACGCAATCGCGTATGATACAAGGTTACCTTTAGTTCGTATTCAGAGCACTATGACGGCCCAACGATACGTTGGTGATGTGCTGCGACCGGTGACACTCCACCTACATTCAGGAGGTACCCAATGCCCTTTATCAGCAGGATAACGCTCGACCGCACACTGCTCGCATCAGCCAACAAACTCTACAAGATGTTCATATACTTCCCTGGCCATCGTACTCTCCTGACCTCTCACCAATCGAGCACGTCTGGAACAATATTGGGCACCGTTTTCACGCCTTGCCTCAGCCGCGTTCAGAAGACGAACTGTGGCAAATGGTTGAAAAGGGAATGGAGAGCCATCCCTCAGGACGCCATCCGTACTCTGATTGACTCTCTACCTAGACGTGTTGCTGCGTGCATCGCCGTCCGCGGTGGTCCTACTTTTCTACTAAGCCGACGCTGTTCTCGCTTTTTATTATGAGTATCATTTTTCAAATAAAGATCATTATTGTTCATTCCTGCATCTCTCTGTTTTCCAAGTTTAATCACTTTCTGGCCCCTCTTTATTAGTATTCCATTATCAATGTCACGCAGTGTATATGATCAAATTGGCCATCTTGGATTGCCATGGAAGAAAACACTTTTATTTAACCAAAGAGAGAAGAATTCACATATGAAGTCAGTCCGCCTCTCGTGGCGACAATGTTTACCGAGGAGTTATCGGTCAAGCAGCACTTATCAGCAGAGGAGAGGCAAAAAAAAGTCGCCGTTTTAAAGCCCTGATGACATCCCAGGAAGTACGCTGTTACCCACTTGTCGGTAAATGACATCTTTGTTGACTACTGTCTCCTTTTTTAAAAAACATTACAAATCGTATGGAAAAAAAAATAGGACGAAAGTGAAATTAATAAAAAGGCATCTCCTTATCGTGCAACTGAAAGTTTCTGATGGCTTGCGCCATCTATCGGAATAAATATCAACTATTCTCGTTGATTTTTAATTATTCCAGAATTGGCCAAATACCCATTCTTGATCAATCTATTTCATAGTTTATTAACCTTATCCCGATACAATATCACATTTGTACTATTTTTTTCAGAAAGTGAAATTGTTATTATTATTTTTGCTTATCCCTAATACACGTTTTACAGGCCATGATAAGCATATGGTGGGTAGAAGTAGGCGACTGATTTTACTGTAAGTGCACCACATATCTACATATGTGAAAAGCAGTTCGACTTTGCACTTACAAATGTACTATAGCCCCGTTTGGTTACTTGCACATACTGGTGGGGTTGGAATTTTGAAAGAATCGGGAGCCACTGGAACATTTTTTTAAATCAGAAAAAAAAAAAAAGTGCCCAATGCGAGAATCGAACCCTGGACGTAGCGGTCGAAAACCAACGGTTTAGACCATCCTTCCACCGACTTCCTAAGTGAAATTGTATTGGGATCAGGTTGATAAATAGACAAAAATTCAAAGATTGGTTTATATTTATTCTGACAGATGGCGTTGACTAACGATCAGATAAATTTCTATAGTCCGTAGATTCTCAATCCAGCTTTGGCCCTCGGATAGGTGAAGTTTGTTCATAGATTTCGCGTCGTTTTTTTTACATAAAACTTTACCTCGTATTAAAAGAAATACTACACCAATTGGAAATTCTCATTTGAAAAAATCTATAACCTAAAATTGAGACCTTAACATAAAAAATATCGTTAGAAAAATGTTATTCTCTTTAAAATAAAGTTTTTTTTTTCTTTATTACAGATGGTGTAAAAGTTGTTCTTGGTTATAAATTGGCACTTAAATAGGACTCTATCGTATTTCCAGCTCTCTGCCCTAATCCTTATAGAACAATTGAAATGACCAACACTATAAAAATCTAGATGACGAGTTGAAATGTAGGATTGACGTTCCAAAAAAGTTGAACGTGGTTTGTTTGGAATATTTTATTTTCTGGAAATTTGATAATTCAAAAATGTTGACTTAATTAGTCGTTAAGTAAAACTAGATCTTTGGGCTAATAGTTTATTTTGCCCGTTGAAGAGCAAAATTTGTTCGAATGCTTGCAACAGTTCAAAATAAAGAAACTCTTTGCCTAAAGTTTTTGTTTTCCTTATAGATAAATATTTGCTCGCAAAATTAGTTAATGATTAAATACGCAAAATAGGAAAAACAAAGATGGTAAAAGATTATTAGAGCTGTTCACAGTGAGGGAGGCTCCTCCACTTTGTTCTCTTCCAAACAAGATGATCTACCTGAACCGCTCTCTGTTCCATGTTGGTGTAGAATCTAAAGTGGCAAGTCTTGGATGGTTCCAAGATGGTCAGGGCGTCGTCATCCAGGTATTGCCCGAAGGCCCATCTCATTTTCTGTATAGAGATGATGAGATATTAAGTGGAATATATATGAATTAACACAAAGCAATAACGCGTCATCTATACATATAAAATTAAAGGATTTAAAAGCACGAATGTTTCTTTTATACATAATACAAACTTCTACTGCCCTTACTGCCCTTGGCGAAACCGCTGGGAGGGTTCACCACTGATGAGCCAAGCCCTCCCAATATATTTTTCATCGCAGTAAGGGCAGTAGAAGTTTGTATTATGTATAAAAGAAACATTCGTGCTTTTAAATTCTTTCATTTTATAGGAATATATATGTGACTGCTCTGTAGGGCAAAGTACGGTGTCGTGAGTCCCTAGCCGCTACGGTAACTGTGAACAGGGAACTCTGAAATGTGGCTGACTAACGGGGCAATGACACCCCTTTCCATGGAGGGACAAGACACCACAATATATATGTGAATATTGATGTGCACTGAAACTGAATTTGTTTGAAATTTTGTTTTAAAGTAGAAAAGAATCACACAAGGGGTGTGATATAATGAAAGGCACTTCCTGATGGGAAAACTGGGTGTTGCTGATGGCTTACTGCCATCTATCGGATAAATATACCAATTATCTGTTAACAACGATCACAAGAAGGGCTATAAGATAATTCAAGAAAATCTAAAAAATCAACAGATAGTTGATATATTCAATTGATAGCGAAAATATCAGAAATATTCTGTTGCACGATCAGAAACTTCCTTTTCATATTGTAGGTCTTATAGGTCATTATTATAGGTCATTATAGGTCTTAGCAATCAACCCGTAAATGCATACACATGCAAACATATACGTGCATACATACATAAACTCACACATGAATACGCACATAACCGCACCCACACACTCGTACACGCACACAATCACACATGCACACACGATCGCACACACATAAGAACACATGAGCACACACATGCAAACATATACGTGCATACATACATGTGAACACACACATAAATCTACACATACGCACACGCAAGAACACACACATGCAAACATAAATGAACACACACATGTACACACATACGTACCCACATCCACACAATATTCGATTCGGGATTGTTGTAAAAGAAGCTAATCCTGATGATGCTTACTGTTTATATATATAACTGGATTTATTTTTTTACATTTACTCTACTGTTCGAAATGCCTCTTCAAGAACTATGAAGGCCTGCCAGGCTACCTATATCTTCAAGATAATTTGGTCCCATTACGCATAAAATATTAATTCTCAAACTCGAACACACATGCACACACACACACGCATGATACAGAGTGTGTAAAAGCTATGGGAGCAGCAGAGAGGCCACAGTATGTCCCCAGAAGGAAGTGTTGTTTGTTTGGAGCTCGAGGACGGCCGTAAACAGGCAGTGAGATAGGAATCCCGGCAGATAGACAGGGATGCCACACAGCACTGGAGGCCGCGCCGCTTGGGGCAAGCAGTGTCGGTAAAACCACTGCACGCATTTTACACAGCCCTCATTGCAAACCTGGAAACCTTTTTACCAGTGGTACTAACGCCTGTGCATGTACTTAATATTTCGCTGATTCGTAACATCCAAATTGTTTGAAAATATTAAAATGCATATTGGATACCTCTAGATGTTTCACAAATAACACTATCAATTGAGAACAAACGTAGACAAGTGTGAAAAGGTAAAAACATATGGCTACTGGGCGGGAGCGGATGAGGGCCTAGCAGCGATAATTAGGAATCCTTGCCACTTCTTAAACCTGGCTGGTACTTTGTCTTGGTTTGGCAGAGATTGTATCTAGATAAACCAGACCTTTTAAGCTGATTAATATCCTTGAATTAGAGCCGTTCGATTCTTTATATAACCTTCTGACTACGTGAAAAACGTCAAACCTCTTCGACTAGGTGAATATCCAAACTCTAAAAAATTGGAGCACAGACTCAAAGAACTAGACCGCCTCGAAGACTGACTATAAACAGATTTTATTGGCCAGCTGGCAGTTTTAAACAATCAAAATTTGCATATTTAGCTGAAGTAAAAAAATTATATAATCGGCGCGAACAGTTACAACAAAATAAATGAGGAAAGCAGACCATTTCACAGAAGAATGAACACTCCAATTCCAAGATCCCAAACAGGCAAAGTCAGACTTTCACCAAAGTGTGCCTGGATCAACGAAAGCTGCACCCCTATACCCCATTCCATGAGATCATGAACTCATGGAATTCGTGTAATCTTTACACAAGGGAATAAGAAACGACAACGAACGACAAGATCCCACACCACAAGGCTCTAACCATGTAAATATGTGAATACACTGTAAATATGAAGAACCTGTACATATTATCCACTATTTCTTTTTATTATTATTCCATGGGTAAAATTACACCAGGTCATGATGGTTGAAAGAAATATTTTTTTCTACTATAGTTTTGGGGTTCTTGTATAGGTCTTCGTTCTTAACTCCAATACAGTCCAGGATATGTGGTGGAGTTGCAGTGGAGTTGGAGCATCCTCTATAGATATCATAAGCTAGGTTGCTCTTTCTGAGTGGTACCTAATAAAGTTATTTTGAAATGGATTTCACAAATAATATTCTAGAAACCTTGAGGGAAGGGTTTACTCGAGTTGCGATGAAGATTGTTTAGAATGATTTTGGGGCCATAATACCTTTATGCACAAAGGTTTCACCCAAATAACATTTTATTCTTTAAAGGAAAATAGAAAACCCTAATGTACACAGAGAGACTATATCATCTAATAAGTTATAATAAATTTCTAGACTTGAGTCTGGTCATCTACGGACAATGACTTTCCAAAATGGTTGCAAGGTTTTCCCACTATGTACTAAGTGAAATTCTTAACCTGCAACTCCAAACTACATTATTGACTGTATTGACTCATCCATTGGTGAGTTCTACACATCCCCAGCAGACACCATCAACAAGCTCTACAAGTCGATACCCTAATATGATTGAGTGGGGATAAGAAAGAAGATATAAGTTATAATAATAAATTTGGGCCATTTGTGTTGACCAAACGGAATTTTTCGTAGTTGGATACAGCTTCGCGGGACAACGATCTATTCCAAGCAGTCCTATAAATGGAATAATTACAATAAAAGTGACTTCAAACTTTGCCATCAGAAGAATATTTCCTCGCCGATTCTCGTTCCTTGCTTAGCCTCCTTTCTGAACGGCTCCCATGGCTTCGCTAAGTATATACACTCATGGACAAAACTTAAGGAAGTTGTACCTCTATAAAGTTTTATCTCTATAAAGCACGAATTTTGCCTTACATTACAGTACATTCAATTTCCATGGATTTATTAGAGAAGTTGAGCATTAACGTTAGTCAGAAATAATTTTTAAAAAACATAATTAAATTTTGGCTAAGTATAACTTGGTTATTTTCAGTAAAGTTCAACTTTAATGAAGTTGAATTCGATCAATTTTCAGCTTCTTTTGGAAGAACAGAGTATTCATCATCTAAGTTGAGCTTCAACGAAATTTGAATTTTTTACATTTGAACTTTGGGCCGTGGTATACTGAAGCGTTCATTTACCGAAATACAAAGAGACGTATTGGAGATGAGTAACTACCCAAGAATGTCACTTGCAGCTTGACATTGAGGACTTTTTCAGGGGACAGATTTTCCCAAGTAGAACATGTCGGCTGTCAGCGTCATCCCGCCGACGCGGAAGCGCGTGCCCGCAAATACAGATCTGCAGACATTCCGGATATAGGTCACCTTCTTCCAGACGGCTTCGCTCTACCCAGAGGGAGTATTTGGCCAGTAAAGGATAGCTTCCCCCAAATAGAAATAGGTCCACCAGAGTACCCAAGAAAGAAGGCAAATACAAAAGACAGATTTAGAGTGACGTCGAACAGACAGAACTACATGTAGGTCGCTCAGTCAACAGGAATATAGGCCACTGCTCATGGCAGCAAGAAGCTACATACAGAAGGGAAAATATAGCTTTGCGTGTCAATAAACTAAAGCTGAGCCACTAAAGAAATACAAATGTAGCTTCTGAAAGATTCATACATATGTTATACTTATATAATGAGGCATTTGGTGTGGATGCTCTTCTTTTAAATATCATCAAATATTATCTCTACAGACCTTACTGCAATGATATGAGTTATTGAATGAGACGGCTGATGAGCCAAGCCCTCTCATTCAATAACTCATATCATTGCAGTAAGGTCTGTAGAGATAATATTTGATGATATTTAAAAGAAGCGCATTGCCAGTAAATTTATTTGTGTAAAACTTTAACGATAGATGGCAATTAAATTGAATATACAATTATTTGAGAATTTTTTTCAACGAACTTACAAATTTAATCATTACTGCTTCCGAACATAAAACAAATGTGTGAAAGAAGCCATCGTGATTTAATGTTTTCTTTAATTACATATAGATGACGCAATTTCTTTATATTGTAACAAAGTACACCTATCCCCCGATTTACACGGTACTTGTTTTACACGTTTTCGCTTTTACACGGTTTTCCAAATAAGTTTTTTTTTTTTTGTTTTTATCGCACTATACTAAATGCTACTGTGATTGAACACATGCGCTGTGTACACATCTCACGAGGAATCCCGAGCTTATGTGCTGAATTGCTGCACACGCACAGTGTCTGCATTTCTAATTTAAAAAATATAATAATTTTCGATTTACACGTTTTTCTCAGGAACGTATCTACCGTGTAATTCGGGGGATAGGTGTATTTATTAATTTTATTATTTTTATTAACAGAGTGGTCATTTTTTTTATGTTTATATTTTGCTACTCTGTAAATTTCCTTCGTGGATTATCTTTTGTTTACCATTCATAGTTTGTCCTTGCCTGAAATAAATTGCTGTCTCATCCCAAAGTTTGTCTTCCCTAATTTTCCACGTGGCAATATTAATACATACTTGTATTTCTCGCGCCCATGAAGAGAAAGTCTTAAATTCTCTTTTCCATAGAACGAAATAGATTATTTCGCGAGGAATATTTAATAAAAAGGAGTTTGAAATATATTTGGCTTGGATCTATCAATCGTCATCTGTGATTATTCGTTCACCAAGTCCCGTCAGATATTTGTTATGTTGAGATATTCACTGACGCCTGTGTGACCAACCTTTTGTTAAGCCGGTTAGTTGGACTGCCTTGACTCATCAACTTTACACGGTTGTTTGGTTAGTTGGATAGAGAAAGCTTCGCTTGTTCATAAGGGCCTTAAATATAATAATTATTATCATTCAGGTTAAAAATAGTTAATATTTTTATCTCTGGACACTTTATTCTTCCTCTTATTATTACTCTTCACAATTCATCCTTTCATACTTCATCCCTAAGGTTAGAAATAATCATTATTTCTCCTTGGAATAAATTTCGATTTTTCGTTTTAAAAAAAAACATTTGCGGTATAATTGTCAAATTTCGTTCTACAATCATAAGCCGCATTATATTGTATTATAATATTCTTATATATTTAATTAAAAAGGCATATAGTGAATCAAAATATAATTTATTTTACCAATATTCCAGTTGGCTGAACCCCAACCTTTATCAAGGTGTTATAACATTTTAATTATTATATATAAAATGGAAGGATTTATAAGCACGAATGTTTCTTTTATACATAATACAAACTTCTACTCTCCTTACAGCGATGAAAAAAAAAAATTGAGAGGGCTTAGCTCATCAGTGGTGAACCCTCCCAGCGGTTTCGCCAATTTAATCCACCAGACCGCTTCTCAGAGCACTAATACTGTATTGGACGATTCTGCTTATATACGCAGCACTTAAGGATGGAATCTCAGAAATGGTTTTTCAAGAAAACTATGGACATAAGGTTATAGGACAGTAGAATTACATTCAAATTATTGGCATTCAGCCAACTGAAATATTGGTAAAATAAATGATATTTTGATCCAATATATGTCTTTTTATTTAAAGATTTATTTATGGATTGCTCTATTTTCAAAATTCTTATATATAAGTGGCGTATTAGTACCATCTTTTTAAATGATGCACAACAGGATCATTATTTGGGAATACTTTAAGAAAGACAATGTTTAGTATATTTAAATATGTTCAAAATGGCTCAAATTACATTTACAAAGAATTCCTCTTAGAGTATGAACGTAAAACTCAAAAGTTTACAAAAGTCCAACCCCACCAGCGAGTGCAATTAACGGGACTCTGGCACATTAGTAAGTGCAAAAGTCAAACTTCTTTTCACATGTGTAGATATGTGGTGTACTTACAATAGGGATAATTTTTAAAATATGGTAAAGATATATATATATATACACGTATATGATATAAAATATAAAACCTATTTCAAACTAGTCGGATTATTGTTTCATCAATTCCTGTAGAAGGGCGTATGTGCCCGAAAGCTAGTATTATATTCGTTATAATAAAAGATACGCAGCCCTCGAAGCTTTGTTTTATTCATTTATACACGTATATGAATATGATTTTCTCTATTTTATTGCTAATAGTACTACACTGGTATATGAAACGCTCTCTCTACATCTAATAATACCTTTTGTTCGAACAAGATTGGTTATAATGAATTAAGACATTAAGACGCGAATGTCTTGATTCGTTATATATAGATGGCGCATTATTACTTTGTATTAATATTGGTTATCAAAATTCGAAACTATTTTAGACGCGTAGGATTCTTTTAAAAAATAAACAATTTCTACTGTCCTTACTGCAATGGAAAAATTATGGAGGGCCTGGCTCACCAGTGGTGAACCCTCCCAGCGGTTTCGCCAGTTTAATCTACCATACCGCTGTTATATTGCTTTTTTGGAACTTCCTTTTATAGTGATACTGTTGATAGACTCTTGGAATGGGTATTTTAGATGGCGCGCTAATGCATCATAATATAATATTGGTTATAGGAAAACCTTCACTCATGCAGAAGCCATTCACCCAGTTCTGTAAATCTACTGTTCCATGAAACCGCCGGCTTGTGGACCTTCGAGGTCTGGGTAGCCATTACTGCTCCAGGGATGTTCCATGAAACCGGACGGCTTGTGGACCTTCGAGGTCTGGGTAGCCATTACTGCTCCAGGGATGTTCCATGAAACCCCGGCTTGTGGACCGAAAGGTCTAGGTGGCCATCTGCTCCAGCGGTGTTCCATGAAATATATATATTGGAATTCAATTTTATAAGCTGATTTTTGAAGATAGTTTGTTGTTTGTAAGTTTTTCTGAAGAGGTTGACAGTGATTCACTGATAATTTGGTAACTAAATACAAATTTGGTTGTTATAGCCAAATATAAAACGACATTTGACAATTATACCGTATGTGTTTCCTTTGAACGAAAAATCGAAATTTATATAAAGGAGAAATAGCGATTATTTCTAACCTTAGGGATGAAGTTGAAAGGATGAATTGTGAAGAGTAATGATAAACGGAAAAATAAAAGTGTCCAGGGATGGGAATCGAACCCACAGTGTTCCGCTTATCGTTTTACAATCATAAGCCACATTATATTGTATTATAGCCATATATACTTTTCTATTTATGATAAAATTGTGAAAAAAGTATTAAAATTACAAATATATTCTCACAATGAGTATCTTTTTTATTTAGAATGCTATCTTTCAAGCGTTAATCGCTCTTCAACGGGCTTACTATAATATCGACTTGATCCCACCAAGGTTGTTTTTTGTAAATATTTCTGGTGGGATCAAGTCGATATTATAGTAAGCCCGTTGAAGAGCGATTAGCGCTTGAAAGCTAGCGTTTTTTAAATAAAAAAGATACTCATTGTTAGAATATAATTGTAATTTTAATATATACTTTTACAAAAACAAATATTGAATCAACAAAGAATCTTCAAAAATCAGATCATAAAGGTGAATTATTATATTTTTGAAGATTTTGTTGGTTGTAAGTTTGTTTGGAAAAGTGTATGGCTACATCAACCCATTTCTTATTTAGTTGCCAATGTTTCCGTGACTCGCTGTTACTATTCTAAGGTGGAACGATTTAAGAGCTCAAGATAATAAGACCAAACCCAAATAAATAGTGTGTGACGTTTAGGTAACAGCGCTGTTGCTGATACATCATACACTATTTATTTATTTGGATTTGGTCTTATTACCTTGTGTTTATAATCTATAATCCAAATTGTGTCTTATTGATTTAAGAACTGATGTTATTTGATGGTCCTACCGGTAAAGCTTGGGTGCCTTAAGGATGAAATTATGAAAAAAATAAATCATGTTTGGCTCTCTCTGCGACGTTCATTTGTTCCATAATAAAATACATTTTAAAATTTTGTTTTATTCACTGATGGGTACAGTCTTCATTCCCGTTCTCTTTTACAAAAATCAATTAAATTTGGAAAACCACGAAACAAGTTGTGTGGCGAAGATCTAGAAAACACATTCATGGACAAAACTTAAGGAAGTTGTACCTTTTAGCATGTATGTCGGGATTTAGACAATAACTCTGAAATATATTACAGTGACCTTTATTGAAGACACACGAGATAACCAAGTGTGTATACACTCATGGACAAAACTTAAGGAAGTTGTACCTTTTAACATGTATATAGAGATTCAGACAATAACTCTGAAATATATTACAGTGACCTTTATTGAAGACACACGAGATAACCAAGTGTGAAGAAAATTAATTGCTTCTGTCTCCCTCAAAAAAAAAAAAAAAAATAGACGACCAGTGATACACACACATAAAATATTTTCACTTTCTTTAAAGTTTTGCACATGAGTGTATGTGTGTGTATGTTCTGCTTAGCGACCTTCCGATTAACGACGAGTTATATTTACGAAGTACTTTCTCTAAATACGAAACCAAAAGTTGAAAATTCTGATTACCCCGACTCGATAGCAAGCATTCTCTGTAGATCCGCGGCGTCAATGTCTTGTCTAGACCAGAGGTCGGCAAACTGCGTTTCTTTGGATGTGAAGCTGCTGCTCTTTATATAGTTCCATACGTAAATATTATTTATGCGAGTACTATTTATTGTTGGCAAGAAAAAAATTGTGGCTCTTTAAAACTTTTAAATTCTGTAAATTGTAATTTTGGACTCTTCCGACTCAAAAATTTGCCGACCCTTGTCTAGTTAATGGCTGTTTGACAACATTCTTCTCAGGTTTTATGCTTGAACTGGACGAGGATTGTTCCAAAGGGTTTAATATAAGATTTATACTATCCCTAGTATATACACCTTATACATGCTATGATAATCATGATGGGTAGTTAGCGACTACTTTGACTGTAAGTACACACCACATGTCTACACATATCGAAAGCATTTCGACTTTTACACTAACAGATATACCAGAGTCCCTTTTAGTCACTTGAACACATTGGTGGGTTCTAACTTTTTTTTTAGGAATCAGGTGCCATTTAAACAATTCATTTTTTTTTTCGAAAAAAAGGTCCAATGCGGGATTTGATCCCGGGTCATGACTATAAAATATCGACGGTTTATCCCTCTACCCACCACACAAACCCCAATATAGGATTTGAACATTTTGAATATAGAAGGTCACTTAGCGGAATATATTTAGAAATTAAAAATAAAGAAGGTTTATCCTGACCACAAGTACATGTGTTTTTTAGAAGGCAGAACGCCATGAACAGAAATCAATTAAACGTTTTTTCTATTATTTTTCCCCCACATATTTAGAAATGTACAAAATATGAATTTTGAGTTAAAGTATCGATGCGGTAGATATGCCAATATTCTGGCGTACATTCTATGCAAATTTTTCAAGAATAATTAAACCGAAAATAATACTTTTTTTCAGATTTGAATAATACATACACTCATGGAAAAGATTTAAGGAAGTTGTACCTTTCGCTGGGTGATATTCCCCAGATGAGAGAGAGATAGAGACAATTAACAACTTCACTGACTCCTATTCAATAGCAAACTAATAAATTTAGAGAAAAATACTTTGTTATTGTAATAAATATATTTACACCAGACTTCTCTGAAGGGACTTCTGGATCAGGAGCCACAAGGCGCCTTGAGTGTGGACAGGACCTTGCTTATTGTGTAGTTTTTGAGAGAGAGAGAGAGAGAGAGATTGAAACTGATTTATTATAACGTCTATTTTAAATACATAAAATAAATAAATAAGATTAACAATGATAGATATATGAATAAATAGATAAAATAGATGAAAAATATACATATATATATAAATATATATATACAAGGTCTTCATTGGTGGCGCCCACCGCGAGAAAGACTCCGCCACCGATGGACGCGAGAGTTCTATCCCACAGAGTGGGCAGGTCGATGTGTTGGCTGGCATTACCCAACTCAAGACCAAGATGATACTTGTAGATGGTAGCCTTCGCCACACTTGTTAGCTTCACTGCCTCGGGATGGAGGCCGACGCCGAAGAGCCAGACCTGCAAATCCAGGGGCTAGTCGCAGGAAGCGAACACCTCCCGGAGCAGGGGGCGCACGGCTCGGCAACTCCAATATCTGTGGGTCAGCGACCCGTCGAGAGAGAGAGAGAGCATTTGATTGTAAATAAGTCTTGTGGAAACCCTTGGATACACACACACAATCTTGACAATGATGATAATCATGACGATAATGTGCACACAACTGAATAGTTATTGATAGAATGATCTCAATTGAGAAAGATGGTGAGTTATTTGACAAGTTTTCGAAAGCTAGATCACTCATCCATCATTCAAAGTTGGTTAGCTCTATTCCAAAAAGCATAGAGTCCATTTCTGGATACGCATAATAGTATTATATAAAGAAATAAAGTGCCAAATTTTACGCTGTACAAGTTTAGTAAGTATAAGGTCGTTTTAGTTCAAAGGCTAGACAATAAAGGAACGCTGCTCTGATATTCCCTTTTGGAATTGCGATATGTGAGACAAAGTTGACGGAGAATATATGGTATCCATGTATCAAAGGCATTGTGTTTATGGATTTTTTAGCGGAAGAGGTGCCACTGTTGGTACATTGGGATATACGTGTAGAACATGTTCTCCATGTTCCACCCCAGAGCTGGGACCAAGTCCAGCGCCGCCAAATGTGGAGGAACTTTGGAAATCCATGGACACAATCATGTTGAGGCGGCCATGTTCCACCCCAGAGCTGGGACCAAGGCCAGCGCCACAAAT
Organism: Cordylochernes scorpioides; assembly: GCA_030710605.1. NCBI lineage: Eukaryota > Metazoa > Arthropoda > Arachnida > Pseudoscorpiones > Chernetidae > Cordylochernes > Cordylochernes scorpioides. Next base: position 15,977,526 of record CP092872.1, on the reverse strand, counting down.
GTGGAGGAACCTTGGAAGTCCATGGATACAATCATGTTGAAGCGGCGATGTTCCACCCCAGAGCTGGGACCAAGTCCAGCGCCGCCAAATGTGGAGGAACCTTGGAAGTCCATGGATACAATCATTATGAAGCTGCCATTTTCACCCCAGAGCTGGGACCAAGGCCAGCGCCACAAATGTGGAGGAACCTTGGAAGTCCATGGATACAATCATGTTGAGGCGGCCATGTTCCACCCCAGAGCTGGGACCAAGTCCAGCGCCGCCAAATGTGGAGGAACTTTGGAAATCCATGGACACAATCATGTTGAGGCGGCCATGTTCCACCCCAGAGCTGGGACCAAGGCCAGCGCCACAAATGTGGAGGAACCTTGGAAGTCCATGGATATAATCATGTTAAGGCGGCCATGTTCCACCCCAGAGCTGGGACCAAGGCCAGCGCTGCCAAATGTGGAGGAACCTTGGAAGTCCATGGATATAATCATGTTGAGGCGGCCATGTTCCACCCCAGAGCTGGGACCAAGGCCAGCGCCGCCAAATGTGGAGGAACCTTGGAAGTCCATGGATACAATCATTTTGAAGCGGACATAATGATGGAGCTAATTCAAACGTCCTCCATGTCTCGGTACCATCACGCTTATATCACCAACGGCTGCCTCCACACTACTTGGTTCTGACCCAAGGACTCTTGGTTCTACTGGATGGTAGCCGAGTTTTGAAGTAGTTTAAACCCAATTATCTGATACACACTAAATTGACTCCAGATCACAGAAGCACAATCCATGTCTCCGTACCATCCCGCCTTTGTTACCAACGGCTGCCTCAACATTACTTGGTTCTGACTCAAGGACTCTTGGTTCTACTGGTTGGTAGCCGAGTTATGAAATAGTTTAATCACAATTATCTGATATACACCAAATTGACTCAGGATCACAGAAGCACAACCCATGTCTCCAAGATATAACCAGTACAGTGAAGCAGAGAACAATTTACAACGAGTTATTTCAAAACTTCAACAGTATCAAGGCGATGTTTACACACATCCAGAATGTGAGAACTACACTTGGACCTAACCCTGTGGGCCCGCCAATAAAAAAAAGTCCTGCGTGGGTGCAGCCAGATAATGTCGACGCCAGGTTGATGGCGGTCCTATCGTCACCTGAGATAAGCATCACCTGTCTGTCGCCCTAGTTCTATAGACATGTTGTCATCGTGACTATAGGAATTTAGTACAAAACATCTGGATTTATACGCAAGTTAAAACAACAAAAAATCCCATATTTCTGTAATAATTTATAATACAGCTAAACCTCAAAATAAGAACAGTAAACCTCCAGGGAAAAGATTCTTTTTATTAAAAAAAATATTTTTCCTGGAGGCTTACTGTTCTTATTTTGATATTTTACACAAATAAATTTACTGGCAATGCGTTTCTTTTTTAAATCTCTACAGACCTTACTGCAATGATATGATTTAATGAATGAGAGGGCTTGGCTCATCAGTAGTGAACCCTCTCAGCGGTTTCGCCAAATTAATCTCTAGACCGCTCTACTATTGTATTGGACTGGTTTTGTTATATACCCTGCATTTTCTATGGAAGGCAGCTAAATGGTGTTTAGTGAACTATGGACATAAGCTTATAGGTCTGTAGAGGTACATACATATAAATTTCAAGGTATTGCATCGAGCAAAGCTCTTCCGCGCAAAACATGTTTTTATAACCATTATATATTAGTAAATTAAATTTTATTGCCCTCTATCGTTAAAATTTTACACAAATAAATTTACTGGCAATTATTTTGATATTGATGCAAGGGATTATTCTATCGATCAGTTAAACTTGTCTATAGCGCCCCCTATAAATAGCGCCTTCCTCTCTATAACGCCCGATTTTAAATACGTAGTACGATGCGATTTACATAAAAAATGACCTGTCTATAGCACCCCATCTCTATAGCACTCTACTTTGGTGAGCCCCAAGTGGGGGCGCTATAGACAGGTTTAACTGTATAAAGAAAATCATGGACATTCCTGTTTTTTCCACAAACGATTTTCCAAATACCACTTTTCTACGCTCCCTCCTCATCCTTGCTACGGTAACTATAAACAAATAACATAACAGGATCCATTCTTTGTAATATCGGGATGCAAAAACACGGATTTGTTAGAATAAAAGCTTATCTTTTATTATATCTCTGAGATTCGAAGCAACCAATAGGTAGAAAATACGACCATCTCAAAAGTACTTACGTTGATTTTAGGACAGCCTGTATTAAAAAGAACAAAACTTAATTAGAAAGCGAAATCCTTACAAGATGAATTAAACGCCTTAGCACCACTATGCCCCTCTCCAGATTGTCCCTTCAATACCAGTAGAGGGTTTCTTTCATGGCACCAGCTGGGGATCCTTTATTCCCCTGCCCCAGGGGGCGGCCACCGGCTAATGAAATTTGCATACCTCGTTGGGGCTATTCACAGCGGTGAACTGGACTTCTATATAAAAGAATGGTCCGGGCAAAGAGTTCTTCAAAAGAAGGCTTAGCACTGACATGGGAGACAAATCTCTTCTATTAACTCCCCATTGCCATACTTAATTCTTTATTTCGTCATTGCTATACGTTTATTTCTACAGGTAAACTCCGTACAATTGGTATAAGTGTATAACGAATCAAAAGTTTTTACGAAGGAGTATCTTTTAGTATATTTGTGCAAGCTTTCGAACTTTGCAGTTCTTCCACAGGCATGGATAGCACAGAAATACTACCAATTTTTCAAAATATTTTGAGCCATTATATATACATGAATATTTACATAAATTAGATATAATTTTAGTTTATTGTATAAGCAAAATTAAGATATTCACTGTATGCAAATAGTATAATATTTTAAAATTTGTAAAGTTTAAAACTAGTATACTTTAAAACATTTCAACATAGAAAAGCCAAGCGGGGGTCCCTCCAACCCGACCACCTACCCGGGCATATCTAAAGGATAACTATTGAGGTATTATATGATAAATTTCCGGTAGATCTATTTTCCTGTTGATGCTGTTTGTTTGTGATGAAACGATGGATTCTAGTACCAATCTGTGCTGCTTATTGTTTATGTGTTGATATAGGACTTTGGGTTGATCTAAGTTAAAATTATGGCCAGTGTTTGAAATATGTTGGTATATAAGTGACTTCGGGTCTCTATTGTTTATGTTTCGTTTGTGTTCAGTGATTCTGATATACGCGGTTCTGCCAGTCTCCCCCACATAGGAGGCTGGGTAATCCTGGCAAGAAACCGCGTATACTGCGCCGGTGGAGTAGATGGGATTGTTGGGTGTGTCTGCGTTGGTGATGGGATTCCTGAGGAGGGCAGCAAGATTGGGGGGGGCTGTTGAAATAAACTTGGATACCATATGGGCGAAGAATTCTGGAAATGGAAACGGAGAACGGGGAATAGGGGAGATAGCGAGTGGCTCTATAAATCGTGGATCAAACGTGTGTTTGTCTATGAAATTTCCTGGGTATCCTGCATATTAATATTCCTTAAAACTTTCTTCAATCTGTAAATTGTTTTCTTCGAATACACACAATACTTCAAAATTTGATTTCATTTAACTGTATTTGCATACCAACCCTTTGTACATATTTCAATTGTGTTGATACTCTTCTCTTTTCATCTAACTAAAACTTGCATACTAATTCTTGTACACATTTCAAATATCTTTCTTTCCTCTCTCTCTCTCTTTCAATGTTTAGTTTACTTTTGTAGGGCTAGTGTCCCTAGGGGAACATAGCGCTCCAAGTCAAAATAAAATAAAATAGAAGAGATTAAAAAGAGAAGGCTTTATGTAAGAAAGCCAAAGCTATTTATTCCACTCATGATAGAAGTGCACGTTCGAACTGGTATCGCGAACACCTCATGTGGACTATGGTCTCGTGTTCCACTGACTGATGGGTCACGTTTCAGTCCTGAACGTGAGGACAACATCAGAGCAAGAGGCAGCTGTAGGGTCTGGGTTGATATATGTTGAAAGTTCATGCAAATGGTTCATTTTGGATAATCCTTACATTGGTTCATGTTGGACAATCCCTACATTGATTCATGTTGGACATTCCTTACATTGGTTCATGTTGGACAATCCCTACATTGGTTCATGTTGGACATTCCTTACATTGGTTCATGTTGGACATTCCTTACATTGGTTAATGTTGGACAATCCCTAAATTGGTTCATGTTGGACAATCCTTACATTGGTTCATGTTGGACATTCCTTAGATTGGTTCATGTTGGACAATCCTTACATTGGTTCATGTTGGACATTCCTTACATTGGTTCATGTTGGACAATCCCTACATTGGTTCATGTTGGACATTCCTTACATTGGTTCATGTTGGACATTCCCTACATTGGTTCATTTTGGACATTCCCTACAAGAAGTTAATTTTGGACAGTTCCTGCAAGTAATTCATTTTGGACAGTTCCTGCAAATGATTAATTTTGTACAGTCTTTACAAGTTGTTCATTTTGGACAGTCCCTACAAATGGTAGAACAAGGAACCCTGATTGGTAACAGATTTCGGGGGGAAATCTTGAACCCTTAAGTCAATCCGTTCTGTGATGCATTTTGAAAACAATTTATTTTCTCAAAAACGATATTGCCAGGCTATCCAGGGCAGCTCAAGTTAACGATTTCTTTGAAAGCGACGATATCGTTGGTTGAAAAGTGACCAGAAAGATTCCCAAATCTAAATCCATTTGTGAATGTGCGGGATATTCAGGAAGATGAATTGAAAATCTCATTCTAGAATTCTCAAGGAACCTGTCCTTTTGGAAAAATCGAAGACTTTGTTATCCAAGCCTTTTTATCAAGATTCTAATTGTCAGCTTGGAGGTTACACTGTGGAACTTGAATTGGTGTTAGAGGTGTGATCACATTCGATAAAAATATCTTTTATAATGAATTTCATCATCAAAAGACAGAGCTTCAATATTCTATTTCTACAATAATCATCATGAAATCTTCAGGATTACCTATAGAGATGTTGACTTCTTTAAAATCAATTGCGATCGTCTTGAAAATATTTTAATATCTATCACACACACGCATTCTATATACAGTTACGAGCGTCATTCTTCGTCGCCTCTATCACGGTTTGCTTTTTTTTTGGAATGGCGCCCTCCTATTGGTCGGCTACGATCACGCCACCTTTGCCCCCCCCCCCCCCCATATTTGTAACTATTGTGTTGGAGCGGGTCGCTCCTTAAATAAATGCATATATTAGTTAATAACCAAATGGAATCCTCTCTTTCTTTTTCCCAGTAAGAGACGCCTACGGAAGCCAACAGTACATAGACAGATAAAGCATATAGGCTATAGTTATTAACTAACATATGCATTTATTTAAGGCGCCAAATTATAATTGTAACAAATAGTATTTGAATCAAAACATTCAATCGGGTAAAACACGGGCGTTGCCCGGGTCATCCGGCTAGTTAGAGAATAAATCGAATTGATTAAAGAATAAAACCCTTTCCTTGTATAGAAAAAAGTTTAAATAGGTTTTACTTTTTAATATTTTCAATTATGAAGATTTGAAAGTAATGTTTCAAATTGGTCTATTCTTCACAGCACCACTTAGTTTATTTTTCTCTTCTACTTATAACATTGTCCCAAAAATTCGTGTTTTTCTTAAAACGTTGTTTTGCTTATTACTTGGCGAATACTATTATTACTCCGAATATATAATAATACATAATACAATATTATATTATGATGCATGAGCGCGCCATCTGTTATGCAAATTCGAAACTATTATAGACGTGTATGATTCTTTTTAAAATAAAACAATTTCTACTGCCCTTACTGTAATGTAAAAATTATTGGGATACTTAGAATATATAACACAATTACTTTATACATAATACAAAGACATAACGGCAAATAATATTATGGCGAATAATATTGGTATTTCAAATTTTTTGCAAGTATTTACGAACTTTTGGGACAACCTTGTATTCAACTATTTTCAGAGTATGTTAATAAGGTATTTTGAATTGTAAAATTCTATTCACAAGAAAGCAACAATTTTTTTAAAGCTTAAAACGAGAGTTTCTGTATTTGACGAAGTGTTGAACTCCTCCTTGACATATCTGACATGGACAACCTTGGGACAGATAAATAAACAGACGAATGGACGTTATGCAATACTTGAAGCCACTATGGATTAACGCTGAGTCTTGTGCTTAGCAATTTGGATAGATTGAACTGGTAAGTGGACTCTTATTGCCGCCAGAACGGAATTGGCTTTATTGCTCGTGCAAGGCCAAGTGGACGGAGGATTGGAATTTGAAGGAGCGTCTCTTGTAATTTGGCCATCTCTGGTAATGAGGTCGATTGTTCCTTGACTGATGCTTCGTCACTTCAATTGGGGAGAGAAAGCTTCTCGGATTGTCGTCTTGAAGATGGGAAGTTAAAATGGCGTTAGATTATTAACATTTGCCGAAATATTGAGATTTTTACTCGATTATTATGATACATTTTGGACCTATTAATCTCTCACTTCAATTAGAGAGAGAAAGCATCTCGGTTTATCGTCTTGAAGAAGAATAGGGAAAGAAGTTAAGATAGCGAAGTGATAGAGTTTCTTAATATTTGGCGAAACATTGTGGATTTTGCTAGATGACCATGATACAGTTTGGCCCTACTAGGCTCTCAATTCAATTGGAGAGAGAAAGCATCTCGGGTTGTCACCTTGAATAAGGGAAGTGAAAATGGCGCAAGCCTCTTAATATTTGCCGAAATATTGAGGTTTTTGCTAGATGATCATTAACAGTTTGGACTACTAGTCTCTTACTTCAATTGGAGAGAGAAAGCATCTCGGGTTGTCGCCTTGAATAAGGGAAGTCAAAATGGCGCGAGCTTCTTAATATTTAACGAAATTATTGGGTTTTTGATTGATGATCCTGACACAGATTTGAGCTATCAGCCTCTAACTTCGTATGGAGGTAGAAAAATTTCGGTTTGTCGTATCGAAGAAAGGAAGTTAAAATGGCGAAAGATGATAGACATTCTTAATATTTTCTTAAACATTGTGGATTTTTCTTGATGATCCAGAAACAGATTTGACTTTCTAGTCTCTAACATTAATTGAGGAGAGAAAACATATCGGTTTGTTGTCTTGTAGAAGGAAAGTTAAGATAACGAAGTATAGAGATTCTTAATATTTGTCGAAATATTGAGGTTTTTGTTCGATGATCCTGACACAGATTGGACTTTCTAGTCTCTCACTTCAATTGGGGAGAGGACATATCTCGGTTTGTAGTCTCGAAGAAGAATAATGGAAGTTAAAATGGCACGAGGATAGATTCTTTAACTATTTGTTAAAATATTGAGGTTTTGGCTTGGTGATCATGGCATAGATTGGACCTACCTGTCTCGCACTTTACTTGGAGATAGAAAACATATGATTGTCGTCTTTAAGATGAAGGGGAGTTGAAATGGCGCGAGATTCTTAATATTTACCGAAATTATTGGATTTTTGCTCGATGATCCTAACACATATTGGACTTACCAGTCCCTCATTTCAATTTAAAAAAAAAACATATCTGTTTGTCGTCTTACAAGACGACAAAATGGCACGAGAATAGAGATTCTTAATATTTGCCGAAATATTGAGGTTTTTGCTCGATGATCCTGACACAGATTGGACTTTCTAGTCTCTCACTTCAATTGGGGAGAGGACATGTCTCGGTTTTTCGTCTTGAAGAAGAATAATGGAAGTTAAAATGGCGCGAGGATAGATTCTTTAACTATTTGCCAAAATATTGAGGTTTTGGCTTGGTGATCATAACACAGTTTGGACCTACCAGTCTCTCACTTTACTCGGAGAGAGAAAACATATGCTTGTCGTCTTTAAGATGAAGGGGAGTTGAAATGGCGCGAGATTAGTAATATTTACAGATATTTTCGAATTTTTGCTCGATGATCATGACACAGATTTGACTTTCTAGTTTCTAACTTCAATTGGGAAGAGAAAACATATCGATTTGTCGTCTTGTAGAAGGGAAGTTAAAATGACACGATAATAGAGCTTCTTAATATTTGTCGAAATATTGAGGTTTTTGCTTGATGATCCTGACACAGATTGGACTTTCTAGTCTCTCACTTCAATTGGGGAGAGAAAACATATCGATTTGTCGTCTTGTAGAAGGGAAGTTAAAATGGCACGATAATAGAGCTTCTTAATATTTGTCGAAATATTGAGGTTTTTGCTTGATGATCCTGACACAGATTGGACTTTCTAGTCTCTCACTTCAATTGGGGAGAGAAAACATATCGATTTGTCGTCTTGTAGAAGGGAAGTTAAAATGGCACGATAATAGAGCTTCTTAATATTTGTCGAAATATTGAGGTTTTTGCTTGATGATCCTGACACAGATTGGACTTTCTAGTTTCTCACTTCAATTGGGGAGAGAAAACATATCGATTTGTCGTCTTGTAGAAGGGAAGTTAAAATGACACGATAATAGAGCTTCTTAATATTTGTCGAAATATTGAGGTTTTTGCTCGATGATCCTGACACAGAGATTGGACTTTCTAGTTTCTCACTTCAATTGGGGAGAGAAAACATATCGATTTGTCGTCTTGTAGAAGGGAAGTTAAAATGACACGATAATAGAGCTTCTTAATATTTGTCGAAATATTGAGGTTTTTGCTTGATGATCCTGACACAGATTGGACTTTCTAGTCTCTCACTTCAATTGGGGAGAGAAAACATATCGATTTGTCGTCTTGTAGAAGGGAAGTTAAAATGACACGATAATAGAGCTTCTTAATATTTGTCGAAATATTGAGGTTTTTGCTTGATGATCCTGACACAGATTGGACTTTCTAGTTCTCACTTCAATTGGGGAGAGAAAACATATCGATTTGTCGTCTTGTAGAAGGGAAGTTAAAATGACACGATAATAGAGCTTCTTAATATTTGTCGAAATATTGAGGTTTTTGCTCGATGATCCTGACACAGATTGGACTTTCTAGTCTCTCACTTCAATTGGGGAGAGAAAACATATCGATTTGTCGTCTTGTAGAAGGGAAGTTAAAATGGCACGATAATAGAGCTTCTTAATATTTGTCGAAATATTGAGGTTTTTGCTCGATGATCCTGACACAGATTGGACTTTCTAGTCTCTCACTTCAATTGGGGAGAGAAAACATATCGATTTGTCGTCTTGTAGAAGGGAAGTTAAAATGGCACGATAATAGAGCTTCTTAATATTTGTCGAAATATTGAGGTTTTTGCTCGATGATCCTGACACAGATTGGACTTTCTAGTTTCTCACTTCAATTGGGGAGAGAAAACATATCGATTTGTCGTCTTGTAGAAGGGAAGTTAAAATGGCACGATAATAGAGCTTCTTAATATTTGTCGAAATATTGAGGTTTTTGCTCGATGATCCTGACACAGATTGGACTTTCTAGTTTCTCACTTCAATTGGGGAGAGAAAACATATCAATTTGTCGTCTTGTAGAAGGGAAGTTAAAATGACACGATAATAGAGCTTCTTAATATTTGTCGAAATATTGAGGTTTTTGCTCGATGATCCTGACACAGATTGGACTTTCTAGTTTCTCACTTCAATTGGGGAGAGAAAACATATCGATTTGTCGTCTTGTAGAAGGGAAGTTAAAATGGCACGAAAATATTCTTAATATTTACCGAAACATTGTGGATTTTGCTTGATGTTCATGGACCTACCAATCTCTCACTTTAATTGGGAAGAGAAAACATATCTGTTTGTCGTCTTGTTAAGACCTATTTTAGAGATTCTCCAAGCAGAAATGTGGGTACATGCAAGAATAACAGTAATAATACCAGTAATAAGCAATGTTATTATTATAATTTTTTATAGCTAATTACATTTAATGGTAAAAATAAAATTATTATAAAAATGGAGCGATCCATACTAAATCATTAGATAATAAAAAGGCATATATTGGATTGAATAAAAGATTTATTTGTCAATATTTCGGTTGGCTGAACGCCAACCTTTATCAAGACATTACATTTTTATATATTTGGTTATATTGGGGTTGTGCGGCGCTGAGTTTGTTTATACAAAAATGTAATGCCTTGATAAAGGTTGGCATTCAGCCAACCGAAATATTGGCAAACAAATATTTTATTCAATCCAATATATGCCTTTTTATTATCTAAAGAAAATTATATAGAGGAAAACTTAATTAAGACAATCAAGCTAACAAATAGATTTATTTTGGGTAAATTGGAGGCAAAGAAATTTCTTATACATGAGTTTAACATAGCTCTCTGCAAATGAAAAAAAAAAGTAAAAGCTAATTACATTTAATATTAATAATGAAAATTTTATACAGGGAAATATAATTGAGACAATCAAGCTAATAAATAGATTAGTCTGGGTAAATTGGAGGCAAATAAATTTCCTTTATAGGTTTTTAACTTTTAATTAGACAATTTTAATTTATATTTAGACATTTTTTAATTTTAATTTTGACATTTTTCATTTTAATTTATACCTTTTTTCATTTTAATTTAGACATTTTTCATTTCAATTTAGACATTTTTTCATTTTAATTTAGACTTATAAAAAGTCCATGTGTCTAAATTAAAATGAAAAATGTCTAAATTAAAATTGAAAATGTCTAAATAAAAAGTCCATGTGTCTAAATTAAAATGAAAAATGTCTAAATTAAAATTTAAAATGTCTAAATAAAAATGAAAGTGTCTAAATTAAAATGAAAAATGTCTAAATATAAATTAAAATTGTCTAATTAAAAGTTAAAACACCTATACATGAGTTTAACACAGGTCTCTGTAAATGAAGAAAAAAGTAAAAGCTAAGTACATTTAATATTAATGAAATTCAGAATGATAATTATTTAAGCTGTTTAGTATACTTGTCTTTCGTCTATAGTTTGTTCTTTGTCAATATTTTCTCTCAAAGACAAACAAAACAATAGACAACGTTCGAAAATAACATTCCCATCTTTTTGTTATCTGTTTGACTTTAAAGGGTGAAGTTTACGTGAATTCTAAAAAGAGAAAAGAAGAAAAGATTCTCTAAGGAAGGTGAGCAACCCCACTTTACACTCTCGGCACACATCCCAAAAGAGGAAAAATGCTAATAGCTATTTGCTACGCTGGGAAAGTAACCCTAAAAAAAGTTTTTTTAAAACGATACAGCCATTTTTTTTAGCGAAGCTGATTTATTGTAAGGTCATCTTTATGGAAGAGAGGCTGTTCTTCTTGATCGTTTATTGTCTTGAGCACCCTATCAATCATGATGGTGAGATTCAGGTACCATTTATATATATAGACCATGTTTGTGTCATCGCCTTCTTCCTTTTTTAGAAAAATGAGAACAGATTTTTGGATTCTTTTGATTTTTAATAAATAGCTTATTTTATAAAATAAATGAAGCTTCCAGGGTTAAATTTCTTGTGCAACATTTTTTATTTTCTAAACTTTATTTTCGGACTTGTCAGTCCTTTAACAGAATTATCACGTTAACAAATTAATAATAAATACAATTTTTATATACAAATTATTATATACATATTTTAAATACACCCATAGCTCGCTTTGCGTCGGGGTTACGTTCCAAAAAAAAAAAAACACGACGCAAATTGAAACGACGCAAAGTGAAAATATGTGAAGGCGCAATCAAAAACAATGGTTTTGCCATATTTTAGGGAAAAAAAATAATAAAAAAAATTGAAGACTCAAATCTAACACAACGCAACTTCGAAAATCTAACGACGCACAGTGAAAATCAGTAAAAATTAAGCAGCAACGCAACTTCGAAAAAAAACGCAAAACGAAACGACGCAAAGCGAGGTATTGGTGTACTTATTATATATTGAGGAAAAAAAATTACATGTTTCTGTTTTTGAAAAACAAAATTTTGAAAATATACGTGCGTAATGGATGATACGTGCTGGTTGAACGTGATAATCCTGTTGAAGGACTGACAAGTCTGAAAGCTAGAAAATAAAAAGTTGCACAAGAAACTTTACCCTGGAAGCTTTATTTATTTTATAATAGCCTATTTTATTTGACATATCGGACGCGATATCCCAGCTTGAGATACTTGCGCCTAAATACATTTTAGCAACTTATTTACAATTCATTTTATTTTGAAAATAGAGCAATCCATAAATAAATATTTTAAAAAGACATATATTGAATCAAAATATCATTTATTTTACCAATATTTCATTTGGCTGAACGTCAACCTTTATCAAGGTATTATAACATATTATATATTATATGTGACGCTGAGTTTGTTATTGACACACATTAAAATTTTGGCCAATTCTGGAATAATTAAAAATCAACGAGAATAGTTTATATTTATTCCGATAGATGGCGCAAGCCATCAGCAACTTTCAGTTGCACAATAAGGAGATGCCTTTTTCTAAATTTATGCACCTTATCCCAGTACAATATCACATTTGTACTATTTTTTCACACATCAAAATGTTATAATACCTTGATAAAGGTTGGCGTTCAGCCAACTGAAATAGACAGAGGACATTGTTGTAATAGAGATGCATGGAAACATCTGAGGCTCTTCATTGGACACGACAACAACAACAAATAATGCAATCGTTTCTTGAGATGAGATTCTTTTAATTTTATTATTGCATTCTCAAACTTTAAGACATTTCCACCCTTCTACAGGAGTACAAAATGAAAATAATGAACCTCATCAGATACTAATTTAGTTAGTATCTAATGAAGTCATTATTGTTTGGGTTTAACTTTTGTAGAAGGTCGGAGATGCCCGAAATCTTGAGAATGCAATAATAAAATGAAAATAAACTCATCTCCAGAAAGCTTTTACATTTTTTAACACCACGATAGTTTTTAATTGCAAAGTTTCCAGCTAACATCTCCTGTGACGATACTATGCTCTTAGCAAAATACAACAACCAGCCTTTTATTGGCGACCTATGACCTACACGGGATTCACTCAGGTGATAACCACCCAGATAAGATTAGTTATTTAAAGATAATCATTCATTTATATATCTATTTACATACGGCTTTCTTTCCTCAGTGTTTATTCTCTTGTGCCGCCCTCCAAAATACTCCATAAATATCTATTATTCTAACAATGGAGCAAACCATTAGCAACTTTCGGTTGTAAGATCTCAGAAGATGTTTTTATTCTTACAAGGTTGTCCCAAAAGTTCGTAAACACTAGCAAAAATATTGAAATACCAATATTATTCTGCATAATGTAATTTTCCGCTATGTATAATGTCTTTGTATTATGTATAAAGTAATTGTATTATTTATTATTATGTATTTGCAGTAATAATTTTATTCGGCAGCTATCCTGTCTTCTGAAAACATAGATAATATAGATTATTACCAAAGAAAACAGAATAGAGATATATCCAAAGAATGGATCGTTAGTATGGTCCACCACTGGTATGAAGGAACAAAACCTGGAGACTCAATATCATCACAGCTTTCTAGAAACGAAGCCACAAAAATGGCAAGATTAAAGACCGGACATACTAGACCCATTATGTTCATTGATGGAGAAAATGTTTTTCCTGTCTGCTCAAAATGCTCCAACTCCACTGCAATATATATCCTGGACTGTATTGGAGCTAAGACCTATACAAGAACCCCAAAACACTATAGTAGAAAATATTATTGCTTTCAACCTTCATGACCTGGTTTAATCTTACCAATGGGAAAAAAGCATTCGTCAAGTAATAAGAAAAACGAAATTTTGGGACAAGCTTATATATATGAACTATGGTACTACACCATGGTACCATCTCCCATGTTGTAACATGGCCGTCTTAGCCACGCCTGGCCATTATGAAACCACACGATTCCTGGGTGTTTCCTCTCCCTCCCTAGAGGTTAATCCACAAGAAAGATACTCCTTCTTTACACGGTGCCCTCTGTAGATATAACACGGGGAAACAAAAATAATTACATCGTGCAGTTAGAGCAACACCCTGTGACAAACCCTTGCATGACAATTAGAAATGGCTTCGCCCGCGGTATTTGGTCCCTAGTGAACGTTTAACCAAACTCTATTGCAAGTTACACTCATGGACAAAACTCAAGTGGAAAGTCTTTTGAGAAGCAATTTTGTTCATACATGGTTATATCGTATGTCTTCAATAAAGATCACTGTAATATCTTTCAGAGTTATTGTCTGAATCCCGATATACATGCTAAAAGGTACAATTTCCTTAAGTTTTGTCCATGAGTGTATATATCAAATAACTTTCAGAGTTATTGTCCGAATCCCGATATACATGATAAAAGATACAACTTCCTTAAGTTTTGTCCCATGGGTGTGTATAGGATGCATTAACATGCCATATGTATTTACAAATATTATTATTATCCCTAGTACACGTGGTACAGGCCATGATAATCATGGTGGGTAAAAGTTGGCAACTGCTTTTACCGTAAGTGCACCACATGTCTACCTATGTGAAAAGCAGTTCGACTTTGCATTTACAAATACACCAGAGCCCCGTTTGGTTACTTGCAGTCGCTGGTGGGGTTGGACTTTTACAAGAATCGGGGGCCATTGGAGCACTATTTCTTTTATTATCAGAAAATATCATAGTTTATTCTAGCCTTAAATAAATTGCTGTGTCAACCTGAAGTTTATCTCCCCTATTTTTTCCACGGGGCAATATTTACAATAATTTTAGGCCGTAAAAATGATGTTTTTACATAAATAAGCCCAAAATTATTTGGAGGAGGATATTGGTTATGTCATCGTGTGTTATCAGTTTGATTTATTTTTTAATGTATACAACTTAATTCTTCCTGTGGTGAATCTGTATAAGACCGGTGGTCTTAATAAAGCTTTGTGTGTGTATAAACAACTTAATAAACCCGACATAGACAGAATAATCCCTCGAAATTGGATTTATCTAGATACCTACATTATAATCTATTATTTTACAAGCCTTTTCCGGGTTTTCATTTTTTCCAAGCACCACTTAAAGTACGATAAAAGGCTATAAATGTTCTTGTATTTTGTACTCGTACTTAAAGTACGATAAAAGGCTATAAATGTACTTGTAAATTAGGATTAAGGTCGATAAATTAAAGCAGACTTTTAGTACCCTGAATATACAAGGCCATTAGTTTTCTATACTTTGTATTTTAGAGGGGTTATAGATATGTTGTATTAGAGTATCAAATGAAGATATAACATATATATGCCATTTGTGTCAAGGCTTCTATAGTAACTGTCTGTTCGCTTAGATTTGTCTTATAGAATACCAAGGAGGTCTCGGTGAATTTACCTGTCAGCAAAGAAGAAGGGCCATCTTTATTTCGGTATTACGTTTTGCTGAAATTTATTGAATTTCAAACTCTGATTAAAATTCTATCTTTGGAATATATGCGTGAAGAAATATTGAAGTAATACAATATAATGCGGCTAATGATTGTAGAACGAAATTTGACAATTATACAGAAAATGTTTCTTTTGAACGAAAAATCGAAATTTATTTTAAGGAGAAATAACGATTATTTTTAACCTTAGGGATAATGTATGATAGAATGAATTGTGAAGAGTAATGATAAACGGAAAAATAAAGTGTCCAGGGATGGGAAACGAACCCACAGTGTTCCGCTTACCGGGCAGAAAGTGGTTTCAAACGAAAGTATATTGCTCGCACCTATTGCTCTGGCACACTTGTGAGTGCAAAAGTCGAATTGATTTTTACATGTGTAGACATGTGGTGTACTTACAGTAAAAGTAGTCGTTAACTTGGTTATCATTGTCTGTACCACGTGTACTAGGAATAAATTTAACAAAAATTAGTTATCACATTTTTATTTAGTTTCTACTTTTGAAGAAAGTGTACAAATGGAAGGAACCTTTTGTGAGTTTGTATAGAATATCTGATTTGTACAGTCCACATCGGTTACTTGCTGACTTTCCAGTACGTAAACATATCGTGGTGATGTCAAATTTCCATCATCTCGGCTGCTAGCATGAAGCTGGTAATCTCTGGAAAACTATTCCACGTGTTTAACTTTTGAAGGGTAGTGTACAAATCGAATAAAATTCTTGTGAGTTTGTATAGATTATCTGGTTCGTGCAGTTCACATCTGACTTTCCAGTTGGTATGGTGTCTCTTATGCCAATTTCAATCAGCTCGAATGCTAGCATGAAGCTGGTATTCTGGAAAGCCATTTCACTGTTTAACTTTTGAAGGATAGTGTACAATTGAAAGGAAGCTCTTGTGAGTTTGTATAGAATGTCTGGTTCGTGCAGTTCACATCTGACTTTCCAGTACGTAAACATATCGTGGTGATGTCAATTTCCATCATCTCGGTTTATAGCACGAAGCTGGTAATCTCGAACGATATTCCACGTGTTTAAAATTTGGACAGAATTGTACAAATGGAAGGATGCTTTAGGTGAGTATGTATTGAATATCTGGTTCGTGCAGTCCACTTCGGTTACTTGCTGACTTTCCAGTATGTCATGGTATCCCTGATGTCAATTTCCATCATCTCTGTTTATAGCATGAAGTTGGTAATTTGGAAAGCCCGTGCCCCATAAATAACTCTGGAATTATTCGCTGCCACGGCGTTATGGAGGGTGTTCAAAATAGAGGCTCTCCATCAGCTTCCAAGTGGCCCTTTTATAGGACAAAAGAGGAGTTTTCTCCGGGCCACTTGCCGCCGACCTTTGCCAGGGTTGCTACTTTTTTATATTTTAATTTTTTAAAGTTTCTGTCGTTGCTACGCTGTATCATATAGAAATTAAATATTTATATTTCCGGGTGGAATGATCGTTGTTTGATAGTTCTTGAAAGATATTTAAAAAATTGGATATTTCTTTTATGATAAATGTGTTTTGTATAATTTTGAGTTTGGGTTTTGAACTGAAAAACGATCGTGATGATTCTAAGGGAATACCATATTTATTCATATTGAACCAGGTTCAATGTGTGTGTGTGTGTGTATGGGCAAATGATTAACTCTGGAATTCTCCAAACAGAGAACACGTACATTATTCCTGAATTGCTGATAGAACATTTCGGAAGTGATATGGTGTAGGTGATACGATAGACAGTGCAGGGCTATAGCTGTTCTACTATTGCCATATCTCCAGACACAGTGAACATCTACACAATAGACAGTGCAGGACTGGATAGAACCTGCTTCTGTTAGACAACCAGAAAGTACAACAACACAGATCTGATCATCACCTCGACTCCAGACAATGAACCATCTACACAATATACAGTGCAGGAAAGGAGAGAACCAGCTTCTGTTAGACAACCAGAAAGTACAACAACACAGGTCTGAACTACACCTCGATCCATACAGTGAACATCTACACAATGACAGTACAGGACTGGAAAGCTTGCCTATGTAAGTCAAGCAGGAAACAGAAGTGTAAGCCGAGTCCCTATACGTTCTAGAGTTACAACGGTCAAAGAACTTCCGCTGTGGTTACGCAATCATGTACGTCAACCAGTGTGAATATCCAATGTAAGAGGATCTGGCCATCCTGAGGCCGGCGTTTCCGAAGATGAAGTTTCTTTGCGGAAGCTTCTTACAGAAGTGATCACAACTGAAGTTCCATCAATTATACACTCATAGTGACAAAACTTAAGGAAATTTCTATGAAAAAAGACACTTCGGCCAGTTAGAGTTTTTTATTTTCTCAACGTTTCGACAAAAATCTTTTGTCTTCGTCAGGAGAAGTAAAAAAACTCTAACTGGCCGAAGTGTCTATTTTTCATAGAATATGAATGCCGGCCTGGCAGCTTCTATCTTCAGGAGGAAACTTAAGGAAGTTGTACCTTTTAACATAAGGATTCAGACATTAAATCTGAAAGATATTACAGTGACCTTTATTGAAGATACGGGATAACCAAGTGTGAACAAAATTGCCTCTGTCCCCTTAAAAAAAAAAAAAACGACCGGGCGACATCAGAACTTTCCATTTCTTCCAGTTTTTGTCTATGAGTGTATATAGCATTGACCTAATAGCAGCTTCTCTCTCCTTTTAAAAACCATCCCCAAGGACAAGCGAATGTTCTCATTTATATAGACATGGAACTGAAGACGTAGCCTGGGTCTCTATTGTATTCTGTACTGAGACACATCTATATTGGAGTTGGTACGAAAGTTAATCTTTATCGGCTACTTTTAAAGCAATATTTCATTTGAAACAAATATTCATGCTTCAATATAAAACCCATGTAATCGACACATTTTTGTCATTAAGAAACAAGTTGTTGTTGTTCTGATTATATATCATCCCAGAGTTCTGGAGATAACAATTACATATACCCTATACAGGATTCGCACAGGTACATAATTGCTTAAAAAAAGATGATTTAGTTATTTCAAGTGAACGTTCATTTATATATACATTTACATACGGCTTTCTTTTATCAACGTTTTTTTTTCTCTCTAGCGCAGCCCTATAAAACTTGTTCAGGGGCAACTTATTGGATTTATTCTTTGTCGTCCTAGACAACAGAGCCTCCAGAGCAAGATGATTTGATCCAAAATACAAAATAAATTCCCTTTCACTACCATAAACAGAAAAACATGTAGTGCTCCAGTTTCGAGTCGAGTCGTTAGAAATTGCCTTTATTTTTAACCGAAGTAAAGTGGTCAAGAAGCTTGAAGAATTGTCAAGTTGTTGAAGTATGGTAGGTGATACATTATTCCGTGGTTAGACAGCTTTGGATATGGGAACATTGAAAGTCGTGTTCGAAAAATGCCGTGAAGGATTGGCTGTTTTTTGGTTACCAATGCCGAGTCGAGATAGTCAACGAAGTTTTCCGATTACTTATCTCCAATGTTGTTTGTTGTCTGTATTCTGTAATGAATAAGACAGGCCTTTGGTCATTAGTGTGTCTTCATGTCCTCCTGGAGAAAATTTAGTCAGAAATGATCCAGCCTTTATACCGAACCTCACCGTTTCTTATACAGCATCCATATACCGTCGTAACACGCTCGAGCTTTGTTACGTGGAATTTGGGCCGACGATATGTCGAAATAGCGATTTTTATCATTTTCATTTATCTTGCAACCATTTTTTCAAGGCGTTTATATTTTTCTTATTTGGTTCAGATAGCAATTAACAAGATAGTGGTTGAAATCTTCAATTTAACATCTGGTGTAGTTTTGTA
Source organism: Cordylochernes scorpioides (assembly GCA_030710605.1). Lineage (NCBI taxonomy): Eukaryota > Metazoa > Arthropoda > Arachnida > Pseudoscorpiones > Chernetidae > Cordylochernes > Cordylochernes scorpioides. The sequence goes on along the minus strand of CP092872.1, from coordinate 15,958,331 downwards.
TGCGTCTTCTGTTTCGATTATCACCTTTAAATAGCCACCGTTTCCTTCTTAGTCTTCAAGGTTTATATTCTCACAGAATGTGGTGGTCTACTCGGTGAAATCATCATCAATCACATGATGCCACGTCATCATTTTATTTATAAATAGTTTGTTTATATCTTTCTGTTGTATTTTGCGATCTGAAAATTTTTAAAATACTTTCCTTGTGTTAAAATAAATGTGTTTTATGATCATTCGTTCTCTGATCTCACTTATAATCTTGATATGGACGGGTGACTCCGCTACATTTGGCCCAATCTGAGACTAAGCCTCTCATTGGTATATTGGTCAAGCATAGCCTTTGTTTACATCGCGCGTCACAGTGACGTCACGATCAATGAGAGGCTTAATCTCAGATTGGGCCAAATGTCGCCGAGTCTCCCATATGGACCAATTGAATATTGACATGAAGCCAACCTCCCAGGACGGTACAACAATATATACGATGCAAACGAGCGACCTTCATCAAATAGAGAACTAATCCAGAATGAAATAGATAACTAGATTACTCTGATAATATAAGTTGAAAGCTATAACAACAAACCTTTTATTGGGGACCTATACCCTACACAGGATTCGCCCAGGTACATAATTGCTTAGAAAATATGAGTTAATTATTTACATGTGATCGTTCATTTGCATATCCATTTACATACGGTTCTCTTTTCTCAATGTTTCTTCTCTTGCGTAGCCCTGTAAAACTTGTAAAGGCCAATGCATTGGATTTATTCTTTGTTGTCATAGACAACAGAGCAAGATGATTTGATTCAATTTTATGCAAAAGAAGTTCCCTCTCACTACTTAACTTTAAACAGAAAAACATGTGATGCTCCAGTTTCGAGTCGGTTTTTTATTACATAATGAACAACTTCGGTCAGTTGAGATAAATATTTTATCATAGTTTTCTAAGTTTAAGGTTATAATGATTATATACACACAAGTCTTTATTAATACATTCCGTCTTATACAGACGATTCTCCTGTTAGAAATGAATCTAAAAAGAAAGGAGAAGCAGGGGAAGAAATTGAATCCTCGCTCAGAAAAGAGAAAATGAAGAAAAGGAAAGAATATCTATGTACAAAAGTTGAGACTATATACATCGTTTTTCGTGCGTAGAACTATAATGATTATAAATATCAAGTGTTCCAAGCTCTATGATGAATCTCAGTGAGTAGTGTGCCTCTTCACCTCCTTTCTTTCTTCTATCTATCAACGCTATAAGAAAAGCATACATAATCCAAATAAATTAATAGTACGGGGCTACGGCGCATTTATAAGTACAAAGTCGAACTGCTTTTCACATGTGTAGATATGTGGTGCACTTATAGTCACCCTCCCAAGTACTGATCGATATTGCTCAACTTCGGTGATCGGACGAGAACGGGTGTTTTCAATTTGGTATGGCCGTCGACACTTATAGTAAAAGCTGTCGCCTACTTCTACCCACCATGATTACCATGGCCTGTACCACGTGTACTAGGAATAAGCAATCAAAAAAGTGTTCTAAGACGGTGATGTTGTTCTAACAGCGCGGTATGGTTGCAGAATGTGTGTATGGCGGTCAAGTCTACTACCCGGGCAACGTCCTTCAGATCAACTGTAACAAATGGTAAGTTCTGTCCACGTATGGGACAAGCTGTGACATTTTGATGGTTTGGGGAGTTAGGACGACCATCAACAATTATCTTTATTTCTTCCTAGATATTTATAATTGTGGATTATGAATCAAATAGTGTGCAAAACGTTTTGTTGAAATAGGTAACTAATATTTCACAAACTATGTCGATATTCGATATATCCGCAATTAGAGCTTTCTCTACTCGCCATGATGAGTGCCTCCACTTCTAGATAATTGTAGCAAGGATAAACTCCAAATTCATATATTTAAAGAAACATTCGCGTTGAAATAGTTTACTTTTATAAATGTAGATGGCGCTCTAATTATTTATATATAAGGTAGACCTAACAGGCTTAGTTTGTTTGTATGTGTGTATGTGTTTGTTTGTGTCTTTGTGTGTGCGCGCTTGTTTTTATGGGTGTGTGTGTTTTTGTGGGTGTGCTTGTTTTTGTGTCTTTGTGTGTGCTTTTGTATGTGTTTGTGCGTGTTTTTGTGTGTGTGTTCGTATATGCGAGTTTTTTGTCTGTATATATGTGTGTTTGTAGGCGTGAATTGTTTGAGAAATTCTCTAAACATGCATTTTATCGTATTTTTGCTGTCTTCAAAGCTTATATCCATAGGTCACTTTTAAAAATACATTTTTATCAAGATAATTTCTCAAAAGTTCCGAATATATAAACAAAACAGACGCCCCAATACAATATTACAGCAGTATGGTAGTCCAGGGTAGCCTAGTGGACATGGCATCTGCCCGGTAAGCGGAACATTGTGGGTTCGATTCCCATCCCTGGACACTTTTATTTTTCCGTTTATCATTACTCTTCATAATTCACCCTTTCATACCTGTTTTAATGTCCATCCATACAGAGTTCAAAACAACAACTACTCACCCGTGCAGGCCCGGTCACCCTCCGCCGCGGCACGTGGGAAAACAATCAATGTTCCCAGTATGGTAGATTAAACAGGCGAAACCGCTGGGAGGGTTCAACAATGATATGAGCCAGGATCTCTCGCAATATATGTTATCATATCAACAAAATAAGGTAGAAATTGTTATGTTTGAAAAAGAAACAATCACCATTAAATATCATAAAGATAGAGGCTGCCTGGCCGGCATTCATATTTATATGAAAAATAGAACTCCAACTTGCCGAAGTGTCTATTTTTCATATAAACACGATTAAATAGTTGAGATTTCAAAATACAGATGGCGCACCAATTCATTCTCCACACAGGCCATTACACCTCAGTCAACGTCTAAATTCCCAGCTTTCAGATGTCCGAACAACACCCCGATAGTATTCCAAATGTCTTAAGAATTTGAATTACGTACCACGTGATCTAAATGAACCAATCAGTTTTAGGTTTATTGGCCAATTAAAGTGCAGTGTTTATTTAACTCTGAGGTTGGATGGAACAACAGGATTTCAATATTAAATAGAAGATCGTGAGTTCGATTCTAGAAGGTTTTCTTTTTTTTTTTTCTTCTTTTTGATAATATGGAAGTTATTTTTGTTATTCTCTCTTTGTGCTTTATTGTTTCTCATAATTTCACCGTTTCTGGAGTTCTGAGGTCCATTCTGAGCTGTTTTTGAGAGTTTCACTAAAGACAAGGTTTGTGTGTGATATTTGATCTCCTTCTTCACTGTTAACTTTCCTTGAAATCGACGTGAGTTTAAATATTCATCAAATATGTTACTTCTGATGTTCCATAGTGAGCTAATGCTTCAGTTCACTAATGTATTTCTTCGACCTTTCATAGTTCATAGCCAGTTTGAGAGTTTCACTTTGGACAAGGTTTGAATCTGTGTATGATGTTTGATCTTCTTCTTCACCGGTAAATTCACTTGATATCGACGCAATTTTAAACATTAATCAAATATACAGCAACAAAAAGCTTTGTTAATACAATTAGTCTTATACAGATTCTCATAGCAGATATGTACAGTACATACAGGAATAACAGTAATAATACAAGTGATAAGCAATTTTATTAATATAATTTCTAAAGCTAATCACATATAAAGGTAATATGAAATTTATATACAGGAAAACTCTTAATTAAGACAATCAAGCTAATAAATAGATTAGTTATGGGTAAATTGGAGGAAAAGAAATTTCTTATACACGTGGAGTCACCCCGAAATCTCTGCAAGTGAAAAAAAAGTAAAAGCTAATAAGATATTTAATAATAATCATCAAACATGTTACATCTCATGTGGCCATGTTAGCTAATGCTACAGTCATTAATGTAAAACAAGAACATTAAGCCTTCAGGGAAAAGTTTCTTTTAAAAATATTTTTTATTTAAAAATTTCTCAAGCTTTCGGGTAAGAAAGCCCTTCTACGGGAGAAAATATTTACATTATTAAAACACCAATAAATAAGATTTAATGTAAATATGTTCTCCCATATAAAGGCTTTCTTTACCGAAAGCTTGAGAGATTTTAAAATGAAAAATATTTTTAAAAGAAACTTTTCCCTGGAGGGGCTTAATTTTCTTATTTTAATATATATATTTTTGTTTGCTTATCCCTAGTACACGTGGTACAGGCCATGATAATCATGGTGGGTAGTTAGCGACTGCTTTTTACTGTAAGCGCACCACATGTCTACACATGTGAAAGCAGTTCGACTTTGCACTTACAAATGTGCCAGAGCCCCGTTTGGTTACTTGCACTCGCTGGTGGGGTTGGACTTTTGCAAGAATCGGGGGGCCATTGGAGCATTTTTTTTTTAAACAGAAAAAAGTGTCCAATGCGGGGATCGAACCCGGGTCGTAGTGGTCGTAAACCAAACGGTTTAACCAGCCTTCCACCGACCCCCCCTTATTTTAATATTGATTCAAGGGATTATTTCATCGAATTGAGTCATTAATGTATTTCGTTGAATTTTCATATCGAGTTTTAGAGAGTTTCACTTAGGACAAGGTTTGATCCTGTTAGAACTATGTGTGATATCATTACGAAATGACCGACAAGAAGAGAAATCAGTTATATAACAGCTCTTCTTAGCAGGTGACTGTATCATCCCTATGGCATGTGTTTATCTGTCCTGGAATGTAATCTCAGGCACGTACACTTCGTTATAAATCTTGTCTATATCTGGACTCGAGGCTATAAACATCCTTTCGTATTGGAATCCCCATCAATAATTTACAAATATAAAAAAGATCAGGTATTGATATTAATATAAAAAATACATCCTGACCACGCTAACATGAGCTTTTTAGATGGTAGAGGTTTTACTGTATTCAGAGAGTGATTTAAAAATATTGATGAAACAGAGGCAGGGATGTATTAGGGTTTATTATGGGAAGTGTGATTTTTTATCTTTTGGTAGGCCATGGTTACAAGGGGTCGAATCAATGGGGTCGTTGGGTTCAGACAGGCTGGTTATAGGGGGTGTTGTTGCTGTAGCATGACATGTTATATCATTTTCTGTCATGGTGTATTCATATCGAGGGGTAAAAGATAACAGGTTCACTTTTTTTCAGAAGGAAAAAAATTGCTTGAATGGTCCCTGAATTCTTGCAAAAGTCTTCTCTCCTTCTTCTTTCTTATCTCCACTCAATCATATTAGGGTATCAAGTTGTGACCCTCAGGCAAAGTCAGACTTTCACCAAAGTGTGCCATGATCAACGAAAGCTGCACCCCTACACCCCATTCCATGAGATCATGGAATTTGTGTAATCTTTACACAAGGGGATAAGAAACAACAACAGATGGCAGAGCGTCAGCTAGTGGAACAGAAATCATTTACTAATAAAAGCCAAGATGGTCTATTAAATTTCAAACATTCTTAGTGAAGTAATGTGGAATTTTATGTTTCGATTAGATTGTCTAACTAGAGTATAGTATCAGTCTTTATAAATAATTATATTTTAAACAATTGGACTAATATTCGTTAAGGGTGAATACACATTTAATGTGATACAGTAAATGACGGAAGGTGGGAAAACATAAATAAACTTGTACCATTCTATACAGTCAAGGAGATGGTATGATGTTAAAGATGAAGGATCCTCCTTCAGATAATCAGGGGGTCTTCATCAACCCCTCGCCATGAGGATGAAGAAAAACTTATAAATGGGTGTCTTGTTGAGGCGGGAATGGAGTGGGCGTTGTTTTCCAGCCCTTTCCCTGTGGGTCTGATCCATTCTGTGGACTATAGAGTCTGTGGACTAGAGAGTCTATGGACTATTGTGGGAAGACATTAAGGGAGTCCAGGAGTCCTGTCACTCTCCAACCCATAGTGGCCATCCACATGGACTGTGGCGGAAGAGTTTATATGGCACTGCTTCTTTTCAGCCTTCAGTACTTAGTCATGTACGACTTCATCCACACATTCTTTTTCCTCGCAAAGAGGTCTTGCTGCTTGTTTCCCGACCTGAAGAATTTAAGTACAAATGTATTCGCCGAATTGAAAATTCCAGGCAATAATTGCATTTGTGTCTACATATTTGCAAAACAAGCAAACAAGCTAACTTGAGTAAATTGGGGAAACAACATTAGCTTTTATCATTGTATTTCCGTTTCCTCCTTTTGTGCCTTCCTCTACTAAGGATGGGCCACATGATCTGTTACGCCATCCACTTTATCTCTTCGTATGTGTGTCGTCCAGTCCATTGTTTCATGCCGTCCATATACTCTTGCCTTCTTTTCCCACGTGGTCTCTTACCGTGGATCTTTTCCTACAGAACCGTCAACTGATCCACACATCACATGTCCATCAAAGTCAGCTTCCATTTCATTCTCACCATTGTATCTATACATTCTATATCTCAATATAAAATAAACTAGCTGGAACAGTGATCCTATTCAGACAAATATTATCGTGTGTTAGTTCAATGATTGAGCTTATACAATACCTCACGTGATATACATTCCTATTATTTGACTTGATAAAGGAGATATCCTTGGTAACTCTTGGAAATATCATAAAGATAGAGGCTGCCTGGCCGGCATTCATAGTTCTTAAAATTAAAGACACTTTGGCCAGTAAATCTTTTTATTGTCTCGATGTTTCGACTAAAATCTTTTGTCCTCGTCTGGAACGAACAAAAAATTTTAATGCTTTGTCAAATGTTTTCATTTTTGTTCGCTCCTAACGAGGACAAAAGATTTTTGTCGAAACGACGAGACAATAAAAAAGATTTATTGGCCGAAGTGTCTTTAATTTGAAGAACTCGGAAATATATTATCCTCAACGTATTAGTGTAAGGTGGGTAACCTTTTGAGTCATAAGAGTCAAAAAATTACAATATACAAAATATCAAAGTTTTTCAAGAGTCACAAAATGTTTTCTTGTCAACAATAAATAGTATTTGTATAAATAAAAACCTTATTTATGCGAGTACTACACGTAGTTTCACATTCGAGCATGTAGCTCGCGAGCCACAGTTTGCCGACCCTTGGTCTAGATGATACTTAACGCTACTTATTCACCCATCTGGGAATAACTTCCCAATCTTAATTCAGGCTTTTTTTTATCTACACCCGTGGACAAAACTTAAGTAGTGGAAAGCCTTTGATATCTCCGGTTATCTGTGTTTTTGAAGAAGACAGAAGCAATTTTGTTCATACATGGTTATTATGATGTATTACCGCGCCATCTGTTATCAAAATTCGAAACTATTATAGACGCGTTCTTTTAAAAATAAAACAATTTCTACTGCCCTTACTGCAATGGTAGTGGCAATGGCAATGGAGTAACCTGGCGAAATCGCTGGGAGGGTTCACCACTGATGAGCCAGGCCCTCCCATTAATTTTTCCGTTGCAGTAAGGGCAGTAGAATTATTTTATTTTTAAAAGATTCATACTCGTCTATAATAGTTTCGAATTTTGATACATGGTTATCTCGTGTCTTTAATAAAGAACACTGTGTATCAAATATCTTTCAGAGTTATTGTCTGAATCCCGATATACATGTTAAAAGGTACAGCTTCCTTAAGCCTTGTCCATGAGTGTATCTTTCAGAGTTATTGTCTGAATCCCGATATACATGTTAAAAGGTACAATTTCCTTAAGCCTTGTCCATGAGTGTATCTTTCAGAGTTATTGTCTGAATCCTGATATACATGTTAAAAGGTACAACTTCCTTAAGTTTTGTCCATGAGTGTATCTTTCAGAGTTATTGTCTGAATCCTGATATACATGTTAAAAGGTACAACTTCCTTAAGTTTTGTCCATGAGTGTATCTTTCAGAGTTATTGTCTGAATCCCGATATACATGCTAAACGGTACAACTTCCTTAAGTTTTGTCCATGCGTGTATCTTTCAGAGTTATTGTCTGAATCCCGATATATTTATTTAAAGATACAACTTCCTTAAGTTGTCAATTAGCATAAATTCTTAGATTTTTTAGCATTTTGATAACTTTCGGGGCAACAACAAACAGGGGACAAACCTCCTTTTCAACTATCCCGATTTTCTGAGATATAGGAAGCAAATGGGAATTCTGCTTAGACTCTAGTTCCCTATATCTATGGCCAGACTCGACCTCAGTCACGTGGTCTCTTACCGTGGATCTTTTCCTACAGAACCGTCTACTGATCCACGCATGACATGTACATTAAACGTCAGGTTCCATTTCATTCTTACCATTGTATCTCTACACATGCTGTATCTCAATATAAAATAAAACCGTTTAAATACAAAATAATCTGGTCCCCTATATCTATGGCAAGACTCGATCTCAGCTTGGAACTTTCTGGTCAACTAGTTCTGTTCAGTAATCTATTCAAGCCGTGATTAGAACAGATATTCACTAGTTTGTACCATTGAGATGTATGTGTGGACAGCCCAGGTAGTTGACGTTCTGAGCGCTTCAAGAAAACCTGTCTTATTTATATCCCTTATTTATAATTGTATGTAATTCTACTGTCCTCAAAGCTTATGTCGATAGTTCTACTAAAATACCCATTCCAAGAGTCTACCAACAGTATCACTATAAAAGGAAGTTCCAAAAATGCAATATAACCGCTGGGAGGGTTCACCACTGATGAGCCAGGCCCTCCCATTAATTTTTTCATTGCAGTAAGGGCAGTAGAAATTGTTTAATTTCAAAAAGAATCATACGCCTTTAAAATAGTTTCGCATATATATATCCCTCTCTTATATTATTTACCTTTTTTATCCGTTAATTAAGAAGGAACATTCTATCTATATAAGCTCTGTTAAATATAATGAAATGTATAGGATGCATTAGCGCGTCCATCTGTTATAAGCCATATAAATCTATTTTTTGACGCGTATGATCTTCTTTTTGCTTTGTTTTTATAGATGTTCTTATTCCAAAATCACTTTATTAGGTACCGCTCAGAAAGAGCAACCTAGTTTATGATAATTTCAACAATGAATAATATTTGAAAAAGTAAAAATAAAAATCAGGTAAAAAGTTTATTTTAATTTATGTTTGCAAGCTCTCGAGCAAATATACTGTTCTTCAACGGGCTGATATTCTATGTACAAACTCTAAATAATATTTATACAAAATTATGAATAATATGTAGAGGTTATTCACATATTAAACAAAATGTTAACGCGAGATTTAATCCCGGTTCATGGCTGTCGGGAATAGAGGGTGTTACCTACACCGACTTCTGTTTCTTTTTTTTTTTTTTTTATAGACATCAAAAGTATAGTTTATATTTCTTATAATAAAATTAGTCAAAAACATAAATAAATTAAATAATTAAAAAAAGGTTTCCGGAGATAACTTTCTTTCAAAAACCATCTCAAGCTTTAAGGCCTCTCTGCCCATCAACAGGAGAACATATAGAATAAATAGAACGTCGCCTGATGCTAAACATACTTAGTTATTATAAAAAAGGCATCTCCTTATCAGGCAACTTAAAGTTGCTGATGGCTTGCGCTATCTATCGGAATAAATATCAACTATTCTCGTTGATTCTTAATTATTCCATAATTGACCAAATACCCATTCTTGATGGCCAATTATATGGAATAATTAAAAATCATTGAAAATAGTTTATATTTATTCCGATAGATGGCGCAAGCCATCAGCAACTTTCAGTTGCACGATAAGGAGATGCCTTTTTCATAATTTATACACCTTATCTCAGTACAATATCACATTTGTACTATTTTTTTCATATTTATTTATATCAGATTCGATACCATACAGCGTTTACAATAGTTAATTACAATCAAGTATTAATAAGAAAACCAAAGTTGGTTAAGGTTACACTCTGTGAATATCAAAATGAAAAAAAAAAGCATCTCCTCTTCTTCTTTCTTATCTCCACTCAAACATATTAGGGTATCAAGTTGTGACTCTTGATGGTGTTTGTTTGACAACCATCATGACTGGGTGAAGTAGAATGTGTCTAGCGTTGTCATTAAGACTGGAAGCACTACTCAGTGGCAGGCCGACTTAGCTCCAAAAGAAATGGCCGCCTCTGACATGAGGAACAGACGCCATGTGCAGCTGCTCCTAATATGGAGTACAAACGCTGCTCATCCTGTATCTCTGGATTAGGAGCCCTTACAGGGTACTATCATCCGGGCCAGCTGAGCCCAGGTTTTTTAGTGAGCTTGTTACTGCTCCCCCTCCTCCTTTTTCATCTGGGCTTGGGACCGGCAAAGGCGGAGTTAAGCATCTCCTGATTGTTCAACTGAAATTTACTGATGGCTTGCGCCATCTATCGGACAAAATATAAACTAATCGTTGAGATTTTATTTATAAGGTTGTCCCAAAAGTTTGTGTTTTTCTTAAAACGTTGTTTTTCTTTTTACTTGACGAATAATATTATTACGGCGAATTTATAATACATGATACAATTAATACATAGCAATAACACGCCATCTACAGGGTGTACCAGTTAAATTGGGACTAACTTTGACAGTCCATAAAACAAAAACTACTTGAGATTAAAAACTTGTTTTTTTTTCATTACGTAGCCATATTCATGTAAAATGCAACAGTACATGTGTGCGCAGTGTAGTGATGAAGAGTAACCGAGAATTTGAAAATCGAGCTGCCATCATCGTTGCTCTGCGCGCCGGAAGGAGCCCCAAAGAGATAGTGGATTTTCTTAAGTTGCCCAAAACCACTATTTATCGTGTCAAGAAACAGTTTGATGAGGCCGACAGTAACAAAGAGGGGATAGCTGACAATGACAATTGTCAGAACTATCCATGAGGACCTTGGTCTCAAGTCTTATGCCCTTCGGAAAGGTCAGTTGCTGACTGAGAATATGAAGAATAACAGAAAAGGAAAGGCTGCTGCCCTCCTCAACAACCTGAAACACGACTCTTTTGGCATGCTAAGGTTCTTCTCTGACGAAAAGAACTTTGACGTGGACCAAAAGGTAAATCCCAGGAATGATCGCTGGATCTGTAAAGACCCCTCAGAGATACCTGTCGTGATGCACACGAAATTTCCTGCCTCCGTAATGGTCCTTGGCGTTATCAGCAGTGAAGGTGATGTCATGCCTCCCCATTTCTTTGAGAAGGGCCTTAGGATGAACGCTGACACCTACATCAATGTTCTGGAGACCGTTGTGAAGCCTTGGATGGACATGGTGGCCGCAGGAAGGAAGTATGTCTTCCAACAGAACAGGACTCAGCTCCAGCCCATAAGGCAAAAAAGACACAATCGTGGCTGACACTGAACGTCCCTAGTCACTGGGGTCCTGATATTTGGCCCCCTAATTCTCCAGATTGCAATCCCCTCGACTACTATGTATGGGGCGTTGTTGAGAGAGATGTCAACAAAGCTCCTCATACCACCATCCAGTCTGTCAAGAAAGCAGTTCACACGGTGATGACCCAAATGAACAAGGTCATCGTCGCCAAGGCCTGTGCTTCATTCCGCACTCGCCTCGAGACTGTTGTAGCTAATAATGGAAACTACATTGAATAAATATAAACTATGTCCTTTTATCTACTACTGTGTCAAATTTCATTCGGATATTTTAATTTTTACTTGCAAAAAATTTCAGTTATAATACCATTGTTGAAATTCCCAATTTACCTGGTACACCCTGTATATATTACAAATGAAAAAAAAAAAAAAACACCAATACTCGAATGTTTCTTTTCACAAATAAATCTCCTTACTGCGATGAAAAAATTCGGGAGGGCTTGACTCATCAGTGATGAACCCTCCCAGCGGTTTCGCCAATTTAATCTACCAGACCGCTTCTTTATAACTCTAATACTGTATTGGAGCCAGTATTAGAGTTATAAAGAAGTGGCTGGTAGATTAAATTGGCGAAACCGCTGGGAGGGTTAACCACTGATAAGCAAAGCCCTCCCGAATTTTTTCATCGCAGTAAGGAGATTTATTTGTGAAAAGAAACATTCGAGTATTGGTGTTTTCATTTGTATGATACAATTACTTTATGCATAATACAAAGACATTATACATAACGGCGAATAATATTGGTAATCCAATTTTTGGTACCTGTTTACGAACTTTTGGGACAACCTTGTATTTAAGAATATTGGCCTATATACCATGGTATAGTAACCTTCTTTGATAAGTGTGAACATTGGGAACAATATGAGATGTGTGGGAGTTTCTGTTCTTTTGACGATTATATCTTTGCAGAAATCCGTAAACACAGCTATGAGAAGTCTCCAAACTGCCCTTTGTCATCTATCTATCTATATATATATAATTTAATATCTGTCTGTCTGTCTGTATGTTTGTACTCTATAGATTCAAAAACCATACATCCAATCGCCGTGAAATTTTGGGATATTATTAGGTATATCCCCGGGAAGGTTTTTGACAAATAATTTGTTGAATATCTTGAATATCCTTAGAGTTATTTGTAGATTTGTAGATTTAACTCGCAATATATACAAGTGAAACGTTGTTGTTGAAATTTATTCCTGATAACAGGGGTCGGTGGAAGGATTTTCTAAACCTTTGGTTTTTGACCGCTACGACCCAGGATCGAATCCCGCATTGGACACTTTTTTTTCTTAAAAATAAATTGCTTCAATGGTCCCCGATTCTTGCAAAAGTCCAACCCTACCAGCGAGTGCAAGTAACCAAACGGGGCTTTGGCACATTTGTAAGTGCAAAAGTCGAACAGCTTTTCACATATGTAGACCTGTGATGCAGTTACAGTAAAAGTAGTTGCCAACTTCTACCAATCATGATTTTTATGGCCTGTATCACGTATACTAGGGATAATTAATTGAAGGACTTTGAGACGAAGAGTAAAGCCAGTTCAATTTCTATCTCACTACCTATGTAAAATAACACAAGATGATTATTACCTTACTCAATTGGGAGAATCTGTATGGGGAAAGTCCCTAATAAAGGCTTTTGTGTGTATATATGTGTGTGTGTGTGTGTATACTAGGGATAATTAAAAACAAATTCCTGAGAACAACAACAATCTGAATGAGGAATAGCAGCCAAGTGTATCAACGTCACTTGTCATGTCACCATAGGGACCATTGTCCTCCTATTTAGGTGATCGTGGGGAATCCTGATAAGTGAAGAACAAAAGAAATAGAAATCCTTTGACGCCATCCATCTGGGCGCTTCTTTATCTCCTCTCAGCGTAAACACTAGCGATACCAACGGGACAATGGACCACGTGTTTGGTACATAGTCTGCTCCGCGGCGTCTAACAAGTCTAACCTCTTCATTGATTCCTTCAAGACATACTAACTTGAATACCTGAATTCCCATGTTCCTTTTTTTCTCATTTTATTAATAGAGAAGTATATGGTTTTACAGGGACCTAACCAAAGTGTATGGTTTTCCATTATTAATCAATATATTGAAATATTTGCGTCTATTACAGAAGAAAACAAACGAATTAGAACTTAGAATTAAATATTTACATTAGTAAATTAAATTTAATTGCCATCTATCGATAAAATTTTACACAAATAAATTTACTGGCAATGTGTTGCTTTTAAATATCATCAAATATTATCTCTACAGACCTTAGAAATAATATTTGATGATATTTAAAGAAACGCATTGCCAGTAAATTTATTTGTGTAAAATATATTTACAAATTTACATGTATTATTCGACAGAGTTCATAAAATTTCTATAGAGAAAGTAGCTGATTTAAGATAGTTAATTCATTTAGATCAGGAAACAATCGATGTCTCACTTCTGTAAAGTTCGGACAGTCATAGATAAGGTGAAGAGCAGTTTGTTCAGTTTCTCCGCAGGAACAATTTGGTGTTTCTGATAGAACTCTTTTATGTAAGTATTTCTGGAATTTTCCGTGTAATGTGACAAATTGAGTGACTATAAAATTTGGATGGAACTGTATAGGAATTCTGTTTGGAAAAATAGTGCGAATTGTACGTTGTAATGGAGCAGCACATTTCTGGAAGATAGGAGAGAAAGGTAAAGAAGGGAAGGATGCCGAATGGTGACATTTCCTGATGTAGCAACTAGACAAGATAAACAATTGACAAGAATAATTTTATTGACATCTTGTCAATGCATGCAAAAGTGCACAGTCTGCACTATTTAAAAAAAGATAATCTATATATATATATAAATGAATGTATGTGTGTCTGTCTGTCCTTTATGCCTGACCAAATCACTCATTGGAACGCCATGAAACTTTGGGAAGTTATTTAGTATAGTACTGGGAAGCTTTCTAGCAAATAAAATTTTTGAAATAACTTTTCGCCTAAATATAATCAAGATAAATATTCTAATTTATCTGTTATAATTCAACAATCTGCTCTAAATATTATCATGATGATACGATGATTTTGTAATGCAGAAAATTAGGAAAGACAAAATGAGACAAGAATAATGATACAATTCCAAGGCAATATACTATTCCTTTAACTTCCAATTACCGAGGGAACCAATTAATATTGATTTTATTCAACTTATCGAGTATTTTTAAAGGGACCGGGAAAAAATGTTAACTTTATCGAGAGATTCGTTAGACAAACCTTTACTCGGGTAAAACCCGGGCGAAGCTGGGTACGTCCGCTAGTTATTTATATATATACATGATACTATGTACAATGTACATAGCGCCTCTGCCACCTCTGCAGAGTTTGGTGGAGAATCACCAGCGGGTCTCCAGCCACACCACGTATTTCGTGATCCACAAATAAAATGTAGATCGCGTGTTTCGCCGCTGAGGAGATGGTGATGGCGTGGTCCTCGACAAGATAGAAGCAGCAGCTAGGTTGTTGCACGAGACCGGAACTTTTTTGTAATAAAAAGATGAAATTGCAAAATATTTTTGGTTTTTTATCCTTCGTTGTCATCATCGTTAGAATCTTGTAGATAGACGCTCGACAAATGACGTCTTGTTATGAGTCAACGTGATGTTAACGAGCTGTAATGTCGTTAATGTGAACAGTCAAATTGTTTAAAGTTTTCGCTTAGCGACAACCACAAGA
This sequence comes from Cordylochernes scorpioides, assembly GCA_030710605.1. Taxonomy (NCBI): domain Eukaryota; kingdom Metazoa; phylum Arthropoda; class Arachnida; order Pseudoscorpiones; family Chernetidae; genus Cordylochernes; species Cordylochernes scorpioides. The sequence goes on along the minus strand of CP092872.1, from coordinate 15,943,291 downwards.
CAGTATTACACTCCTAGGATTCGATATGCCCAGACACAGAAATGTTGACTCAAGAAGATGGGTGTTGCATTCTTTTAAATTTGACTCCTTTGAGTATATATCATTAGTCTGTGGTCAGAAGTAGCGTCAATATTAACCGGAATATTCAGCCGTTATATAAACACAAAAGGAAATGAAAGCTTGCAGGACATTGTACACTCATGGACAAAACATAAGTAGAAAGTCTGATGTCGCCGGTCATCTGTTTTTTTAAGAAGACAGATGCAGTTTTGTTCACACTTGGTTATCTCGTGCGTCTTCAATAAAGGTTTATCAAATATCTTTCAGAGTTATTGTCTGAATTCCGATATACATGCTAAAAGGTACAACTTCCTTAAGTTTTGTCCATGAGTGTATACACACTTGGTTATCTCGTGTGTCTTCAATAAAGGTGTATCAAATATCGTTTAGAGTTATTGCCTGACCCCGATATACATGCTAAAAGGTATAACTTCCTTAAGTTTTGTTCGTGAGTGTATCTTTCATAGTTATTGTCTGATTACCAATAGACATGCTAAAAAGTACAACTTCTTAAGTTGTATCTATGAGTGTACATCGAGGAACATCGGGAGATCGTCTAGTGAAGATACTGGAAGAAGGACGATTGAAGAATGAAGAGAAAGGTAGAGCAAGGAAAGATTGATTCAATAATTAATAGAATGGTCTAGAATTGAAGTTATGAAGAAGACATTTGTTCAGAACAGGATGAATGAACATTCTATGATGGTTGACCTCTGTTTTGGAGATGACTGTACTACAGGATGAGGATGATATAAAACAAACGAGGCGAATATCTAAAGCTAGTTATCTAGATCACTATTTGGAAAAAGAAACAAAACACATTGGTGTCGACATTTTGTTTACGTCGGCTAGAGTAGCAGCGACTGTTGACATGTAGCTACGGTAGTGAAGCAATACCATCAGGCCTGTCGCTGGGAAATGGGTCAATGTGTACAGTACCCGCATCTATTTATCACATCTCTGTTCAAGATAAAACCAATATTACAAAAGTGTTTACACGATTGGTCAATTTCTATTGAATTTTTATAATAATTGGCACCATTGTTCATAGAAAATCCGCACTTTCTTCTCATAAAGCTGGTGAGATTGTGTTTTACAGCCCAGAACATTAACTTTTACCAAAATAGATCACAATTCTATTTTGTCAAGTGGGTGAGGATAGAAATGTTCAATATTTATTGCGATAGGTTTAGTTATTAAATTGTGCGTGGAAAGCTTTCGGGCTGAGTGCCTATCTTTTACAGTTGTTTTAACGTACGATTCTATAAATAAAGACTGATAATTATATTTTATAATACTTATGGATTCCCAACACAACACAAAACAAGACTTAAGGAAGTAGAAAGTCTTTGAAGTCACCTGTTGCCTAAGGAGACAGAGGCAGTTTCGTTCACACCTCGTTATCCTGTGTGTCTTCAGTAAAGGTCACTGTAATATCTTTCAGAGTTATTATCTGAATCCCGATATACTTGCTAAAAGGTACAGCTTCCTTAAGTTTTGTCCATGAGTGTATACACATTTGATTATCACGTGTGTCTTCAAGTCCAGAAAATACGATTTAGACAATAAAACGGACCGATTAATGTATTTTAGATCAGAAAATGATTAGGAGAGCACAGTAATGTTAATTTCTTATAACACACAGACCTGCGATGGCAAAATAAATGGGAATTGACAATTAAAATAATTTTAGTGACATCTTGTCAATACATGCAAAGTGCACAGTCTGCACTATTTAAAAAAAAAATAATATGGATTATATACACTATTTACAATGAATATGACGCCTCTGCCAGCGCTGCAGAGTTTGGTGGAGAATCGCCAGTGGGTCTCCAGCGACACCACGCATTTCGCGATCTACGAAGAATATGTAGGAGATGGTGATAGCGTGGTCCTCGAGATCAACTGGAAAGATCCAGGACTGCAGGTCCAGCCGATGATGGAGAAC
>CP092872.1:15901709-15936229 GCA_030710605.1 Cordylochernes scorpioides | reverse complement strand
AATAATAGGCGTATTTTGGATTTAAAATCGATTTATCACTAAATAAAGGCGATCTTTGGAACACTGAAAGTTTTCCTTTTTTCAAGTAGTTCACGAATCACACGTATGTCTCCGTTTTGGGTGATGTTTGGTGGGACTTGAACAGCACTACGCGGGACTCCGTGTTGGGTGACGCTTGGTGGGACTTGAACAGCACTATGCTCCTCCGTGTTGGGTGACGTTTGATGGGATTTAAACAGCACTACGCGGGACTCCGTGTTGGGTGGCGTTTGGTGGGACTTGAACAGCACTACGCGGGACTCCATGTTGGGTGACGTTTGGTGGGATTTGAACAGCACTACGCGGGACTCCATGTTGGGTGACGTTTGGTGGGACTTGAACAGCACTACGCGGGACTCCGTGTTGGGTGACTTTAGTGAGACTTGAACCGCACTACGCGGGCCTCCGTGTTGGGTGACGTTTGGTGGGACTTGAACAGCACTACGCGGGACTCCATGTTGGGTGACGTTTGGTGGGATTTGAACAGCACTACGCGGGACTCCGTGTTGGGTGACTTTAGTGAGACTTGAACCGCACTACGCGGGCCTCCGTGTTGGGTGACGTTTGGTGGGACTTGAACAGCACTACGCGGGACTCCATGTTGGGTGACGTTTGGTGGGATTTGAACAGCACTACGCGGGACTCCGTGTTGGGTGACTTTAGTGAGACTTGAACCGCACTACGCGGGCCTCCGTGTTGGGTGACGTTTGGTGGGACTTGAACAGCACTACGCGCTCCTTCGTATTGGGCGAACTTTGGTGGGACTTGAACAGTACTACGCGCGTCTCCGTGTTGGGTGACGTTTGGTAGGACTTGAATAGTACCTGCGCTCCTCCGTGCTGGGTGACGGTTTAATTTGAAAATGAAAATATCCAATGTGTGATTTTTCTTCTTACAATATAAAATGTGTCCTATACATTTACCAAGAAATAGCATATCAAATAATTTGATTCTAACAGAGCTATATATTGTTTACTTGTTTTATAGTTTTTGTTTTTTTATCTTTTAAAGTGGAAGAGAGCTGTGTTCGATACATAAATACTCTAGTAATTTCTACAAATACAGAAGCATCTTTCCAAAGTTCCGTTAAGACACCATTACACATAAGAGTAAACCTTCAAGTACAGATATATAAGCAGAACTAACATGCAACAGTTGTAGCTTAGATATGGTGGTGGTGGTGCTTATCTCCATGGTTAAACCAATTCCTGAAGTCCACTCCTCTCCAATTTTGCGATGGTAGTTATAGGCCTGGAAAATAGGTCCTCTATTGTCAGTTCTGAGCATGACATGGTAGATTTTATTGGTTAATCACTGAAAAGGTTTCTTACTAATAAGCCAAGCTTTCTTGAAAGTCTATAATGAACGAAACTCGGAATTGTCAAAATCTTGGATATTTTGAAGGAAACTGTCATATGTTCCCATTGATGATTATATAGAACACCTTGCTAGATACCGATGGTAAAGGTGTGTATAGAATTTTGAAATATAACAATCCACAAATTTTTCATACACCATTTACCTCCCCATTGAATCTAATCACAATTATATTTTATTAAGATGCATTAGCGCGTCATCTATTTATTAATTTTTCCATTGCAGTAAGGGCAGTAGAAATTGTGTATTTTTAAAAAGAATCAAACGCGTCTATAATAGTTTTGAATTTTGACAATTATTTTTACAACTCCAATCTATTAACGTCATGTGACGCTGAGTTTGTTTATACAAAACCAACACGTTGTTTATCCTTGACAAAGGTTGGCTTTCAGCCAACTGATATTTTGGTAGATTAGCTCTTTGATACAATATATGTGTCTCTTTAAAAAAGTTGTTACAGAATATCTTGACATAAATAAAACCTCGTTAGAACAGCACTTTTCTTTGGTTTTGTTGACAAATTTCACTTCAGTAGGATAAAGTTTTATACTAAACTCCAAAAGGTAAACATTAGAACCAGATGATGGTCAAAATAAGTTCAATAAGCAGGAGTGTTAAGACGAAATTTGGCTATATTGGTTGTATAGAGATATGGCCTTCAAACTGAGGATTGCAACCTCTAAATATCTCGAGATAAGCTGTGAAAAAAATAGGGGACACGCGGGCTAAGGAGGGTGGGGCGTTATTTTGGTGGCGGACGGCATTCTTGGCCCGTTAGACTGGCCCGCTTTAGCCGGCGGGATCAAAGCCAGCTGCTTCCTCGCCACCTGTTGGGTCCGGTGGACCTCCTTGGGACGTTTCTCTAGTACCTTTCGAACACGTATCGAAGTCAAAAAAAGACATATCCTGACTGTTGTATGTTAGTTATGTAAATAGATACTTACATTTTTCTCTTTATATTTTTTTTCTCTTTTATTGACATCTTGTCAATACATTTTAATTTTATTATTACAGAAGCACGAAGTCTATCAGACTATTGTGCTATATTATAATTATTTACATATATATCTTTAATTATTTACACGATGAATTAGTAGTGATTTATAAATCTGTGTACAAATTGCTCTAAACTTGTCCAAGTTTTCATAAGATTGAGTATATACAGAAAGATGGCATTATGTCAAAGTAAGCAAGTACAATTTGGTTAGTCAGAGGGCAAGCCAACAAAAGATACTCTGGTGTTTCAACTTGTCAATACATGCAAAGTGCACAGTCTGCACTATTTAAAAAGATATATATATATATATATGCATTATATACACTATGTACAATGAATATAGCGCCTCTACCACCGCTGCAGAGCTTGGTGGAGAATCACCGGCGGGTCTCCAGCAACACCACGTATTTCGTGATCTACGAAGAAAACGTAGATCGCGTTCTTCACCGCTAAGAAGATGGAGATGGCGTGGTCCTCGAGACCAACTGAAAAGATGCATCTTTTATGTGAATAGTTATTTTGCATTTATCTCTTTTATTATTTTTTAACGTTATAAAAAGGGGATTCTGTCTGTGCTAGTATTCGGGCAGTTGGCGTTTTTTAACGCTCCAGGGGCCTGGGTTATTTCTCTCTGTACCAATAGAGTAGAGTGCGTGGCTTGAGAAGTAGAGTGCTATTGGTGGCTTAAGAAGAACACACCGCTTGCTGATTGAATAAAGAAACCTTTTTACAAGTCATTTAAAGATTCAACGTCTAAGTTTATTCAGAGTATATCTCCGCGACACACTGACCACATTCAGATGATTTTTTTAGATGGCAGAATGCCATCTAGTGGAACAGAAATCAAATAAACGATTTTGCCTGTTCCCTGATATTTAGACAACCCATTTTCTTTATAAATCAAGAAAAGCCAACCAGAACGTGCTTCGGGGGCTGTTGGCCCTCATCAGCGTGATGCAAGCTGTATCTCAACGACCAAAAATCCAGGGCTAAGTTTCTTGCATAATTTTATTTCTCTATATTTCAGTCTAACATGTCCTTCAACGTGAGCAACTAGTATAATAACTTCTAGTTAACTAGACAGTTGAAATCTTCCTCGAAAATATCTCAATCCATTGTATAGATGTTATAGACGAAAAGCTCACATCTTGGATTTTTGAAATTATAATTTTTGATTATCTCTGCCGTTATAAATTACACCTATCCCCCGATTTACACGGTAGATACGTTCCTGAGAAAAACGTGTAAATCGAGGGATAGGTGTATATTAAACTGTCAAATCTGAATAGGTGTTTGCCCCCTCATGAATCAGAGCCTCCCAATATTCTTTTTAACATAGGTAGTATAGAGTAGAATATCGCATTTTAGTATAGTGCGATAAAAAAAAACTTATTTGGAAAACCGTGTAAAAGCGAAAACGTGTAAAACAAGTACCGTGTAAATCGGGGGATAGGTGTATATAAATTTTCCAAAGGTTTCCCCGTGAACAAAACAATTACACATTATTAACTGTATTGATTTATACATTGATGACCTCTACTCATCCCCAGCAGACATCATTAACAAGCTCTATAAGCTTGATACTCTAATATGATTGAGTGGAGATAAGAAAGAAGAAGACAGAACAATTTCAAACAGCATTGTGAGCAACGATGTTGCTGTAGTCCACAGGGCAATCTTGATAAAGAAAATTGGCGAAATGTCAAAATTATTAAATATATATATGAAAAATAAGAAAAATTAGGAAAGATATCAGGTGTTGATGTTAAAAACAAAACAACAAAAAAAGCATATGACAAGTTTTACCGCAAATGTTTCTTTTGAACGTAAAATCGTAATATTTTTTAAGGAGAAATAGCGACTATTTCTTTCCTTAGGGATGAAGTATGAAAGGATGAATTGTGAAGAGTAATGATGGACATAAAAATAAAAGTGTTCAGGGATGGGAATTGAACCCACAGTGTTCCGCTTACCGGGCAGATGCCATGTCCACTAGGCAATATGTCCAGGGTAGCCTAGTGGACATGGTATCTTCCCGGTAAGCGGAACACTGTGGGCTCGATTCCCATTTCTGGATACTTTTATTTTTCCGTTTATCATTACTCTTCACAATTCATTCTTTCATACTTCATCCCTAAGGATAGAAATAGTCGCTATTTCTCCTTAAAAAATATTACGATTTTTCGTTCAAAAGAAACATTTGCGGTAAAACTTGTCAAACGTTTTAAAATCATAAGCCACATTATATTGTATTATAAAAATACATATCCTTAGCGCTTACATACAATTTGTATTTACGCAAATTTGGTCTTAAATACCTTTTTCTTGATTTCTCAGGAAGCCTCTTAGACCAAAATTCTTGGTCTTCGAGGTACACTCTGTACCACACTGACTGGTCAACAGTCCAAAATGGGTATTAGCTCAAAAGTTCTCCAATTACACGTAATAATAAAAATAACTCACCATTAATCATTTTATGATGCATTAGCGCGCCATCTGTTATGAAAATTCGAAACTATTATAGACCCGTATGATTCTTTAAAAAATTTAACAATGTCTACTGCCCTACTGCAATGTAAGCTTTGCGCAAAGGCGATATCGTAGCCCATGAGGATCTTCCGAGGCGCGATTATTGCTAGTTTAAAACTTTACCCAATACAGCAATGTAAGAATTAAATGGGAGAGCCTGGCTCTTCAGTGGTGAACCCTCCCAGCGGTTTCGCCAGTTTAATCTACCATTTATTTTTTTTTTTATTTATAAGTGCAAAAGTCGAACTGATTTTCATATGTGTAGATATGTGGTGCACTTACAGTAAAAGCAATTGTCAACTTCTACCCACTATGATTATCATGGCCTGTACCATGTGTACTAGGGATGATAATAATAATAATTGTTTTGAAACGATTTGATTAACTTTGCTATAATATAGAAGTATCTTCATAAGATTTAGTGATCCTTTTTGAATGTGTGTCTTGATGGCAATTTCTAGTATCGTAAAAGCTAACCGATCATCTTTTACCTAGCGGCTACTGTACGACACCTCTCAAATACAGTAGGAGGATTGTCAAAAGAAATATCGGAGTGAATCAGTGGTTGAATATCAAAAAATATTATAGATTCAATACCTTTTAAAGCGACAATAAATTATGCTTGGATACTTTCTGGTCAAATACTTCTCAACCTGCCGGTCATTTGTCCGAGAGCTAGCTAATTCAATAAAGATTGTTAAAAATAGTACAAATGTTATATTTCATGATTTTTCAGGATGCCTGAATGACCTATTTTTTGGTCGTTGAGGTACAGCTTGCACCACGCTGACGAGGTCCTACAGCCTGAAACGCGTCCGCGGTTAGCTTTTCTTGATTAATCAAGAATGGGTATTTGGCAAATTCTGGAATAATTAAAAATCAAAGAATAGTTGATTTTTATTCCGATAGATGGCGCAATTCATCAGCAACTTTTATTGTACGATAATGAGATGCCTTTTTTTTCTTTCTCAATAAAGAGTCTTATTGCCTTAAATATAATATTGAATCGTATAAAACTAGGAAAGACAAACTTCAGGACGACAGGGAAATTTTTAAAATAAGTAAAAATTAAAATTTATAAAACACTAGAGAGACAAAGAGGCAGTTTACAGAGAATAGGAAAATATAAATATAAAAATTAATAATATGTTCATAATAAACATTTCGTTACATAGCTCCTTCCCTATGGGAGCTGTGACTCACAGCTTTCAAATTCTTTTGCTACTGACCTTAATCTGACGTTTTTCTGTTAAGGATTCCCTCTGAGTCTTTGAAAGTTTGTCTTTAGTAGTTTTGCGTCGCTTTGCGACGCAACCATGCGATCATGAGATAAGAAAGAAGAGAAGAAGAGCTTTGCGCCCTTTTTCTTGCGGCGTGAGGAGCGGCTTTATCATCTTATCGTCTATATGGACATCTTCATTTTGGAGTGAAGTCTTGATTTTAACATGGCGGTGGAATCCTGGAGCCAGTAGTTTAAAATGTAGATCGCAGCATTCTCATGACCTCAAGGTCTGCTCAGCAAACTTCAGTTTGTCTTCCCAAGTGTACCCAGCATCTCAACCAAATGTCACATAGAAAATTAGGAAAGACAAACTTCATGATGACAGGACAATTTAAGACAACAAATTAAAATTTATAAAACACTATAGACGCAATGAGAAAGTTTACAGAAAATAAGAAATATAAATATCAATATTAACAATATATTCATAAAATAATGAATATTTCTCTACAATATATAGAATGTGAAAATAGTACATTTACCCGAAAAACGTGTCCGTGGTTAGCTTTTCTTGATTAATCAAGAATGGGTATTTGGCCAATTCTGGAATAATTAAAAATCAACGAGAATAGTTGATATTTATTCCGATAGATGGCGCAAGCCATTAGCAAATTTCAGTTGTACGGTAAGGAGATGCCTTTTTTCTTAATATATAGAATGGTTGATCATTTTTATCTTCAACCATTCAATATTTTCAGCATTGCTATCTTAATTTTCAAAACATTCAAAATCACCTTATCGGCATGGCATCGAAAACTCAGGATACTCAAATATAAGAGCCACTTCTTGAAAAAAAAAAAAAAGAACAGAAAAAGACAACCCAGACCCTAAAACACAACAGTCAACCCCCTTAGAAGGAATCCCCTCAAAGGGAAACTGATACTCCATCAAATAGCTACAGAGTTTCTTCTTATACGTCATGTAACTCGAGACTTTTCTTACATTTGACTTTGTTTTTATGGGGGAAAGTCATGACGACTGCTTGTGTTTATTTAGCTAACGGGAGGTCGCCACGTGGCGCTCTCTAGTGGCGCTGAATCAACTGTAAATAAGACATGAATGCTTCTAATCATAGTCCTGTATCATCTATCAACTTGTGCTCTTTTTTGCTATCAGCACTTTACATTCCAGAATTCAAGAAATGGAATTGTTTCTTGACTTTATATTTATCTTTAGGGGAGTCCATCATTGATGTCTCTCCTACAACTTGAACTCTGCTATTACTGTTAGTTTAAAACAATGTAGAACCTAGTTTACTAAACGCAAATGGTTTAGCTAACGAGTAATTTCGATATTATACTATAACTCGAGACTTTTCTTACATTTGACTTTGTTTTTATGGGGGAGAGTCATGAAGATTGCTTGTGTTTATTTAGATATCGGGGGGGGGGGGGTCGCCACATGGCTCTGAATCAACTGTAAATAAGTACTGAATGCTTCTAATCATAGTCCTGTATCATCCATCAACTTGTGCTCTTTTTTCTATCAGCACTTTACATTCCAGAATTTAAAAAATGGAATTGTTCTCGACTTTATATTTATCTTTAAGGGAGTCCATCATTGATGTTTCTCCTACAATTTGAACTTCTTGTTATTTAAAACAATGTTGAACCTAGTTTACTAAACGCAAATGGCTTAGCTAACGATTAATTACGATATTATGACTTTAAGACTTTTCTTACATTTGCCTTTGTTTTTATGGGGGAAGACGCATGACAACTGCTTGTGTTTATTTAGCTTCAGTGATTTAATTGATACAATGATTTATTCGATTCAATGATTTGATCGATTCAGTGATTTATTTAGAGCACATTTGTCATGATTAGAGATTTTTAACTTGGCTCTATTATATATCGGGAGGATCGCCACGTGGCAGTCTCTAGTGGCGCTGAATCAACTGCAAATAAGACCTGAATGTTACTGATTAAGTCCCGTATCATCCATCAACTTGTTCTCATTTTTTTCTATAAGAACTTTACATTCCAGAATTCAAGAAATGAAATTGTTTCTCGACTTTATATTTATCTTTAGAAGAGTTTTTCTCTCTCCATCATTGATGTCTTTCCTACAACTTGAACTATGCTATTACTTTAAGAAAAATACATCTCCTTATCGTGCAACTGAAAGTTGCTGATGGCTTGCGCCATCTATCGGAATAAATATCAACTATTCTCGTTGATTTTTAATTATTCCAGAATTGGCCAAACACCCATTCTTGATTAATCAAGAAAAGCTAACCACGGACGCGTTTCGGGCTGTTGGCCCTCATCTATGCTATTACTGTTAATTAGTTTAAAACAATGTCGAACTTATCTTGAAGTTAGAGGTTGTCTTGCCGGTATTCATAGTTCTTCAAATTATAGACAACTTGACAATTTAAACAATTTTATTGATTCTTCTAATCAATTTTTACAAAAAGGTGGAAAAATATATAATAAAATAGTAAATAAAGGGTAGATAAAATGTAGGGGAATATATATATATATATATAGTTGTGTATGTGTACAAATTTCTCCAGCAAGGAAGGCTTTCCCACCTTGTGAGAATCCTCCTCCTTCAAATTATGAATACTTCGGCCAGTAAATCTTTTTATTAATCGTTTTGACAAAATTCTTTTGTTCTTGTTAGGAGCGAACAAAAATTACAAAATTTGGCAAAGCCTTAAAAATTATTCTAAGGCTGCAAGGCCGAAGTATCTTTAATTTTATATATAAGAATGTTTAACCTAGTTTACTTAAACGTAAATGGCTTAGTTAACGAGTAATTTCGATATTGTCACCGTTCGGAGGAGATTAATAGAATCGCCGAATGTCGTGGTCCATTTGGATGAAGAAAGCGAAGACTAAAACTTCGCCTAGAAACTCGCCTTTTCAATGATACGCTAACCTATGCACGGTGGATTCTGTGGCCACTGGACATAGGTCGGACCTGGAGGCTGTTAGGTGCTGCGCTGCCTGGAGTATAGGAGCTCCATCTATGCTTCTTTCCTGTGGTGAATCTGTATAACACCGGTGGTCTTAATAAAGCTGTATGTGTGTGTGTGTGTGTAATTCGATATTGTGTGGAATTCTATATAAGATATCGGTATATTTTCTTTTAAAATATCAACTGACAATTACGAAAATATTTAAAAATCAGCATTTCCAATCCAAAAATTCAATCCATGTCTCAGTTGGAAGGTCGAAATATACAAAAGAATGTCATCGTAGAGAGCTGTTGACAATTTGCTGGAAGAGCTCGCACTCAGTACAGACTGTCCTCACACAAACCTGTCAACACGACAGTTATGGGCTCCAGAATAGCAGCTGGGTGAATGTCACTTCCGTGTACCTCAGCCATGCGGAAGTCTGGGGCATAGAACTCTTAGACTTTGGAGTAGAGCAAATACATTATACATGGAATTGTGGGGAGATTGGTGTAGAGCAAGGGCTTTCAATATGGAATCGTGGGGATATTAAGGGTTTTCATATGGAATCGTGGAGATGTTAAGGGAAAGTAAGGGCTTTAAACATGGATTCTTGGAGATATTGTCATAGAACAAGGGCTTTCAACATGGAATCGTGGAGATTGACGTAGTAGAAGGGTTTTCAACATTGAAATTAGAAAGATTGGTGTAGAGCAAGAGATTTTAACATGGAATCTTGGAGAGATTGATGTAAAACAAGTGTGTTTCCCATCGAATCCTGGATAGATTTACGAACAAGCTTTATCCTGGAATATTCTGGAAAAAGATAGGTGTTGAACAAGATGTACGTTGAAATCCTAAAAAACTGGGTATAAACAAGAAGTTGTAGCATGTTATAGATACTACCGAGAAGTCAAATCTTAGATTCGGCGAAGGTAAACGAATCACCAAGAACAGTATTCTTTTAATATTTGAGAGATAGAAAACAGCACATGTAAGTTACTATGATTATAGATTTCCTCAGCAAAGTTCGCTCCTTTACGGATAGTGACATTCTCAAGCTTAGACATTATAAACATTTGCATCATATAAAATTTTTAAATAGAAAATCATACAGGAAATAATTTTCTTTTACAGTAGAACCTCATGAGAGGACACCCGCGCTAGAGAAAACCTTTCTACAAAGGACAGTTTTCTTTTTCAAAATTACAATTTTTACTATTTTGCAACTCTCTGGTAAGAGGACACCTCTCCCTAAAGGACTCTTTGGCTCTGTAATTAGGTGTTGTCTTTTACAGGGAGGTTTTACTGTATATACCTTTTAATTAAAAATTCTAGATTTTTTTTTTAGTCTTTGATCTTTTCTACAAGAGGATAGTTGATATGAATAAATCCTTTTTTGGAAAAGCGTCAAATCCCGAGAATCTATGTTAAATTTTTGTAAGAAACTTATTGATTTGTTAAATGTCCAAATGCACACATGTGAATGTATCGACAGAGGATTCACAAGCACACGTGTTTGCAGCACATGCCAGCAGACTTCAGCGACCAAATACGACTTCGTATGCGACCAGAGCGTCTGTCTGGTGCGACCTGACCTCATAGAACAGATCAACAAGGCCGACATCGGGTAAGTCTTCTCCTGTGACAGCATTCTACTTCGGGCTTACCTTCCCTATTTTCAAATTATTGATTCCACAACACTTACATAATTATAATTGAACGCGAAACTTACATAATTTCAAATACACATACACAGCTTTATTAAGACCACAGGTCTTATACAGATTCACCACAGGAAGAAAGGAAGCATAGAATGGAGTTCCAGTACTCCAAGCAGCGCAGTACCCAACAACAGCCTAGAGGTCCGACACATGTCCAGTGGCCACACATTCTTTCGTTAATACGTCAAGGTTAGCATATCACTGAAAAGGCGAGTGTGGAATCAGCCGCGTTCTAGTCTTCTCTTTCCTCATCTAAATGGACCACGACATTCGGCGATTCTATTACTCTCCTCCGAATGGTGACTGCGGCCTTAATAAACTCATGGACAAAACTTAAGAAGTTGTACTTCTCAGCATGTATATCGGGATTCAGGCAATAACTCTGAAAGATATTTACCGTGACCTTCATTTAAGATACGAGATTACCAAGTTCGAACAAAATTACCTCTGTCTCCTTTAAAAAAAATTACAATCGGCGACATCAAAATATGAAAATTCTTCAAGTTTTGTCCATGAGTGTATATAAAACCTAATACCAACATATTGTTTCGATAATTTCTTCTTCTTTCTTATCTCTACTCAATCATATTAAGGATTCAATCTTGTAAAGCTTGAGACTTTTGATGATGTCTGCCGGGGAAGAGTAGAGCTCATCAATGGAAGAGTCAATACAGTCAATAATGTGTGTTTCGATAATTTGATGAGGTATTATTTAATTAACCACTCGTATATCTCAATGTAATTTCAAGTCCCTAATTACCACCATTTGTTTATCATTCTAACAATGGTATTCATTGTTGCAAAGACAATAGCTAAGTAAATGCTACCATTGTTATATAAATAACTAACAATAGATCACACTGTTGTATAATTTCGTTAAAATAGTTTAATCTTGCATAATGTTTCTATTTGTTCTAATAGATGCTAATTAGCTTGGTCCTGCGGAGAAACTGAACAAACTGCTCTTCACCTTATCTATGACTGTCCGAACTTTACAGAAGTGAGATATCGTTTGTTCCCAGATCTTAATGATTTAACTCTCTTACATCAGCCACTTTGTCTATATAAATTTTATGAACTCTGTCGAACAATACATGTAAATATTTAATTCTAAATTCTAATTTGTTTGTTGTTGTTTTTTGTTTCCTTTGTAATAGGCGCAAATATTTCAATATCGGGCCTGGTTGATAAACAAAACGTAAAAAAAAAAAAAATTCTCTATATATTTCTTGTAACTCGGACGAATCGCAGGTTGTCATCGTTTATGGTTAGAAGTTACCGTAAAAGCAGTCGCCTACTTCTACCCATCATGATTATTATCATGGCCTGTACTACATGTACTAGGGATAAGCAAAAAAAAAAAAATGGTTAGAACTAAGGCGGTATCTGAACGCCTTCGAACCTCTAACTCTAGTTTTTGATTAATGAAAACATTCTTGGCAAATACTTTCGTACAAGTTCGTCTTGGAGTGGTCCAAGAATTTCACCTATAGCGCAGCAATACGAATGTCTGTCCCTCTCAATCATTACTTCTGGATCCGAAAACCAATAAAACAGAACCGAGGTCCATTATTCTATCCACCAACGGTTTAGACCACCCTTCCACCAACCCCAGGTTTCTAATATAAAATTTCTAAATTAAAAAAATAATAAAGAAATCTATTCCCCTGGAAGCTTTATATTTTCAACTTTAATATTGATACAAGGAATCATTTTATCGAAGTATATAATATGTTTATAAAAAGAAATCTATATTAATAAAATGCAAATTTCATAAGTGTACATCACTAAAAACTTTCGTTACAATGCATCAATTTCAACCAAATTTTCAACATTTATGTAAAACGAGATGGAGCAGGTTTTGCTTAACATCAAAATATTTTTCCCTAACATTAACATGCATAACTTCGCTGTTATCGATTAAATACAAAATTAAATTTCAACAGAGTTAATTTTTTAACATACTAGCTAATAATCTCAATCTAAAAAAAATATTCAAAACAAGCAATTTTAAGATAACACCATATGTAAAACAGTCGGCCAAGAAAACAAATAACGTGTAATATATATATAATATAATATATATAATAAAATCTTAAATATTATTTATCGAAAGTAAGATTATCTCAGGATGACACGGCAATTTATTTGAGACAAGAATAATGATACAATTCCAAGGCGAAGATACTATTCCTTTAACTTCCAATTACCGAGGGAACCAATTAATATTGATTTTATTCAACTTATCGAGTATTTTTCAAGGGACCGGAAAAAAATGTTCACTAGATAAAACGATGATTTTGTAATGTAGAAAATTAGGAAAGACAAAATTCAGGATGACACGGCACACAGGGACCGGGAAAAAATGTTCACTTTATCGAGAGATTCAAATTTACAAGTTTCAAATTATCAAAATATATCTTGTTTTTTAAATAAGTTTATAGAGAATTGTTTTAACAAATGTTCGTTAGACAAACCTTTACTCGGGTAAAAACCCGGGCGAAGCCGGGCACATCCGCTAGTATATATATACACCTATCCCCGATTTACACGGTACTTGTTTTACACGGTTTTCCAAATATTTTTTTTTATCGCACTATACTAAATGCTAGTGTGATTGAACACATGCGCTGTGTACACATCTCACGAGGAATCCCGAGCTTATGTGCTGACTTGCTGCACACGCACACTGTGTCTGTATTTCTAATTTAAAAAAAATATATTTTCGATTTACACGTTTTTCTCAGGAACGTATCTACCGTGTAAATCGGGGGATAGGTGTATATACAATTTGAATTTTAAATATATGAAAAATATATAATACTAGAAACTATTAATAAAATAGGTGCATTAACCATGATGCAACAATATTGTCACGTGGAAAATTAGGAAAGATAAACTTCAGGATGACATAGCAATTTATTTAAGGCAAGAACAAACTATGAATGATAAACAAATGATAAGCAATGAGGGAAGTATATATAGTTACAATATATAAACATAAAAACATGATACCCTGTTAATAAAATAATAAATACTTTGTTACATAGCTTCTTCCCTATGGGAGCTGTGACCCACAGCTAGCAATAATTGTAGTTACTAACATGGATCTGACGTGCTTCTGCCAAGGATTCCATCGAAGTCTTGGAACTTTTTCCCTTGTACCTTTGCGTCCAGTTTCTTACGGCGTAAAGAGCGGCTTTGTCGTCGTATCGTCTCTAGGGACATCGTCATCTTGAAGGGAAGTCTTGGCTTTCACACGGCGGTGAAATCCTGGTGCCATTAGTTGAAAAAGTAGATCACAACACCCATTATTTCAGGGTCTTCTCGGCGATCTTCAGTTTGTCTTCCCTAATTTACCCAGCATCTATAAAATGCTCCGATGGCCCACGATTCTTGCAAAAGTCCAACCCCACCAGCGAGTGCAAGTAACCAAACGGGGCTCTGGGACATTTGTAAGTGCAAAGTCGAACTGCCTTTCACATGTGTAGACATGTGGTGCACTTACAGTAAAAGCAGTCGCCTACTTCTACCCACCATGATTATCATGGCCTGTACCACGTGTACTAGGGAAGAGCAAAAGCAAGTCCAGCATCTCCACCAAAATGCCACGTGGAAAATTAGGGAAGACAAACTTCAGGTTGACACAGTAATTTATATAAGGCAAGAACAAACTATGAAGGATAAACAAAAGATAAGCAATGAAGGAGGTTTACAGAGTTACAATATATAAACATAAAAAATGATATTCTGCTAATAAAATAATAAATACTTTGTTACAATATTTTCCAAATTTTCGGGTCTTTTGGCATTCGTCAGCCAAATCTTCTCTATGGAATCCGTTCTTTGCTATATCGCAGCCTAGCAAGTGTCTTCACACGGAAGCAACTTGATCGCTAAACAAACCAAAATGTTTTGTTAATTGAGTTAATTATGGAGGTAAGTACTTGTCCTTCTGGTTAATTGAATTAGGTCATAATTGCTTAAACTCAAGGCGACTGGTCATCCTGTAACCCTGAGCCTTTTTAATTGAAGTACAGCGGGTGCAACTCTTCACCAGACGACACTTTGGTGTTTGGAGGATTGTTGAATTCTATTGAACTTGTGATAGATTTACTAAATATTATCACACATTTATATTAGAATGTATTAGCGCGCCATCTGTTATGAAAATTCGAAACTATTGTTACGTCGTACCCAGACGTTGTTCGTGTACTTTGTCTACTCAGTATGCCACAAAGATATACATGTGAGTTTGAAGGAATTGCAGCTAAAGTTAGCGCTTTATTATATCTCACTTAACAGAAGGAATACAACAGTGGGACTTGCCTTCAACCTCCCCGTCAGAAGAATCCTTGGCGCCGTGGATGTCCTCTTGTGAAGCTTCCCGCTCCACACTACAAGTTCAGCCTGGACTTACATCACCTTGTAGGCCGCTCCGATGTCAGTCTCTCCTTGCCGGATCATCACACGCTCGGAGGCAAGTCGCCACGTCTTCTCCTTGCCGCAGATGTCACCAGACTCTGTCCTCCCTCACACAGGAATGCTGTTTATAGCGCCTGCCACATGGCAGCGGGGGCCGCTAGAGTCCACCCCTCTTTCCCCAACTTTACTCTGGTATCTTGGCCTTGCCATCCATGTAACACTATTATAGACGCGAAAAATATGAAAAATAGTACAAATGTGATATTGTACTGGGATAAGGTGCATACATTATGAAAAAGGCATCTTCTTATCGTGCAACTCATATGCAACATAGTTGCACGATAAGGAGATGCCTTTTTCATAATATTATAGAAACGTATGATTCTTTTAAAAATTAAATAATTTTTCAATAATTCATCTAAAATACCCATTCCAAGAATCTAGCATCAGTATCACCATAAAAGGAAAACCGAAAAAATGCAATATAACAGCGGTATGGTAGATCAAACTGGCAAAACGGCTGGGAGGGTTTGCCACTGATTATCCAGGCCCTCCCATTAATTTTTCCATTGCAGTAAGGGTAGTAGATATTGTTTAATTTTTAAAAGAATCATACGCGTCTATAATAGTTTCGATTTTTGATAATCACACATGCACAAAGTATTTTAAGAGAACCTTTATACAGGCTTCATCTGATCAAAACAAGACTTTACATTTTGGAATCGCTGTAGTTTAAATGCATGATTCTATCTTTTATAATGCTAAATAGAAGCATAAAAAGAAAAAAAATGCTTTTAAGAGATCAACAAATCTGTTGCATCTTTTTTCCCTCACATTGGAAAAATAAAATATATTTTCATTCAATAATTTGTATCATTGCAGTAAGGTATGTAGAGATAATAATTGATGATAGTATTGAAAAGAAACACATTGTCAGTAAGTTACTCATATAATATGCAAATATTTTTAAAGAGGGGGAGCAATAGACCTATCCAACTTTTTTTTACTTGTCCTTTTATTAGTCTAAATTAGACAAGATCTTGGAGGTCATGCTCATAAAGAAGTTCAAGAACTCTTCTTGGTTCTCTGTACAGAAACTGAAAAGAAACTCATGCGGGATAATTTTTAAATGTCGTTTTACAATCACAAGCCGTATTATATTGTATTATATATTACTTTATGTATTATTTACGAACGGAAAAATATGTTCAGGGTAGCCTAGTGGACATGGCATCTGCCCGGTAAGCGGAACACTGTGGGTTCGATTCCCATCCCTGGACACTTTTATTTTTCCGTTTATCATTACTCTTTACAATTCATCCTTTCATACCTCATCTCTAAGGTTAGAAATAATCATTATTTCTCCTTAAAATAAATTTGGATTTTTCGTTGAAAAGAAACACATGCGGTATAATTTTAAAATGTCGTTTTACAATTTAGTATATGTTGGGGAGTGGCATCTTCGGTTTTGCACCTAGTGCACATGGGGAAGCTTCCCATCCAACTTGTTAGCATAGAATAAACTGGATGGTTGATCCTTGAGAAAAGATTATCTTTCCATCTTGAGAGAGATGCATTCAAAATATTACAGACGAAGGTGTTTAGATTGCTTCAAGTTCTTGTATTACGTTAAAACGAAAAAAATCTTTCGTAGTTTTCTTGTTTCATACCGTTATAGGATATTTTTTATTTTGATGTCGATTAATTCATTGTTACTTAATAATAATATGGTTATTTGAATAAAATTTATCTCCCTCTTATCTTCTCTGGCCTAAGAAATCTCACCATAGTCTTGGTGGCGTGCAGTAAGCAACTTAGTGTATTGGAACAGTGCATTGCGTTCTGTTTGTCACGGCCATTGAAAAGCTCAGAAATCAAGCCAATTGGTTAGTAGCCTAGGAATTAGCACGAGAACAGGAATACTGCCAGCCACCAACCTATGGCTGACTGAGACAAGATAGAATGGATATTTTTTATAGTTCTTGTGAATTTCCTTCAATTGCATACTATATGTCACTACAGCACCCAGAGAGTGGGCACAGTGACCCGTAGACACTGGCGATGTTACCACAGCAACCAGAGAGTGGGCACAGTGACCCGTAGACACTGGCGATGTTACTACAGCAACCAGAGAGTGGGCACAGTGACCCGTAGACACTGGCGATGTTACTACAGCAACCAGAGAGTGGGCACAGTGACCCGTAGACACTGGCGATTTTACAACAGCAACCAGAGAGTGGGCACAGTGACCCGTAGACACTGGCGATGTTACTACAGCAACCAGAGAGTGGGCACAGTGACCCGTAGACACTGGCGATGTTACTACAGCAACCAGAGAGTGGGCACAGTGACCCGTAGACACTGGCGATGTTACTACAGCAACCAGAGAGTGGGCACAGTGACCCGTAGACACTGGCGATGTTACTACAGCAACCAGAGAGTGGGCACAGTGACGCGTAGACACTGGCGATGTTACTACAGCAACCAGAGAGTGGGCACAGTGACCCGTAGACACTGGCGATGTTACTACAGCAACCAGAGAGTGGGCACAGTGACGCGTAGACACTGGCGATGTTACTACAGCAACCAGAGAGTGGGCACAGTGACCCGTAGACACTGGCGATGTTACTACAGCAACCAGAGAGTGGGCACAGTGACCCGTAGACACTGGCGATGTTACTACAGCAACCAGAGAGTGGGCACAGTGACCCGTAGACACTGGCGATATTACTACAGCAACCAGAGAGTGGGCACAGTGACGCGTAGACACTGGCGATGTTACTACAGCAACCAGAGAGTGGGCACAGTGACCCGTAGACACTGGCGATGTTACTACAGCAACCAGAGAGTGGGCACAGTGACCCGTAGATACCAGGATGTCTCTGGACCAGGTTATAAGAGCTCCAAGAGGCTCCAGAAGTCACAGACGTGGTGACAGAGTGGTAAGAGGACCCGAGTCGAGAGTCCGCTGCTACAACTCGTCATTGAGACGGACCGGCGGACTTCAATCAGGACTTGTCGAAGATCTTTGACCCACCGCCTGAGACCTTTTTTTTTTTTTTGCCAACCTTGGAATCTGACGCGACTAGAGATAATTGGCCTCTCACAATATCTCTCTCTAATTAAAGATCTCAATGTATGAAACATTTCCAAAGTAAGACAATCACCTCAATATATCTTGAGGCTATGGTTCAATATAAATCGTTGCTGCGTTTAAACGAAGAATCTAATATTGAACACATTCGTATAAAAGTTTTCGTACTAAATCGTATTTTTCTATTTACATAACCAATCTCTATGAAAAAGGATGGCGAAACGGAAATTTAAAATATTTATTTGCATATATGCCAGAAAGAGATTTATTAAAAATAATTTCCCCCAATTAAGTTTTTATGCAAAAGACACTCAAATTATCTTCTGTATTTAAGCTACAAGGTTGTCCCAAAATTTCGTAAACACTTTCAAAAATTGAAATGCCAATATTATTCGCCGTTATGTATAATGTCTTTGTATTATTTATAAAGTAATTGTATTATTATGTATTCGCCGTAATAATATTATTCGCCAAGCAATAAGAAAACGTTTTAAGAAAAATGCGAACTTTTGCGATAACTCTTTTGATGCGCTTGGTTAAGTACCTATTGAAGAACGATTGTGTGCGCAAACTTGTACCAATATGAGTTATTAACAGAAACTCCTTAATGCATCAACGATCATTTTTAATGCTTAGTCAAAACCCTTTTTAAATAAATCTTTCTGTGAAAAAAAATGATAGAAAAAATAAATAATAAAAAGTCAGGTGTTGATATTAAAAATAAAGGCATATTCTGATAAATCAAGAAATTGGTTTGGCCAAATATCAGGGAACATGCTAAATCAGTTTAGTTGATTTCTGTTCCACTAGATGGCGCTCTGCCATCTAAAAAGCACATGTGCTCCTGGTCAGGATATATATGCATTTTATTTTTATTTATTAATATTTCTTTTCACACTTTCAATAAGTTTATTTTATTAAGTATATATCATTCAAACTTTAAATTCAATATATCTATAATTACTAAGTTCTTTTGTGATCTATAAATGGAATGGAATCAAAGATTGTTATAAATTATGGTTATTTTCTTATATAACATCATTCTTTTTTAGAATTCCTTTTTATAACTAGCGGATGGCTTCGCCCGGATTTAACCTGAGTGAGTTTTCCTAACGAATATTTGAAAAAATATATTTTTCGAACAAACATTCACTCTCTATTGAATCGATTTTTATAAAGATATATAAATATTGACTTTTATTAGAGACAATAAACTCTTCCAGATTTAAGTCTTATGTCATGGTAAAATTTCAGCCAGATTGGGTATTTATTGAAGACGTGCATAGCCGACAAACATATATACACTGACTTTTATTAATTAAAAGACATATTTTGGATCAAAAATAAAACAAAACATTTTATTTAATACAAATGCCAATATTTCAATAGGCTGTACGCCTAACTTCGTCAGGGCTTTTCTTGTTTTTAAACTGCTTCGGTTCATCACCCGATGCCTTCACGCGACGATATATAAAATATTTACAACGCTATGGAGCTAAATTTTAAAATATATATACACAAATATAAATAATAATTGACTATATATGTACAGTTATAAAAATAAATTATATTTATATAGACTTTTATATAAAGAGAGATTATATATAATGAAAGGATTTAAAAGCGCAAATGTTTCTTTTATACATAAAACGAACTTCTACTGTCCTTACTGCGATGAAAAAATATATTGGGAGGGCTTGGCTCATCAGTGGTGAACCCTCCCAGCGGTTTCGCCAATTTAATATTTTTTCATCGCAGTAAGGACAGTAGAAGTTCGTTTTATGTATAAAAGAAACATTTGCGCTTTTAAATCCTTTCATTATATATATATATAGATGGCGCGTTATTGCTTTGTGATAAAGAGAGTTTGTTTAAATATACTTATTGCGGAATAATGCTATTTATGTACCAAAAGAGAGTACTTCTTTCTTTAGATATACATTAAAATAATGTAATTCTCTTTTCTGTGCAGACTCATACTGATGAATTCATGACCAACTTTGGAAATTCAGACTAAACATCATGTTTTGGATCTATGACTTCCATCAGTATATGGCTAAATGTGTTCTCAATAACAGTTCTATTCTGATCTAAAATTCTGTAGTGTCATTTCATCAGCTTCTTTAATATCTTTTTGGTAGGTTCATCCAGTTTCGGAATTCCTCTCTTAGAAAGATGGGATAAAGAAACCATTTTTTTTATATCGACATACTTGTAAATTTCTTCTTTTTAAACTGCTGCTTCTTGGTGTTCTTGATCAGTCTTACATATCGGCATCTCTTGACTCAACAATCCAAACTTTATCACATATACTCATCGACAAAACTTAAGGAAGTGGAAAGTTTTGATGTCACCGGTGTATTTTTTTAGGAGACAGACAATTTAGTTTACATTTGGTTATCTCGTGTGTCTTCAATAAAGGTCACTGTAATATCTTTCAGAGTTATTGTCTGAATCCCGGTATACATTCTAAAAGGTACAATTTCCTTAAGTTTTGTCTATGAGTGTATAACATTTCTGTTTTTTTTTTTTGTTTTTTTTTTGTTCACACTTGATTATCTCGTGTCTTCAATAAAGGTCACTGTGTATCAAATATCTTTCAGAGTTATCTGAATCCCGATATACATGCTAAAAGGTACAACCTTCTTAAGTTTTGTCTATGAGTGTATAAATTTCTGCTTTTTTTTTTGTTCACACTTGATTATCTCGTGTCTCCTATAAAGGTCACTGTAATATAGTTCATAGTTATTGTCAGAATCACGATATACATGCTAAAAGATACAACTCCCTTAAGTTTTAACCATGATTGTATAACATTTCTTCCAACTCGACAGTCTGAAAACGTTACCAATCCTTCCAAAAAACCCGGAAAGAGGTGATAAAGACCTTTCTATCTGTCATAATAGACAACCTGCTATTAAACTTTAAAATCGGGGCGTTGACAAAATGCCTTTCTAAAAATGGTAAATCACATCCTTACTGTTTACCAAATGAAGCAATCTGATTAAGATAGAGTCCACCAAATTTGATCTGTAATGCTAATACACTGAGGCGTGCTCTTTAAATAGCATCGTAGACATTGCTAGGTTGATTTATGGGAGAGGTAAAGTAAAAATCGGCTAATTGAAGCTATCAGGTTGTTTTCTTATTGGAATAGAGGATGAGGAATCATACTAATTGGGACAGGCTCTAGAAACAGTGTTATGTATTGGAAAAGTTATTTATTATAAATATTCTTAATTTAATTATGTGTGGAGATGGCATCTTCCCGGTAAGCGGAACACTGCGAGTTCGTTTCTCATCCTTGGACACTTTTATTTTTTCGTTTATCATTACTCTTCACAATTCATCTTTTCATACTTCATCCCTAAGATTAGAAATAATCGTTATTTATCTTTAAAATAAATTTCGATTTTTCGTTCAAAAGAAACACATGCGGGATAATTTTCAAATGTCGTTCTACAATCATAGGCCGCATTATATTGTATAAAAATCAGAGTAATGTTATCACAGATATAGAGTATTTGATTTATCATAATTGATTTGTGTGAGAGAGAGATATTTATAACCCAGGTTTAAGTTGCCCAAACATTTGAACTATAACGATTTCAAACCTCAGAACAATTTTTAACGCCTTTCCAAATTCTGTATTTTAATTTATTTCTTCTGACGAAGATTAAAAGATTTTTCTAAAGAGGCAAAGGTCGCCTCTCCCGTCAAAATAGACGTCAAAACTAGACGCCATCTATTGACCGTCACCGTAAACTAGCGGTCTCGGGTCGGTGACAAAGCCACAACACCAGCTTTGGCAAACTGAAAAGCGTCCACCTAGAGACCATGGTTTCGGGCTAATGGCCCTCGTCAGTCTAGGGCGGACTTTATTCCATGAGATCCACACGGGATCAAATGGAATATTGAAAATCTGACAAAGAGGTGTTTAGCTGGCAAAGTGGCTGGGCCAAATCTATGGCTAAATCTACGGTCAATAGATGGCGTCTAGTTTTTGACGTCTATTTTGACGGGAGAGGCGACCTTTGTCTCTTTAGATCAATATCCTCCTGGCAAAATTTCCATCTTAAAGATTTTTGTTGAAACCTTGAGAAAATAAAACTCTAACTGGCCGAAGTGTCAGAAACAAATATAATTGTTGAAATTCTTATTCAAAACAATGTGTCAGTTCTTTAACAGCTAAGGTTATTAGGACAAACACGTCCTTCCATCAGCCTGATGGGCCCAAGTTTCAGGCAAGTACCCAGCAAGGTCCCACGGGGCAAGGTCTTCAGAAGGAAGAATGATTTAACATGACACGACCCGAATTGGGAGGTTCAGCCAATTGTGGCGGCCCATTGTGGACGGTGACATTCATCTTGTCTTTCTTTGCCCCGGAAGGAACTCCATTGGGCGACGTTGTTGAAAAGGTGCTAAATCTTCTTTTACTGTCAGCTCTTCCTGTCAATGTCTTTGTATATTGGCATCCTCTAAAAACCTTCACACGTTATAGTTGCATAAGTCGCCTTAGCTCTCTATAACAATCAAAATAACTATCTTGGACTATTTTAAACTAGATTTTTATAATATAAGGTTGTCCCAAAAGTTCGTGTTTATCTTTAAAAGTTGTTTTTCTTATTACTTGGCGAATAATATTATTACGGCAAATACATAATGCAATTACTTTATACATAATACAAAGACATTATACATAACGGCGAATAATATTGGTATTTAAATTTGTTGCAAGTGTTTACGAAATTTTGGGATAACCATGTATATAACAAGAAAGAGGTCAAATATTTTATCATTTGTATGTTAGTATGTTTTATCAAGGTCTTCTCTTTGGTTTATATAAATTCTGCAAGACCGCAGTCACTGTTCGGAGGAGATTAATAGAATCGCTGAATGTCGTGGTCCATTTGGTTGAGGAAAGCGAATATTAAAACGCGGCTGATTCCACACTCGCCTTTTCAGTGATACGTTAATCTATGCACGGTGGATTCTGTGGACACTGGACATGCGTCGGGCCTGGAGGCTGTTAGGCTCTGTGCTGCCTGAAGTATAGGAGATCCATCTATGCTTCTTTCCTGTGGTGAATTTGTATAAGACCGGTGGTCTTAATAAAGCTGTGTATGATAAGGACGTTTATCTTATGGATAGTGATGTCATATGTTAATATCCTGATCTCTAAACCCCATCATTAACGAGTTTAATCCAAAATAGAATTATCCATATATCTACAAGAGCCAACTTCGAACAACGCTAACTGGTATCTTCCTACAATTCAAGATAAAACAGATCAAGACAAGTTCAAACTTGCGGAGTTCCCATTAGAGACCCAAATGATGAGTGAACTACTATTCATACAGGAATAAGTTCGGATTCCATTCTACTAACTTCTTCATTGATATTAAAAGAGCATAAGACATCGCAACTCTTTTAGGTTAGCTGAAGAAGGAATTGCCTGAAAACCATCAACTAAAAAAAGTTGTGACAATTTTTTTTTAACAATTAAAACAAATTTATTGACAACTCAGCCAATATTTACAAGGAAGAGATCACACAAATAATTAGAGAAAATAAAAAGATAGCGAAAAGCGTTTTCGAACCAGGAACATCAGATTCTAAAGTTTAAAGCTTTCGCAGCTAGGCTATTTTGCCTTATTATATAATAATTTAAAGAATAATTAATATTTACAAATTTAAATTTTCAGCCGAGGAGTCTTCCCCTCGTACCGTAAAAAAAGGTTGTGGCGTCTTATGCCTTTTTTGTAATTTGTCGAAATCCCCATCTTGTGATAATGACACCTTCATTGATTGTTTATCAAATTTGAAAAATATAAAAATGATCGAAAATGTATAATTAGGCAACTGAATCGATTACCTAAGCTATACAGTACTGGTATATTGTCAGAATTATCCAATAAAATAATCCCTTGTATCAATATGGAGTAAAAATATCAGGTCTCCAGGGGAAAGTATCTTTTCAAAAACTTTAATCTATAGCTTTCGGTCACATACGTTCTTCTACAGGAAAAAACATGGTAAGATTGTATATACATTGTATCGTTTTCTCCTTAAAATAAATTTCGATTTTTCGTTTAAAAGAAACACATTTTCAAATGTCGTTCTACAATCATAAACCGCATTATATTGTATTATAAATTACTTTATATAATATTTACGAACGGAAGAATATGTCCAGGGTAGCCTAGTGGACATGGCATCTGCCCGGTAAGCGGAACACTGTGGGTTCGATTCCTATCCCTGGACACTTTATTTTTCCGTTTATCATTACTTTTCACAATTCATCTTTTCATACTTCATCTCTAAGATTAGAAATAATCGTTATTTCTCCTTAAAATAACACATGCGGGATAATTTTCAAATGTCATTCTACAATCATAAGCCACATTATATTGTATTATCAATTACATTGTATCGTGTTTTCTCCTGAATAAGGGCGTTTATGCCCGATAGCTAGAGATTAAAAGGTTTTTGAAAATATATTTTTCCCTCGAGGTTTGATATTTTTACTCAACGTTGTCAAAAGTTGCTGAATTGATCAATGAATACCTTGAACCTTGCATAATTTTTGCATTTGTTAGGTATAAAGGTTCCCTAACTACCATGTAATCTTTGAATTTCTCATGCAAGTTCAGTACAATAGTAGAACAGTCTGGAAATTGATTAGGCGAAACCGCTATGAGGATTCACCACATTTTTTCTAATATTCTCTATCATCATCGCATTAAGGGATTCTGCAGAAGTAGCTATCATTAGAAGATAGTGTTGATAGAGTTTTCAAAATTGCATTATAAAGGTTATATATGGAACGCTTCACGATTTTGCGTGTCATCCTTGAGCAGGGGCCATGCTAATCTTCTCTGTATCGTTCCAATTTTAGTATATGTACCGCCGAACAAGCGTGTACAGGTTATATAGTTGTTAGCTCTCTACTAATGGCGATCCAAATTTTTTATTCACACCGTGGTAAATATGCAAATGGTATAAATACATGTGGAATATCCCTGCGCCCAAGTCCGACGACTCAAAGGATCTAGTTCTTCCAATTTGCTGTTAGCCTACATTGCCACTGAGATTGTTATCAAATACGTGCCTAAGTAGGGTAAACTGGGCTAGTTCAGCCTCATCAAACACCTTCTGATCACAATATCGGACATGGAGAAGGTTGAGGATCATAATACTCTGATGGACAAGCGCACCAAGTAGTATCAGAACATGGTTGCCATCGCCAAGTCCTATGACATCACTCTCCATAAGATCAACACCCTTATCACACACACAGCTTTATTAAGACCACCGGTCTTATACAGATTCACCTCAGGAAGGAATCATAGGTGTTGCTTCTATACTCCATGCAGCGCAGAGCCCAACAGCTTCCAGGTCCGATGCATGTCCAGTGACCACAGAATCCACCGTGCATAAGTTAACGTTTCACTGAAAAGGCGAGTGTGGAATCAGCCTCGTTTTAATCTTCGCTTTCCTCATCCAAATGGACCACGACATTCGGCGATTCTATTAATCTCCTTCGAATGGTGACTGCGGCCTTGTAGAATTTATATAAACCAAAGACCTTGATCAAACGTCATTGTATTCATCCAGTTATAAATTTGTTGACTATCGGATTGAGACAAGAATAAGTCGCCCAATTATCGTATCCTATGGAGAAAAGAAATGATATGCTAGGCTCGCCGCCCTCTTTTACTTCCTGGATGTGGCCATTAAGATTGGTATGATCAAAACTGGAGGTTTGAGATAAGAAAGAAGATAGTTAGTATATCAGATGAAAATATTTGTCTAAATAGGTGTTGTTAAAGTGCCGTTTCAAACTTCCCTCTCTATATATATCCGTAAATAAGGAAGTTTTGTTCCCCTTTATAAATTTGCTTGTTGGTCAATATAAGTTTTGGAGCGAAGTTTGCCCATATCTTCTGGGAAAAATCCACTCCTACTAGGGATGTTGGTAATGTACAATTCCGTGTTCAAGCAGTTTGATATTTTACGATGTAAATAGAAACAAAGGATACATTACTGTTTACACAGGTAATTTATTGAGAAAAAGTGTGTAATCTTTAACACAATTCTTTACATACCAAAAAAATGAAAATGCAAAATGAATAAATTTTAACTGATTGTGTTGTGGATCGCGCAATTGACGAAAATACACTCATGGACAAAACTAAAGGAAGTTGTACCTTTTAGCATGTATATCGGGATTCAGATAATAACTCTGAAAGATACACTCATGGACAAAACTTAAGGAAGTTGTACCTTTTAGCATGTATATCGGGATTCAGACATTAACTTAAGATACACGAAATAATCAAGTGGGAACAAATTTGATCTGGCTCCTTAGAAAAAGGAGTGGTTTATGCTTAAAATATAAAACTTCCTTTTGTCCATGAGTGTAATCATTTTTAAATATATCTATTTTTTCTAGAATAATATAACGCGCTCATTCCAAGATTACACGAAAGTTTCCTAAAGGCTTCTGAATTCACTAATGTTCCTCTAGAGAGCTTACAGTAATGGATCTTCGCAGTGGGTCTCGAGGACCACGCCATCTCCTTAGCGACGAAGTACGCGGTCTACGTTTTCTTCGTAGATCACGAAATCCGTGATGTCGCTGGAGACCCGTTGGTGATTCTCCACCAAACTCTTCAGCGGTGGTAGAGGCGTCATGTACATATTCACTGTACATAGTTGTATATAGTTAATTATCATTTTAAAATAATAGTACAGACTGTGAACTTTTGCCTGTTTTTACAAGATTTCAATGCAATTATGTTAATTGTCAATTGTCTAGAGAGCTTACTAGAGACCCGCTGGCGATTCTCCACCAAACTCTGCAGCGATGTCAGAGGAGCCATATTCATTGTACATAGTATCATGCATATATATAATTATCTTTATAAAATAGTGCAGACTGTGTGCGTTTGCATGTATTGACAGGGTGTCAATAAAATTGTGTTTATTATTTATCTAGAGAGCTTACTGAAGGAAGGTGGAGTAATTTATTGTGTCCTCATCAAGCTGTTGAATGATGCAGATGGACCGCCTCCAACTACACCATGTTCTGGGGCAAGACCCTAGAAGAAGGTGTCCGCTACAGGCTAGGGACCTTCCGCCCTGGTAACAAGGTAAGATTTGCTTGGTGAACTCAGCCTAAGGGGCAAGTTTCCTATGTACTTGATCTGTTAATATGCATCCAATACATTTGTCTATTTATGTATTTTCACATCCTTATTCTTATACGTGTTATATTAAAATGAGAATTCTGTTGATTTTTGATTATCTTGAAGATTATGCTATGGTAATGCAGTCATGGCAAAAAATCTTGAAAGTACAATTGTATAATTAATAAAAAATAGTTTTGATAAGATATTTCTTTAATTGAGTTGAGGAATATATATATAAACATAATTTTATAAAAGTACTGCCTGGATTAAGGCATAAGAATAAAAAAATGGAAAACTTATTTACATAATGTACAAAAGGTTTGAGCCGGCCATCGGGAAACAACAACAATGAGTTTTTATAGGGGAAGCGCGATCTCTTGGCGGTCGATTTTGCAGAATATTTGAATCGATGAAATATAATTTTAAATAAAATAATATTTTTATATAACATACATACATACATTCATATCAGAGGAAAAAACACAGTCACATTAATCAATAATTTATTTCAACTCACGACGTTTCAGTTTCTTCCTATCACTCTCTTCAGGGGAAGGTCAGGAAGACACTGAAACATCTGGTGTTGAAATAAGCCATTAGTTGATGTGGCTGTGGTTTTTTCTCTGAATCAACTTCCAACAAATGATCTACAATACATTCTTATTGACAATTGAGAAAATGAAACGAAAATTATTTTTGAAAAATATTTATCAATGTTATAATAATTTGAAGAAATATTATTTATTAATGATTGGCAATAACAATTTTCTCTCTTTATTATGAATGATGCACAATAAGAAAAAAATTGAGCTCATTCAATAAAAAAAAATTATAAACGATATACAATATAAAATATATATAATAAGAAAAATGATGAATGATAATAATTCTTTTAAAATGAGAAATTATGATACGAATTTAGTAAAATTGAATATTTAACGATAAGCGCGAAATTACTAGCGCAAATTTATAGAAAGAAGAAAGAAGTAATTCAAATATATTAAGACAATTTTATTCTGACAATTGACAATTAAACAACTTTATTGACATCTCGTCAATCTTTACACTCAAAGGGAGTTATAAGGTAATAATAATGGTAGGAATGAAGAGAGATATTTACAATCGACGTAGCCCTCTCCGAGGGCACGTCCGGATCAGGAGCTTAAAGCCGCCTTGAATCTAGACAGATCCCTGCCATTTGGGGAGTTCATGTTCGGAACAAGTTTGATGATAATGTCGAAGAATTTGTCGAGAAGAATCTTGTCTTCAGGCGTGAGTAGCCCGAGGAGGTGCTCCGTTTCTTCTTCGTAATAGACCGCGAGTATGATATCCATCCTGACCACATTATATTACATTCTTATTAAGTATGAAAAAATTATGAAAATTTGCTAAAGTTTTTATAGATGATACATTTATTTTGTCGCCAATGTATATACATACCAAAAAGTAGTACGCTCCCTTTAAAAATGCATTAAGTTAATGCAACACTTATGTTTTATCAACCCAGTAAAAAACTTTAAGGTGATGCTAAAAAAATGGTCACAACATTTTCTGCGAAAAAAAATTCAAACAAAAATTTAACCTGTATACCATGGTTTCAGGCTATGGTTCTCATAACATCCTATGAGAGAATTTATAAAATGATGTTGTGACTCATATTTTATCACCACTTTGAAGTTTATTATTGGAGTGATAACCCGAATGCATTGTTAAATATTAGATATAGAAGATTTTCTTCTTTGTAAAATATGTAGCGAATTTACCAAATGAAAGAAGACAAGTTTCTTTAATTATTCGACGACGCAAGATTTCGGGCAAAAACCTTTCAACAGGCAATAAAGTATAAATACGAAAATCTCTGTTGAAGGGTTTTTTTTTCCCGAAAGCTTGCGTCGTCGAATAATTAAAGAAACTTGTCTTCTTTCATTTGGTAAATTCGCTACATTGTTAAATATGTTTTAAAGGGAGAGGTTACCCACCTCTGGTACATGAATACCATCCTCCCGCAACTTTAAGCTATATACACTCAAAGAAAAAATTAGGAAGTTTCATATTATTATATCTCCGCTTGTCTTTTTTTATTTTAAGGAGACAGAGGCAATTTTGTTCACACTTGGTTATCTCGTGTGTCTTCAATAAAAGTCTTTGTAATATCTTTCAGAGTTATTGTCTGAATCCCGATATACATGGTAAAAGGTACAACTTCCTTAAGTTTTGTCCATGAGTGTATCTTTCAGAGTTATTGTCTGAATCCCGATATACATGCTAAAAGGTACAACTTCCTTAAGTTTTGTCCATGAGTGTATCTTCAATAAAAGTCACTGTAATATCTTTTAGAGTTATTGTCTGAATCCCGATATACATGCTAAAAGGTACAACTTCCTTAAGTTTATCCCATGGGTGTATCTTTCAGAGTTATTTTCTGAATCCCGATATACATGCTGAAAGGTACAACTTCCTTAAGTTTTATCCCATGGGTGTATCTTTCAGAGTTATTGTCTAAATTCCGATATACATGCTAAAAGGTACAACTTCCTTAAGTTTTATCCCATGGGTGTATCTTTCAGAGTTATTGTCTGAATCCCGATATACATGCTGAAAGGTACAACTTCCTTAAGTTTTGTCCATGAGTGTATCTTTCAGAGTTATTGTCTGAATCCCGATATACATGCTAAAAGGTACAACTTCCTTAAGTTTTATCCCATGGGTGTATCTTTCAGAGTTATTGTCTGAATCCCGATATACATGCTAAAAGGTACAACTTCCTTAAGTTTTATCCCATGGGTGTATCTTTCAGAGTTATTGTCTGAATCCCGATATACATGCTAAAAGGTACAACTTCCTTAAGTTTTATCCCATGGGTGTATCTTTCAGAGTTATTGTCTGAATCCCGATATACATGCTGAAAGGTACAACTTCCTTAAGTTTTGTCCATGAGTGTATCTTTCAGAGTTATTGTCTAAATCCCGATATACATGCTGAAAGGTACAACTTCCTTAATTTTTGTCCATGAGTGTATCTTTTAGAGTTATTGTCTGAATCCCGATATACATGCTAAAAGGTACATCTTCCTTAAGTTTTGTCCATGAGTGTATCTTTCAGAGTTATTGCCTGAATCCCGATATACATGCTAAAAGGTACATCTTCCTTAAGTTTTGTCCATGAGTGTATCTTTCAGAGTTATTGCCTGAATCCCGATATACATGCTAAAAGGTACATCTTCCTTAAGTTTTGTCCATGAGTGTATCTTTCAGAGTTATTGTCTGAATCCCGATATACATGCTAAAAGGTACAACTTCCTTAAGTTTTGTCCATGAGTGTATCTTTCAGAGTTATTGTCTAAATCCCGATATACATTCTAAAAGGTACAACTTCCTTAAGTTATGTCCATGAGTGTATCTTTTAGAGTTATTGTCTGAATCCTGATATACATGCTAAAAGGTACAACTTCCTTAAGTTTTGTCTATAAATGCATATATAAAGGTGATCACAAAGGAGAAAATATTCAGAAGTTTTAATACAAATGAAAACACCAAAACGCGAATGTCTCTTTTCACAAATAAATCAAACTTCTACTGCCCTTACTGCGCTGAAAATAATTTATTGGGAGGGCTTTGCTCATCAGTGATGAACCCTTCCAGCGTTTTCGCCAATTTAATCTACCAGACCGCTTCTTTAGAACTCTAATACTGTATTGGATCATTCTGCTTTTATATGCTACACTGAAGGGTGGAATCTTAGAAATGGTATTTTAAGCAAACTATGGACCAGAGCTTGTAGGACAATAGAATTACATTTAAATATTTGTATCGAGCGATGCTCTTCCACAAACAATAAGCACAAGGCCAGTTAGGTATAATCCCTATATATATAAAAGTCAGTGTATGTATGTACACTGTGTGACATTGAAAATGGAACACCAAGAAATAGTGGCCAGAAAGTGATGAAACTCGGCAGACAGAGAGAGACAGGGACGAACAATAAGTGATCTTTATTTCAAAATGATAGTCATAATACAGAGCGAGAACGGCGTCAGCTTAGTAGCAAGTAGGACCACTGGAATGCACGCAGCAACACGTCTAGGTAGAGAGTCAATCAGAGTACGGATGGCGTCCTGAGGGATGGCTCTCCATTCCCTCTCAACCATTTGCCACAGTTCGTCTTCTGAACACGGCTGTGGCATGGCAT
The DNA here is from genome assembly GCA_030710605.1 of Cordylochernes scorpioides. Classification (NCBI taxonomy): domain Eukaryota; kingdom Metazoa; phylum Arthropoda; class Arachnida; order Pseudoscorpiones; family Chernetidae; genus Cordylochernes; species Cordylochernes scorpioides. Next base: position 15,904,475 of record CP092872.1, on the reverse strand, counting down.
GCAAACGGCGTCCAATGATGCCCCAGACGTGCTCGATTGGTGAGAGATCAGGAGAGTACGGTGGCCAGGGAAGCATCTGTACATCTTGCAGAGCTTGTTGGCTAATGCGAGCAGTGTGCGGTCGGGCGTTATCCTGCTGATAAAGGGCATTGGGTACCCCCTGAAGGTAGGGGAGTGTCACCGGTCGCAGCACATCATCAACGTATCGTTGGGCCGTCATAGTGCCCTGAATACGAAGTAAAGGTGACCTGGAATCATACGCGATTGCGCCCCAAACCATGATTCCACGTTGTCGCACGGTGGGGCGTTCCACAATTGCTGCCGAATTGGACCTTTCTCCACGTCGACGCCACACGCGTACACGGCGACTATCACTGGACAAGCAGAAACGCGACTCATCTGAGAACACGACCCTGTGCCATTCCGTCATCCACGTCGATCTAGCCCGGCACCATTCCAAACGTTGGCGCCTATTCGGTGGGGTCAATGGCAGTCTTCTTAGCGGACGGTATGAGTGCAAGCCATTAGCAACCAATCGACGGGAAATGGTTCTGGTCGAGATGGAATGATCTAGGGTGTCTTGCACATGTTGCAGGATGGCGGTACAAGTGGCTTGTGGGGCCGCCACTGCTTGTCGAAGGATATGCCGATCCACACGTGCTGACGTCACTCTGGTTGCACCGACATTCCTATAAATTGCCACATTTCCTTGTTCCAACCATCTTCTCCACAGTCGGTGCACCGTGGGCGCACCAAGGTGTGTATCAGCTGCGATTTGACGTATGGACCAACCTGCCCTTTTCAGTCCGATCACCATGCCCCTCGTAAAAGCGTCTGTCTGCTTGAACTGCCTCCGTTTACGATGACCTGGTATTCTCTGTTGTTACACGTGTCTTTTGACACAAGAACAAAATTTCTACAATGATTTTCCTTGAAGAAATAACGACACGAATACTGTCCTTTCTGCAAGTTCCTTCCCTTATATCTTACTCCATGTGCGCACGAGAGCTGCGCATTTTACATCATTTGCATAACTCGGTTAGGCGCGTCTACCCTGAAATTTGCATAATTTCCCGGCCACTATTTCTTGGTGTTACATTTTCAATGTCACGCAGTGTATGTATGTGTGTTTGTTCCTATGTCGGCTATACACGTCCACAATACGTAACTAATCTGACTGAAATTTTAACAGTATATAAAGTAGAATCTGGAAAAACTTTTAGTGAAAATTTCAGATCCCTATCCCAAATATTTTTCGAGTTTTTTGCAAATTGCGTTGCGAATTTACCCTTTCGCTCGCAAGCAGCGCCTCTAGTGGTGAAAATGGGAGGTAATATCAGCTGACCTAATGTACATGTAAAACGTGTTTCAACAGGACATAGAGAAAAATCTGGAAGAGATATTTATCGGATTTTTAGCCAAGAAAATTTGAAATTGAAAGGTTCTGGACAAAAATAGCTGTATTTTATTCAGAAAATGATCATGACAATATTGCTATATCATGTTTGATTATCAGATACAAAATTATAAAGGGAACATTTTCAAAAAGCAGAGACCACGGGTAAAGCCAGTTCATTTTGAGTATGCAAGAACAAAATTCTAACAGAAAAACATTCATTCGAGCAGAAGATACAAAGCCAGATCATCTTTCTATGAAAATATCGCTTCTCAGACACAAAGTTCGGAGCGGTAGGTTTCACAAGAGGGATATCCACGGCGCCAATTTATAATTGTAACGAATAGTATTTGAATAAAAACATTCAATCGGGTAAAACCTGGGCGTTGCCAGGGTCATTCGGCTAGTAGCCTATATTTTAATCTGAAACTCCATGTATACACCTACTTGTTAAGCTAATAAAATTTGTACCAGAATGGTATACAGTTAAACCTGTCTATAGCGCTCCCTCTTGGGATTCACCAAAATAGGGTGCTATAGAGAGGGGGTACTATAGACAGGTCACTTTTAATGTAAATCACATCGTACTACGTATTTAAAATCGGGTGCTAAAGAGAGGAAAGCGCTATTTAGAGGGGGCGCTATAGACAGGTTTATCTGTATACTGTATGTATACAATGGTATACAGTTAAACCTGTCTATAGCGCCCCCTCTTGGGACTCACCAAAATAGGGTGCTATAGACGGGCCACTTTTAATGTAAATTGCATCGTACTACGTATTTAAAATCGGGTGCTAAAGAGAGGAAAGCGCTATTTAGAGGGGGCGCTATAGACAGGTTTATCTGTATACTGTATGTATACAATGGTATACAGTTAAACCTGTCTATAGCGCCCCCTCTTGGGACTCACCAAAATAGGGTGCTATAGACGGGCCACTTTTAATGTAAATCACATCGTACTACGTATTTAAAATCGGGTGCTAAAGAGAGGAAAGCGTATTTAGAGGGGGCGCTATAGACAGGTTTATCTGTATACTGTATGTATACAATGGTATACAGTTAAACCTGTCTATAGCGCCCCCTCTTGGGAATCACCAAAATAGGGTGCTATAGTCGGGCCACTTTTAATGTAAATCACATCGTACTACGTATTTAAAATCGGGTGCTAAAGAGAGGAAAGCGCTATTTAGAGGGGGCGCTATAGACAGGTTTATCTGTATACTGTATGTATACAATGGTATACAGTTAAACCTGTCTATAGCGCCCCCTCTTGGGACTCACCAAAATAGGGTGCTATAGACGGGCCACTTTTAATGTAAATCACATCGTACTACGTATTTAAAATCGGGTGCTAAAGAGAGGAAGGCGCT
>CP092872.1:15778714-15901609 GCA_030710605.1 Cordylochernes scorpioides | reverse complement strand
ATTTAGAGGGGGCGCTATAGACAGGTTTATCTGTATACTGTATGTATACAATGGTATACAGTTAAACCTGTCTATAGCGCGCCCACTTGGGACTCACCAAAATAGGGTGCTATAGAGAGGGGGTGCTATAGACAGGTCACTTTTAATGTAAATCACATCGTACTACGTATTTAAAATCGGGCGCTAAAGAGAGGAAGGCGCTATTTAGAGGGGGCGCTATAGACAGGTTTATCTGTATACTGTATGTATACAATGGTATACAGTTAAACCTGTCTATAGCGCCCCCTCTTGGGACTCACCAAAATAGGATGCTATAGAGAGGGAGTGCTATATAAGTATTGGGCGCCTATCTATAAATGGCGTCTAGCTTTGACGTTCACTTTGACGGGAGAAGCGCCCTATGTTTTTTAGAACAATTTCCTCCCGGCAAAATTTCCATATATATTTTTATATATTGGAGAAAAATACACTCATGGACAAAACTTAAGGAAGATGTATCTTTTAGCATGTATATCGGGATTCAGACAATAACTCTGAAAGATATTAAAGTGACCTTTTTTTTATAAGTGTACTTTTGAAAGTTTATAACAAAGTGAAACAAAATTATCAAATATGCGCGCGAAAGCGCCTTTAAATTAAAATAATTAATTAAACAATGATATTTAAATATTTTATTTAAATAAATAAATATATATTTTTTTATTCACTATTTTTTAATGAATATAATTTTAAATGAATATAATTATCTCTCTCTTTCTCTTTAATATCTTTTAATTAACAAAAATATATAAGAGTAGTTTGAAAAAATAAGAATTATTGAAATGGGTAAAAATAATCGCAGAGGAAGAAAAAACAAAAATGCTGCCACTTTGAAGAATGAAACTGTTCAGAAAGATTCAAAACCCGACGTTCAAACGCAAGCATTAGTAGCTGAGGAACCTAAAAAACCAATTGAATCAACCTCTAAACAAATTGATCAAAGCCAAACGAAACAATCTAATATTCAAGTAGAACAACCTACAAGATCCGCTTGGGGACCAAGAAAACAAGTTGAACCATCTTCAACTGAAGAAACAACAAAACAGGTAGAACAACCTACAAGCCAACCTAGACAAGCTTGGGGACCAAGAAAGCAAGTTGAACCATCTTCAAATGAACAATCAAAACAGGTAGAGCAATCTACAAGCAAACCTAGACAAGCTTGGGGACCAAGGAAACAAGTTGAAACATCTTCAACTGAACAAAAAACAAAACAGGTAGAAAAACCTACAAGCCAACCTAGACAAGCTTGGGGACCAAGAAGAGACCAAGTTGAACCATCTTCAAAAGCAGATGTGGACGTCATCCATGAAGTGATAGCACATGCCAAACAAGAAAAAGATGAATGGCAAGAAGTGAAAGTCAATAGATATAGAGAGAATAACACTGCTAGGAAAGATTATAGACCATCAGAAAATGATGAAGGAACCACTCGCCAAAGATTTTGTGATCGTCAAGATACCAGAAGACATAATAATAATTATTATTCTTCAAATAACAATTACCAAGATAGGTATGCTCCTAATAATAGTAATGGAAATTTTACCTCTAACAATTACCAAGATAGGTATGCTTCCAATAATAGGAATAGAAATTATCCTTCAAATAACAATTACCAAGATAGATACCCTTCCAATAATAGGAATGGAAATTATTCTTCAAATAACAATTACCAAGATAGGTATGCTTCCAATAATAGGAATGGAAATTTTACCTCTAACAATTACCAAGATAGGTATGCTTCCAATAATAGGAATGGAAATTTTACCTCTAACAATTACCAAGATAGGTATGCTTCCAATAATAGGAATGGCAATTTTACCTCTAACAATTACCAAGATAGGTATGCTTCCAATAATAGGAATGGTAATTTCACCTCTAACAATTACCAAGATAGGTATGCTTCCAATAATAGGAATGGAAATTTTAACCACAATAACCAAACTTATAACACGCAAAATAATTCTTCCAATTTTAGAAATGCTACCAGAAGACCATTTAATCAGAATTGGGACCGTTCAGATGTGGATAATTCAACGAATTGGAGAACAAACAGTGAAACAAAGCATGGTGAAACTTCAGCGGATAGGTCCACAAATTGGAGAACAAATGACGAAACGAAGCAGGATAAAACTTCAGCGGATAGGTACACAAATTGGCGAACTAACGGCGAAACAAAGCATGGTGAAACTTCAGCGGATAAATCAACAAATTGGAGTACTGGGGTTGAAAAAAAGCAAGAAGAACCAGAAACCAAATCGATCGTTGAAAAAGTCCCGGAAATCACTGAGGATGTCATCACCAAACCTGAATCGGAGGTAACATCCAGTCCTGAGCCTCAGGAAGAAATTCCAGACATCGTCTCTGTACCTCAACCAGAGTGCCTTAAAAATAACCAGGAAACCATCTCCGAATCTCAATCAGAAAGCCTTAAAAATAACGAGGAAACCATCCCCGAATCTCAACCAGAGAGCCTTAAAAATAACGAGGAAACCATCCCCGAATCTCAACCAGAGAGCCTTGAAAATAACGAAGAAACCATCCCCGAATCTCAACCAGAGAGCCTTGAAAATAACGAGGAAACCATCCCCGAATCTCAACCAGAGAGCCTTGAAAATAACGAGGAAATCATCCCCGAATCTCAACCAGAGAGCCTTGAAAATAACGAAGAAACCATCCCCGAATCTCAACCAGAGAGCCTTGAAAATAACGAAGAAACCATCCCCGAATCTCAACCAGAGAGCCTTGAAAATAACAAGGAAATCATCCCCGAATCTCACCCAGAAAGCTTTGAAAATGAGGAGGAAACCGTAAATTCAGAAATTCCCTCCGAACCTCAACCAGACAGTCTTGAAAATAAGGACGAAAATTCGATTCCTGAAGTGACTGACGGACCTGAAGCCACGTCCCAGAACCCTCCATCTGCCAAAGATGCACCAAAGATCCTAACTTACTCCAAGTTGGAGCTCTTTCGTTGTAGGCTTTCTGCAAAAGCAAGAACTACACCAGCGTCATATGATCTCCTAACTTCACATAACATCGCACATGTGCCAACAATATATGATTGGGACAATTGGAACGAAAAATTAAATTATTTATCTAAACAAGATGATTGGAGATTCAACGATGAAATCGTTCTCCAAAAGACAGAAAAACCTTGGAAAAAAAGAGCGAATGGCGATAATTCTGAGAGCCAAAAGAAAGAAGAAATTAAAGATAAGATCAGTAGCATCCTCAATAAGCTGACTCTTCATAAATTTGAGAAGCTTTCTAAAGATTTTATGGACCTGAAGTGCGAAGAATACTTGACCAATGATGAGTTGATAGAATTTTTCCATGAGCGCGCATTGGATGAAAAATTCTACATTAAATATTACGTCAAGTTGATGCTGCTTCTTCCCCAGGAAGTGAATAATGGTCCAGACAATCTAAATATTTTAAAATACTTGCTGAAAACCTGTCAGCAAGAATTCAACAAAGTTTACGAAGAAAAGGATCTTGAAATTTGCAAAATTAAAGAAAGAGATGAATCGATGTATGTGAAAGAGAGGAAAGTTTCAAATATTCAAATTCTAGGTGAATTGTTCCTCATGAACAAATTTAGACCTGGTATAGTCGAGGAGTGCTTAAAAAAACTTATTAGCGATCCAAATGACCTGAACATAGATATTGCAATAAGTCTTTTGGAAGTTATTGGACAAACGTTGGAGAGGATCCAAGGAGGAGCCATTCTAAACAGAGCCACAAAACAACTTGAAAAAGTAAAAGAATCTGGGAAGGTAACTAACAGAATAAAATTCAAAATTCTCGACTTTATGGAGTTGAGAAAGGCCAATTTCAAAGCCCGTGAAAATTCGAACAAGATCTTCAAGCCAATGGTGATCGAACAAAATCCGGTGACCGAGAAATTGACAACAGCCGAGCCATCCCATCCCAATAGGTACCCAATGACCGAACACCATCCTCGTGAAGGAATGCAGACAAATCAACGGTCTAATGCCTTTGACAACCGCCAGCCTCTCAATCGACCCGCTCCATTGCCCCGGAATCAAATTCGCACCGATGTCAAGCTTACCGCACCAAGTTTGTTCAATTTGCGACCTCAAATCCAAAAACCCCAAATTAGTCAGATGAAGAACAAATTTTCTATTCTTAATGAAACTCCTGTGGAAGAAAAGGACACACATCCTACCGAAGAAGTCCAAAAAGAGACGGTTATCTCTGAAGAAAAGAAAACTATCAAAGAGACTGTAATCTCTGAAGAAAAAAAGACGATCGAAGTTCCAAAGAAGCCAGTGGCAGACCCTGAAGACGAAGAAGTCTTGAAGAGAAAACTCCGGACCATCGTCCAAGAGGGAAGTCTTCAAGAGAAAGTGGAGGAAGCCCAGCTTCTGCGTCCAGCGTCAAAGGCCCAATTGGTATACATCTGTATAGACGCTGTCCTGGAGACAAAGGCCACCATCAGGAAAGATGCTGGACTGCTCCTTCGGAATCTTCCCGACCTCAAGTCCCAGGATCTCTGCGATGGACTTGACCAGATTACAGAGTTCGCTGAGGACATTATCGTGGACGTGCCACATTTCTGGTCCTACCTGGCCGAGATCTTTGAGCCCTTCGACCTCAACACCGACCTGATTGACCAGCTCAAAGAGAAGAGCCTGTCTAATGAACAACTCGCCAAGAATCTTAAATCAGGGCTCATCTCTGAAGGAAAGAAAACTATCGAAGATACGGTAAACTCTGAAGAAAAAAAGACGATCGAAGTTCCAGAGAAGCCAGTGGAAGACCCTGAAGACGAAAAAGTCCTGAAGAGAAAACTCCGGACCATCGTCCAAGAGGGAAGCCTTCAAGAGAAAGTGGAAGAAGCCCAGCTTCTGCGTCCAGCGTCAAAGGCCCAATTGGTATACATCTGTATAGACGCTGTCCTAGAGACCAAAGCTGCCATCAGGAAAGATGCTGGACTGCTCCTTCGGAATCTTCCCGACCTCAAGTCCCAGGATCTCTGCGATGGACTTGACCAGATGACAGAGTTCGCTGAGGACATTATAGTAGACGTGCCACATTTCTGGACATATCTGGCCGAGATCTTTGAGCCCTTCGACCTCAACTCCGACTTGATTGACCAGCTCAAGGGGAAGAGCCTGTCTAACGAACAACTCGCCAAGAATCTTAAATCAGGGCTCATTGAAAAATATTAAATATTTTTACAATAAATGTACATATTCTGTGTATATTATTGTAGACATAATAAATGCAATCTTCAATAATTTATGTGTTTGAATGAATTTATTTATAACCGGATATGTTTTCTATTACATGGTCCTTCTTTTTTACCAGTCAATTTATAAAGCCATATTTAGAACGTTTTATTATCGAAAGTTGCTAATGGCTTACGCCATCTATCGGAATAAATATAAACTAATCGTTGAGTTTTAATTATTCCATCTTTAATATAAGACAATAACGCGCCATCTATATACAGCTAAACCTGTCTATAGCGCCCCCTCTTGGGACTCACTAAAATAGGGGGCTATAGACAGGTCACTTTTAATGTAAAATGTTTACATTTTAATATTTAAAATCGGGTGCTATGGAGAGGAAGGCGCTATTTAGAGGGGGCGCTTTAGGCAGGTTTAACTGTATACTGTATGTACACAATGGTATACAGTTAAACCTGTCTATAGCGCCCCCTCTTGGGACTCACTAAAATAGGGTGCTTTAGGTCACATTTAATGTAAAATGTTTACATTTTAATATTTAAAATCGGGTGCTATAGAGAGGAAGGCGCTATTTAGAGGGGGCGCTTTAGGCAGGTTTAACTGTATACTGTATGTACACAATGGTATACAGTTGAACCTGTCTATAGCGCCGCCTCTTGGGGCTCACCAAAATAGGGTGCTTTAGGTCACATTTAATGTTAAATGTTTACATTTTAATATTTAAAATCGGGTGCTATAGAGAGGAAGGCGCTATTTAGAGGGAGTGCTATAGACAGGTTTAACTGTATACTGTATGTACACAATGGTATACAGTTGAACCTGTCTATAGCGCCCCCTCTTGGGGCTCACCAAAATAGGGTGCTTTAGGTCACATTTAATGTAAAATGTTTACATTTTAATATTTAAAATCGGGTGCTATAGAGAGGAAGGCGCTATTTAGAGGGAGTGCTATAGACAGGTTTAACTGTATACTGTATGTACACAATGGTATACAGTTGAACCTGTCTATAGCGCCCCCTCTTGGGGCTCACCAAAATAGGGTGCTTTAGGTCACATTTAATGTAAAATGTTTACATTTTAATATTTAAAATCGGGTGCTATAGAGAGGAAGGCGCTATTTAGAGGGAGTGCTATAGACAGGTTTAACTGTATACTGTATGTACACAATGGTATGCAGTTAAACCTGTCTATAGCGCCCCCTCTTGGCACTCACTAAAATAGGGTGCTATAGAGAGGTCACTTTTAATGTAAAATGTTTACATTTTAATGTTTAAAATCGGGTGCAATAGAGAGGAAGGCGCTATTTAGAGGGAGTGCTATAGACAGGTTTAACTGTATACTGTATGTACACAATGGTATGCAGTTAAACCTGTCTATAGCGCCCCCTCTTGGCACTCACTAAAATAGGGGGCTATAGACAGGTCACTTTTAATGTAAAATGTTTACATTTTAATATTTAAAATCGGGTGCTATAGAGAGGAAGACGCTATTTAGAGGGGGCGCTATAGGCAGGTTTTACTCTATATAGGAAATGAAATCATCAAAGGATGAATGTTTTTTTTACACAAAAAAAAAACTTCTACTGTCCTTACTGCAATGAAGCGGTCTGGTAGATTGAATTGGCGAAACCAAAGCACTTGCGGCAATAAATGCTACAACCCCAATATTGGCGAAATCAAAAATTAATTCACTAAACTCTGCAATGAAACTGTTTGACTCAATTGTGATGGCTGTTTTGATGTATGCTGCTCCAATTTGGGCAACAGAGTATAAAGATTTATTAGACCATATACAAGATACATTTATTCGTAGGTTTTTGAATTTGCCTAGATATACACCAGGATACATAATAAGACCAGAAACAGGCCGCGTCTCATTAATAATAACAGCTCTGAAATTGACCTTGAAATATTGGCTGAGGGTGCTGAGTATGGATACAAATAGACTGCCTCGAATTTGTTTAACTAGAATGAGGCAATTATCCTGTGCTACAGGTGCGCCCATCGGTTTTATAAAACAATTAAGCAATTTACTTAATAATAACGGATCCTCGTGGCTTACTTATTGTAATGATCCTGACTCACTAAGGAATGCTATCCCTGGAATATTAAGAACTACGATAGAGCAAACAATACAAAACGACCTAACAAGAATAACCCAATCAAAGTTATATTCCCACTATAGAGACATATATACAACCTTTAACACCGAAGAATACTTCTTAACTGAACTCCCTTTTCCTATCATCAGATTAATTACACAATTTAGAACCCTTTCAATTTTTTTCAGAGAACACCATTTGATTTTATTGAGGCGTGAAGACCTGAAATGCACTTTCTGTGGATCAGGAATAACAACGGAGATGTTGCATTACTTATTTGACTGTGCTGCTCTGTCTGAGGAAAGACGAAAATTAAATGATAAAACGGGGCAACTTTGTCCTTCATTTCCGGCACTGATTAATGAAATATCAAGGAATAGGTATATAGCGATGGCGATATTTGGATTCCACAAGACTATATCCCGGAAAAAGGCCTCACAGTGTTCTCCCTATCCCTTGTGAACTGGCGAATCCTGTATAGGGCGAGTGGCCCCAATAAAGGCTTTTTGTTGTTGTTGTTGTTGTTGAATTGGCGAAACCACTAGGAGGGTTCACCACTGATGAGCCCACAAGCCCTCTCAATATATATATATTATCGCATTAAAGATAGTAGAAGTTTGTTTTGTATATTAAAAAAACATTAGTGATTTAATACTTTCATGTCCTATATATACACACACAAAGCTTTATTAAGACCACCGGTCTTATACAGATTCACCACAGGAAGAAAGGAAGCATAGGTGGAGCTCTTATACTCCAGGCAGCACAGCACCTAACAGGAGCCTCCAGGTCCGACACATGTCCAATGGCCACACGTTCCTTCGTGCATACGTCAAGGTTAGCGTATCACTGAACAGGCTAGTGTGGAATCAGCCGCGTTCTCGTCCAAATGGACCACGGCATTCGGCGATTCTATTAATCTCCTTGAACGGTGATAAAACTTTACATTTTTAGCTTTAAGGCAACACATCTTAAAGTTTCCTAAAATTATTTTATAATACATGGTTTAAAAGTTTACTATCGGTTATTTTATATTTTTTCTAATTTTGTTGTCTGAATTGTATTACTATATTTTAGAATATGCTTAACATTAATTTTTTGTTGTTTGTATTATTCTCCATAAAGTGTTTTTTTTTTCAAGCATTATTCGTAGGGCAAACATCCCTTTGGGGTGAAGCCGCGGGTCATAATTTACAATTGTATCAATATTGTAATTATTAGTGTTTGAATGGTGGTGGTGTCTTGTCCAAACGACGCAGTAGCATGGACCGTCAATTCCTGATTTTGTTGCCCCATGGAATGGGGGGGTGCCATTGCCCCGTTAGTCAGCCACATTTCAGAGTCCCCTGTTCACGGTTACTGTAGCGGCTCGGGCCCACGACACCGTCCTACAGGGCAGTCCCTTATTTGTGCTGCTTCTACCTCCCGCTACGTAGAGGAGGATTTCTGGGCGGGAAATATTATCTATTGGTGGTGTCTTGTCCACTCCATGGAATGGGGGGTGCCATTGCCCCGTTAGTCAGCCACATTTCAGAGTCCCCTGTTCACGGTTACTGTAGCGGCTCGGGCCCACGACACCGTCCTACAGTCCCTTACTTGTGCTGCTTCTCCTGCCCGCCATGTAGAGGAGTACTTCTGGGCGGGGTATATTATCTATTGGTGGTGTCTTGTCCACTCCATGGAATGTGGGGGTGCCATTGCCCCGTTAGTCAGCCACATCTCAGAGTTCCCTGTTCACGGTTACCGTAGCGGCTCGGGCCCACGACACCGTACTACAGTCCCTTACTTGTGCTGCTTCTCCTGCCCGCCATGTAGAGGAGTACTTCTGGGCGGGGTATATTATCTATTGGTGGTGTCTTGTCCACTCCATGGAAAGAGAGGGTGCCATTGCCCCGTTAGTCAGCCACATTTCAGAGTTCCCTGTTCACGGTTACCGTAGCGGCTTGGGGCTCACGACACCGTCCTACAGGGCAGTCCCTTACTTGTGCTGCTTCTACCTCCCGCTACGTAGAGGAGTACTTCTGGGCAGAAAAAATTATCTATTGGTGGGTCTTGTCCACTCCATGGAATGGAGGTGCCATTGCCCTGTTAGTCAGCCACATTTCAGAGTTCCCTGTTCACGGTTACCGTAGCGGCTCGGGGCTCACGACACCGTACTACAGTCCCTTACTTGTGCTGCTTCTCCCACCCGCCACGTAGAGGAGGACTTCTGGGCGGGATATTACTATGTTCGTGGCTTGAATGTTCAGTAAAAGATACTAAGAAGCACTTTGCCACTTGTCTTGAATTATTTTATTGTCTTTGGTTTTAGAGTTATGAGTAGCTACCACATGATTTTTGAATACATGAATTTTACTTAGATTTTGATACTAGTGATAGAGAGAGAGAGAAAAGAAAAAAGCTATTAATTAACCAAACTAGAAATTTACATACATGTTGATTGCTTTAAAATTTACATATTAAAGATTTATATTGTACAATTGAATTTAGAATATTTTGGCTTAATTTTCATATATATAATTGAATTTAAGGAAATTATTAACTATAGGATCCAACATACTCCCCCGGCTGGGAAGAGATGACCAGAAAATAAAAAATAAAAAAATAAATAAAAATAAAAAAGAGTTCCAATAGTATAGATGCTGGACTAATTGATTCCGACTATGTAGCTAAGATTACAATTCTCATTGTTTGAAAGGTAATGGAATCAGCTTCCATCTTTGAGTATCCGATTGAGGTGAATCTTGGATGAGATTTTCAGATTCGTTGGCCAGTTCTCTTTCGGGAACTGCTGGATTATCCGACTCTGCGGCTGCTAAGTCGGATTCAATAGGATCTTCCCAAGGTTTTGATTCAGCCTTTATGCATGAGCCTTGTTCGGTCGATTCCTCTAAATGTTCTTTGGAGAGTTGTCGACATTCTGCCGCCTTCTCAAAATCTTCCAGATTGACTGCCTTTTCTAAAGCTTCGGGTCTTAAGACTTCTTTCTTCAAGATTTCTGGCCATTCTATATATGCCGATGAACTGTAATTTTCATCGTCGTCTTCAGATTCCTTGACGTCTTCTAAGCATAGAGAATCGATGGGTTTCCAGCGGGATAATTTAGCCTTTTCACCGCTCTGTAGATAATCCTTTGTTGATGTATCCACAATTTCAACAGATACAGCTTTCTCTTTGCTTGCCGATTCATTATCTTCTGTAGAAACATTGATTATGCCACTGGTAGCCTCTTTAGGTCGATTAAGATCAGCTTCAACTACATTGAGGTGAGCTGAGTCATCATGGCACAGTTCTTTCTTATCCAGAGCTTCTGCACTGACCACTGGTTCTTTCGAATATTTGCCTTCCGAATTATCAATAACCGAAACTTCGGAGAATTCAATTTTTGGAGTCCCGATATCTTTGTTAGACTCTTCGTCTTCAATGATAAAAGTGGTTTCCAAAATCGAAGAATCTTCTTGATTCTCATCGATAGCCTCAGGAATGTCGGCATTCTGAGTTAAGAGATTTTTGATAAGTGATTCCTGGCGTGGGGGTTTTGGTTGTAAGAGAGGAAATTTTTGATTTTCATTTAAATAGGAATACTTGAGTCTACCTCCAACTCTTAGAAGTCCTTGAGTGTCTAAAAAGGGATTTAGAGAAGTTAGCTTGTTGGACAGAGGTAGTTGTTTGTTTGACTTCAGTAATTTTATTTCCGTGCAGAATTCAACTTGCTGGATTGATTTGACTAAGACTTGAATTGCCTTTGTTAATTCTCTTGTTGTCAAAGGTCCTTTCTGACGAATTGAATCAAAGAGGAGGCAATTGTAGTAGAATCTCCAACACCAAGCTGTTATTCGGATCAATTTGGTCATTGTGGAATACCTTTCAATGAATTCTAGATTTAACATAGTTTCTGAATTTTGAATTAAGGTTGTTTGATCCAACACTTGACCCTCACGGACTTCTTCTTGAATGATATTGAGATTTACTTGGGTTGGTGAAGAAGGAATATATCGAACATTATTTTCTTGAAGCCAAATAGGACCCCGCCACCAAATTCTATGATTGACCAAGTCTTGAGGCATGATTCCTCTTGATGCGCAATCAGCTGGATTATCTTGACTGGATACATGGAACCAATCAGTGATTTGAGTCAAATTTTGAATTGACGACACTCTGTTCGAAAAAAAGGCCTTCCATCTGCTGGCATCTGATCTTATCCAATCTATGCAGATTTGTGAATCAGTCCACAAAAAGGTTTTGTCAGGTTGAAAAGGAAATGATTCAAGAATGACTTGATTCAGTTGAGCCAAAAGCAATGCTGCACTTAGTTCAAGTCTTGGAATTGTAATGGTCTTTAATGGTGCAACCTTAGTTTTTGAGGTTATCAGATTGATTTTGATCTTTTGAATTTTGAATCTAGTTTTCAAGTAAAAAACTGCTGAATAAGCATTAAGGGATGCATCACAAAATCCATGTAGTTGTAATTCTTCTATTTCAGAAGATGAACTGTTCAGGTATCTTGGTATTTTGATTTCCTTTAGGCACGATAGTTGAGTTTGGAATTTATTCCAATTTGACTTTATATCTGATTCAATTGGTTCATCCCATGAAGTTTTCTCAGTAGGAAGTTGACGTTTTCGCCTATAATAGGGTGGTGGCTTTATCTTAGGAATAATCGAAGTTTCTTTCTTAGATGAGAGTGGTTCACTTGACTGAGAAGCGAGAGGTTGTTCTGGAGTGGATGGTTGACTTGATTCAGAAGGAAGTAATTGGTTTTGTTTAGAAGTAATTTGTGGAGTTAACTTGGAGATACGTGACTTTTTAGATTTACTTGGAATTTCTTCAGATTTACTTGGATTATCTTCGGATCTACTTAGATTTTCTTCAGATTTACTTGAATTATCTTCAGATTTACTTGGATTTTCCTGTAGCCCTTTTTCCAATGCTTGAGATCTTGAATCACCTAAATTGGGTGTTGATTTAAAAGGGAGATTGACTGAATATCTGCCCTCAATGTCTCTTTTGAGGTTTGACTTGGATAATATCTCACAGGCATTCTTTGTACCCAACTGGGCCTTAGAAATTGGGACATCTTCAAGTTCCCAGAATTTTCTTATGCTGGAATCAAGTTCAGTGGTACAGTGATTGATTACCGAAGTATTCGACTTAATAGTTGAATGGATTCTCCCAGAAACAAGCCAACCTAACTTGGTATTAAGTGCTATAGGATGGTGCTTTAAATCTGTTTTATGACCTAGAATTATTTCTACAAAGGTATCTGCACCCAAAATTAGGTCTATGGGCTTGGTGACATAGAATTCTGGGTCTGCCAAGAGCAAATTTTCTAAATGAGGAAAGTCTGCTGACTGAATTTGGAAGTTTGGTAGGTCTGCAGTTACCCTCCCAACCACAAATGCTCTGGCAGAAAATAATTGATCATTATGATGTGGGGTGAACTCTATTTCAACCTGCGATGTTGTCCTGTTGACAACAATGTCACCTACACCTTTTAGTGTATAAGAATTTTTCAAGTCCCAACTTGTGGCAACATTGTTCTGAAATTAGGCTTATTTGGGACCCATTGTCCACTAATGCTCTACATAGCACAAATGAGCCATCCTTCGCCTTGACTTTAATAAGGGCTGTTGACAGTAGAATATTTGTTTCCGTTTCCAAAGGCATCGCATTACAGATGGTATTTGTTGAAATCAACATCTCTTGAGAGGTTGTTGGTTGTGGAATGGATGGTTCAGAGTTGTATTCATGCAGAAGAGTATGATGGTTCTGCTTGCAGTTTTTACATCTTGATGTGATGAGACATTTGGATATCTCATGATTTGCTCTAAGGCAATTTTGACAAAGTTTATGTTTTTTAACTAATTCCCATTTTTTAGGCAAGGGAAGATTTATGAATCTCTGGCAGTCATTTAGTTTATGAATTTGATGACATAAAATACAATTTTGACCTTTGTTGACATAAAGGCCATGAGCCATCATATTTTTGCTAGAGGTTTTTTGTTCCTGGAACAAAGGAATTCTCATACCTTGCAGGCTTCTAGCATGTTTTTCTAAAAAAATCACAAAGTTTTCAAATGTTGGATATTCTTCATTTTGAAGGGTTAATTCCCATTCTTTCCTGAGGGCTTCACCGATTCTTTTTTCAAAAAAATTGATCAGGATTAGATCTGTTAATGTGTTTTTCTCAAGTCCTAGCACTGAGAGATTTCTAATGCCTTCATTGCAAACATCAAGGATTTCATAGAGAGAACCAGCCGAAATAGATTTTAATGGCCTTATGGAGAATATTTTGTTGATTTGTGAAAAAGCCAATTCTCTTCTGTTATTAAATCTATTGCATAAGGTATCCCATGCTTGCTGGTAGTTTTTGTCAGAAATGGGAAAACCCCGAATCAACTTTTCCGCAGGACCCTTAACAGATGCATTTAGATATTGAAATTTTTGTATTTCAGTTAGTGTTTGATTTGAATTAATGGTGGAGTTAAATATTTCTCTAAAACTAAGCCAATTGGCTGAATCACCATTGAAAATGGGTAAATTTATCTTAGGTAAATTAACATTGGATTCGGGCAGTTGTTTATCACTATGAGTATTTTCTTTGGTTTCAATCAAAGATAAAGCTTCTTCAATAGACACCAACATATTAAAAATATCCTTCTTGGCCTTTGAATAATCGTCATATTGTGTATCATCTAACTCTGATTCTAATAATGTGTTGATAACTTGATTTAGGCTAATTTTCCTTTCATTAACTTCTTGTTGGAATAGCTTTAATCCATGTATGTTTTTGGATTCTACAATAGCTTTATTCTCTGATTCCAGATCCTTTATTTCCTGAATAATAAAGTTGAATTTGTGCCGAATTTTAACTTCTGATTTGGGCATGACTTTATTTTAAGAATTTTAAGTTTTCAAATGGCTTACCTTAATTTTTTAAAGTATCCGGCTCGAGGGACCATAATGTTCGTGGCTTGAATGTTCAGTAAAAGATACTAAGAAGCACTTTGCCACTTGTCTTGAATTATTTTATTGTCTTTGGTTTTAGAGTTATGAGTAGCTACCACATGATTTTTGAATACATGAATTTTACTTAGATTTTGATACTAGTGATAGAGAGAGAGAGAAAAGAAAAAAGCTATTAATTAACCAAACTAGAAATTTACATACATGTTGATTGCTTTAAAATTTACATATTAAAGATTTTTTTGAAAATAGAGCAATCCATACTTAATTCATTAGATAATAAAAGGCATATATTGGATTTGAAAAAATATTTATTTTGCCAATATTTCGGCTGGCTGAACGCCAACCTTTATCGAGGCATTACATTACAAAAAAAAAAAAAAAAATGTAATGCCTCGATAAAGGTTGGCGTTCAGCCAGCCGAAATATTGGCAAAATAAATATTTTTTCAAATCCAATATATGCCTTTTATTATCTAATATTAAAGATTTATATTGTACAATTGAATTTAGAATATTTTGGCTTAATTTTCATATATATAATTGAATTTAAGGAAATTATTAACTATAGGATCCAACAACTATATATAGTCACGACCGTCTTTCCTCATCGGCCTCTATCACGGATGCGCGCGCACAGGGAGGTCACGTGCTCGCCGGCAGCCAATAAAAATAAAAATAAAAACTCCCTCGAGCCGGATTTGAACCAGCGACCTAAGGATCACCGTTGTAACATCTACAGTCCTCCGCTCTGCCAACTGAGCTATCGAGGGATACAAACTGTATGAGTAAGTTTACCTTATAAAGTCAACTAATCCTATTTCTACACAAAATGTACTCATACATATATTATATTATATATATATATAGTCACGAGAGTCTTTCCTGATCAGTCAGTCATTGGCCGGCCGCCTCTGTCACGGATGCGCGCGCACAGGGAGGTCACGTGCTCGCCGGCAGCCAACGGGCGCGCGCCGCCGGCGGGGGGGGGGGGGGGCATTACGTCACTCAAGGTCACCTACGCGCCAACGATGACACGTGATCGTAGCCGTCCAATAGGAGGGCGCCGGCCATCCGTGACAGAGGCGGCCTATGACTGATTGATTAGGATTAGGATATGCATTTATTTAAGGCGCCAATTTATAATTGTAACAAATAGTATTTGAATAAAAACATTCAATCGGGTAAAACACGGGCGTTGCCTGGGTCATTCGGCTAGTATTATCTATTGGTGGTGTCTTGTCCACTCCATGGAATGTGGGGGTGCCATTGCCCTGTTAGTCAGCCACATTTCAGAGTTCCCTGTAGGCCTTCACGGTTACCGTAGCGGCTCGGGGCTCACGACACCGTACTACAGGGCAGTCCCTTACTTGTGCTATTTCTCCCGCCTGGGAGGGGAGCTTCTGGGCAGGATTAGTATTTGAATAAAACATTTTAAATAATAACGTCACTCGAGGGAAAATGCTCTTCGATAAAACTCGGGTTTTGCCCGAGTCTTTCGGCTAGTTAATACATAGCAATAACGCGCTATCTATATAATACAAATGAAAACACCAAAACGCGAATGTCTCTTTTCACAAATACATTAATCTTTCCTATTAAATTCATTTCAAAATGATGTGTATATGGTGTCTCCAATATGCCACAGTGCCATCAAGGATAAGTTGTGTGCAGACAATCTCGATGAACGAGATCTCCATGCGGAAGAGATCCCTGCCTCAACTCTTCGACTCCCGTCTGGAGTGGCCCAACCTGCTTCAGCCCATCCGAGATCAGGGCGACTGTGGGTCTTCTTGGGCCTTCTCCACTACAGGTACTGGTTACAACTTCGGTCCTTATTTCCATCTGCTGATTGGTCTGATACAATAAGTGAAGGCCTTTTAATTTAGTCTTTTTCTTTCTTATATCCACTCAATCATATTAGGGTATCAAGCTTGTAAAGATTGAAACTTTTGATGGTGTTTGGCCATCATGACTGAGTGGAGTAGAATGCGTCTTCCTTTGTCATTAAGATTGGGAGCACTACTCAGTGGCAGGCCGACTTAGCTCCAATATGAAATGGCCGTCTTTGACATGAGGAACAGACGCCATGTGCAGCCGCTCTTTACATGGAGTACAGACTCATCCTGTATCCCTGGATCAGGAGCCCTTACAGGGTACTATCAGCCGAGCCAGCTGAACCCAGATTTTTTAGTGAGCTTGTTACTGCTTCCCCTCCTCCTTTTTCATCCGGGCTTGGGGCCGGAAAAGGCGAAGATTTCATTTATTTAGTAAATATATAAAGTAGGTTAGTTATTAGCTCTAGTTGGTTGCCGCAAGTTGAACTAAATCCGGATTTTTGGTTGATTTAATGTTTCAACAAGTAAGTTTCAGACTTTGTAGAGAGAATTCAGTGTCATATTTCATCTATATTTGCATGTCTTTGGGGATCCAGTGACCTGATAAAGCGCAACCGCGTGAAAGGCTGCAGTTTTAAATAATAAAAATAAACTATTTGCAAATCGTCTCTTCATTTTACATATCTCTATATTAAGATTAAACTGTTCAAATAATGTTCCCATCTGGTATGGTTGCAAGATGATGAATATAAACTTGCCCCCCTACCTACCAGGGGGCTTTAAGGTTTGCTAAGCTAGAAGGACCGACTTATGGTCTTTCAAGGCCTGGATCGTTAGTCGATCCTAGAGTGTTCAAGTAATGTCTGACCACTACAGGCGTCCACCTCCTCCTCCTTTAATGCCTTCCTCTACTGAGGGTGGGCCACATGGTCTCTCCATCTCTCCCTCCTTCAATGACTTTCTCTACTGAGGGTGGGCCACATGGTCTCTCCATATCTCCTTCCTTCAGTGCCTTCCTCTACTGAGGGAGGGCCACATGGTCTCTCTATATCTCCCTCCTTCACTGTCTTCCTCTACTGAGGGTGGGCCACATGGTCTCTCCATATCTCCCTCCTTCAACGCCTTCCTCTACTGAGGGAGGGCCACATGGTCTCTCCATATCTCCCTCCTTCAATGCCTTCCTCTACTGAGGGTGGGCCACATGGTCTCTCCATGTCTTCCTCCGCCATCCTCTTCATCTCCTCGTAGGTGTGTCGTCCAGTCCATTGTTTCAGATCGTCTGTGTATTCCCGTCGTCTCCTTCCCCTCGATCTCTTTCTCCAGAGCTTTCCCTCCAACACTGTCAGCAATGTCTCTCCTGCTGATCCGCGCATCACATGTCCAGAAAACGTCCGTTTTCGTTGTTTTATGAACTTTATCAGCTGGCCTCCTGTACCCATTCGATCGAGAACTTGATTATTTGTTACTATGTCTGTCCAAGGAGAGAATTTTGAGAGCTCTTCTGTAAATATAGGTCTTGGCGTACTATGTACATGGCGCCTCTGCCACCGCTGCAGTTTGGTGGAGAATCGCCAGTGGGTCTCCAGCGACAACACGCTGAATGGATGTCAAGTATACAACGAGTTTTTTAAATTTAGTTTAACTGCTCCCTCAACACACACACAATAATCAGTTTCGTACAGAATTGTAACAAACAGTGAAGGTATGTACTGTAGTAATCTAACAGAGGTGACATGTCCAGCTCTGGCAGCTGACCGTCTCGCCATCCAGTCCCTGGGGGCAGACAAACTGACCCTCTCCCCTCAACAGATGGTGTCATGCCAGACCAAGAAACAGAAAGGATGCCAAGGAGGGCATCTAGACAGAGCATGGTGGTACATGCGGAAACACGGGTAGGTCTATCTGTGTGTTAGAACTCCAACAACAAGTGAGAAATAAACTATTTAACTGTTGAGCAAACTCTCCTCAGGAGAATGATGATTTGAATCACATTTCCTACTTATATTGTTGCACCAAGTTGCAGCTTTGCAGGGTCATCGACCTTGGTTTCCCTCCTTCTTGGTGTTATACACGTTTTCCGAGCGGGTTTCCATACTTAAAGCAAATAAAGAAAAGTAAATAGAAATAAATTACCTTTTAAAGTTATTGTGTTTATTTATTCGTTGTCTTCCTCGTAGGTCGTGATCCGCAGTCTTCCTCGTAGGTCCCTCTCGATCCAATAGAGAAGCTTATAGTTCAAGGGTTCACATTTTATGGGTGTCTTTTTGACTATCTTGAAAAATGGCAACCTAATCCAATAGAGAGAGAGAGATTTATAACCCAGGTTCCTGGAGCGCAGAACGCCAACTACCCGGACTATACATCAATGTTTACAACAAATATATACACTGATGATCCAAGCCCTCTCATTTAATGACTTTTATCATTGCAATAAGGTCTGTAGAGATAGAGAGATTTATAACCCAGGTTCCTGGAGCTCAGAACGCCAACTACCCGGGGAGTCCAGCTCACTAGCATGGACTAGTGTTGAGCGCTTTTACTCGCGTCCTGTTTTGATTGCTGAGTTGAACCAGTTGACCAGGAAGTTCCATGCTGAGGTTGAACCTGGGAGGCTGGCCATAGATGTAGGATTGAGGTGGGTCAGTCCAAGCAGGATAGCTATTTGTATCCTATGCCTTAGAAATGCTGGACAGCTGAAGAGAAGGTGATCGACTGTCTGTGGCTCTTCTGAACAGTGGATGCAGGTAGGGTCTGTTTCGGGATGTACATCGCTCCAATAAACAATCCAGATATATACAATAACAATATTACAAAAGGAATGAAACTATAAAATGGAATGATACCCTTGTATATAATATGTTTTAAATAAAATATAAATATCATAGAATATTTTGAATAAATGTAGGGCGCATTGATGCAACAATATACTCACACGATTTTCTAAAATACATTTTCAATTTTCACAATTTTCGTTTGAATAGTTAAATAAAATAATCCCTTTTATCAATAAGTGTTGGTGGTGGTGCTTATCTCCATTGTTAAACCAATACCTGAAGTCCACTCCTCTCCAATTTTGCGATGGTAATTATAGGCCTGGAAAATTGGTCCTCTATTGTCAGTTCTGAGCATGACAAGATATGTTCCGGAGAAGCTTCCGCACTATTTATTTCAAGCAGTTATTGAAGGGTTTTTTTGTCCATTTTGAAATTTAAGGTTTTTATATGGCCACTTCTTAGTCTTGCTAAAGCTGTTTGTTGATTTCTATTGAGTTTTTGATGTTCTTCTAATTGTTTCAATGGTTTGTACCAGCATAAAAGTGTCCAGTGATGGGAAACGAACTCGCAGTGTTCCGCTTACCGGGCAGATGCCATGTCCACTAGACTACCCTGGACATATTTCTCCGTTTTTTATTTTTCCGTTTATCATTACTCTTCACAATTCATCCTTTCATACTTCATCCCTAAGGTTAGAAATAATCGTTATTTCTCCTTAAGATAAATTTAGATATTTCGTTCAAAAGAAACACATGCGGGATAATTTTCAAATGTCGTTCTACAATCATGGGCCGCATTATATTGTCTTATATTAAAATTGTTTACAAGATTTGTGAAATGACAGATATGGAAGAAAGTTAACTAAAAGTAAAAAAAAACAAACTATTCAGAACTGTACTGCCCGAGTTATACAGAAGCAGACGAGACTGTATCAACAACATGGCGCAATTCCCAACTGGGAAATCCAGCGTGGCGGCTTGTTCCAATTAGGTAATGGACACTTGATGAGGATGTTTGGTGGTTTGTGGATTATTGCTTTCCCCGGAATGATGAACCCATTGCCGCTTTAAACGAGCTATAATGAGGCAACCAGACATTGAAGCCTCGCCTTAAGTAAATTATAAGAATGCGGATTATTGTTGT
Organism: Cordylochernes scorpioides; assembly: GCA_030710605.1. NCBI lineage: Eukaryota > Metazoa > Arthropoda > Arachnida > Pseudoscorpiones > Chernetidae > Cordylochernes > Cordylochernes scorpioides. The sequence goes on along the minus strand of CP092872.1, from coordinate 15,881,530 downwards.
TGTTGTGTCCAAAGAAGAGCCTCAGATGCCTCCATGCATATCCATCACAGCAGCAGCAATGCCCGCTATCTTGGGTGTGTAAAGCTGCTGCTCCGGGTCTATGTCAATTTTCTGCCAAGGCTGCGGCCATTGCTGGGCATGAGAATATGTGAGTAGGTGTTAGTTCCACACCAGGACAGTTGTTGCATGCCCTATATGTTCTTGTGCCATCTGGATGTATTTCCATTCCTTTATAGTGTTTTTTTCTAAGTCTTGTTATAGTTTTTATACAATGCGGATTGAAATTAACTTAAGTCTCAAAATTGCTGTTGATAACGTTTACTTTTAATGAGGGCACATATAATTTAACCATTCACACAGTACAATAGAAGCTATCTGTGTGTGACCTCCTTGAAGCGTTGGAAGGTCGCTAGGTCTAAAGAGGGGGACTGGAGCCCAATCTCCCCACCGTCATCCGGATTGAGCCTCTTTAGGGCGGGTGTGTGGCGCGCAGCGAGAGCGCGCCCTCCGGCCCGGGCACCCTAAAAGTAGAACCTCCATGAGAGGACACTCTCACTAGAGGTCACCTCTCTACAAAGGACAGTTGTCATCGCCAAGATTACCATTTTTACTAATAAGACACTCCTCGATGAGAGGACACCGCTCTCGCTAAAGGCCACTCTGGCTCTGCAACTAGGTATCCTTTAAAGAGAGGTTCCACTGTATCGTCATTGAGTTTTTGTGGATTTTTATACGACCAGCCCTACCATAGTTGAGTCCACTACACTCTGTTGATGGCTGTTGGTCTAGGAGGGCTTAGTGATGATGATGGCCATTCACCTTTCTGACTGGATGATTTCTACAGTTGCTAAACATTCATGTCTCCACCGCGACTTCTACCTCAGCCCTCCGCACTCTTTTGATGGCTGTTGGTTTGGGACGGCTTAGTAGACATTCACAGCTGATTCCAAAACATGATGGCAATTCTCCTAACTGCCTGGATTATTTCTACAGTTACTAAACATGCATGTCTCCACCGTGACTTCTACCTCAGCCCACCGCACTATTTTTATGGCTGTTGGTTTGAGACGGCTTAGTAGACATTCACAGTTAATCCCAACTCATGATGGCAATTCTCCTAACTGCCTGGATTATTTCAAGAGTTACTAAACATCCATGTCTCCATCATGGCTTCTACCTCAGTCCACCGCACTCTTTTGATGGCTGTTGGTTTGGTGCGGCTCTTAGTGGATATTCACAGCTGACACTAACTCATGATGGCACTTCTCCTAACTGTCTGGATGATTTCTACATTTATCCGTGTCTCCACTGTGGCTTCTATTTCAGCCCACCGCACTCTTTTGAGATGACTGTTGGTTTGGGACGGCTTAGAATGCATTCACAGCTGACCACCATCAGATGATAGCAATTCTCTTATCTGTCTGGAAGATTTCTACAGTTATTAATGTAATAAGAAACTCAACAACAACAACAACAAAAGCCTTTATTTAGGGTTACTGACCCTATACAGGATTCTCCAGAGGTATGCATGAGAACAAATTAGTGAAACAAAGGAAACAACAATATAAACAGAAGAAAAAAAAGAAAGAGAAAGAGGGAAGCAAGAAAAAACAACACAAAAAGAGTAGCAGTAAGAAAGTGAGGAGTGAGTGTCACTTGGCCTTCTTCTGAGATATGGACTTGTGGAAACCATAAAACGCCGTAGCAATATACTTATTCTGGGTCATATTGTCAATTATTGATGGAAGTGAAGCACAGAGTTGCCCAGTTTTGAGCATAAGGGTTCTTCTTTCTTGTAATAAGAAACTCATCCTCAGAGCCTACGTTTTATTGTGAGTTATCCATGTCTCTGCCGTGGCTTTCTACTTCAATCGACCATAGACATAACTCCTTAGGAAGACTGCCTCGTCAACCACCGCAGCAAAAATCGAAATCACTCAACCACCCATCATCCTCTTAGATATCAGCGGCCTCCAAACCTGACGCAAGTCTGAAGATCACTTTCATGACTTAATCCATCCGGGTGGAATCTCTTCCGGCCAACCTGGAGAAATTTGACTCCAATCAATTGACTTTCATGACACAGCTGAGATTTCAGGATGTGCAACGCACTCGATTGTAAAAACAACAAAATGTCTTTATTAAGAATACTCGTCCCATACATAATTCTCCCAGATAGGTAAACAGAAGCAGTAAACATAGCAGTTATCTACGGAAAGTGGAGTTTAACATCGACCTTTCTTCTCATTGTATCCATCATCTGTGTTGCGCTTATTGTCTGTTCTGTTTACACAATTTGTGAAAAGCTAAGCACTATATTGCTTTTATTCCAAACACTTTTCATTTTCGTAACAAAATATGTCATTCATTCTTGCCAGAATGAGGATAGCTGAATGAGTTACGTATACGAGTTACGTATGTGGAGCTAAGTTTGTTGTTGACACACATTAAAATGTTATAATACTTTGAAAAAGGTTGGCGTTCAGCCAACTGAAATATTGGTAAAATAAATGATATTTTGATCCAATATATGCCTTTTTAATTAAATATTTATTCATGGATTGCTCTATTTAAAAAAAAAATTTACATGTATAATCCTGAGGGTAGACGGAGTATCAGGTCTATGTGGAGAGCAGCCAGTGACCCAGATGTGCAGGGTGAGCGAGGAGGAATGTTTCCCCTACCACAGGGACGGCTCCCACTCCCGCTGCGCCGTCAAGAGAGTCCACAGGAGCCTGGCACGGTGTGAGGACGGCAGAGAGCGGCCCCTGTACAAGTGGACTCCACCCTATCGCATCCAACCCACCGTGAGTCCTTCTATACTGTCACCTCCCGAGATAAACACATACTCCTCAATTATAAACAAAAGACAATTCTCGCTGAGGGAAGAGTTTCTTCTTATATATAACGGCAATATTATATATATATTATTTTAAAAATGAGATTTTCTGCTGTTTTTTTTTTTTATTGTTATTTATATAGAATTATTAGCTGTTGCTTGATTTTGGTATGCAGTCGTGGAAAAGATTATAATAAAATGAAGATTGAATCACAATTTGCTTTAATTGTGCTTATGGAATATATAAAAAACATAGTTTGATAAAAGTACTGCCTGGCTTAAGGCGTAAGTATAAAAAAAATGAAAAACTTATTTACATAATGTACAAACGGTTTGAGCCGGCCATCGGGAAACAACAACAATGAGTTTTTATAGGGGAAACGTGACCTCTGGCGGTCGATTTAACAGAGTATTATGTATATATGTATATTGTGTGTGAGTATTATGTATATTGTATCTATGAAACATAATTTTAAATAAAATAATATTTAATATAACATATATATAAAGAAACTTTTTCCTAAGCGAATTGTCTTTTATTTATAATTTTATACCGAAGGGATTATAATATTAACAAATACTCCTAAATTACACTCATGGACAAAACTTAGGAAGTTGTACCTTTAGCTTGTATATCGGGATCCAGACAATAACTCTGAAAGATATTTGATACATACACTCATGGACAAAACTTAAGGAACTTGTGCCTTTAGCTTGTATATCGGGATCCAGACAATAACTCTGAAAGATATTTGATACATACACTCATGGACAAAACTTAAGGAACTTGTACCTTTTAGCTTTTTTATCGGGATTCAGACAATAACTCTGAAAGATATTGGATATATACACTCATGGACAAAACTTAAGGAACTTGTACCTTTTAGCATGTATATCGGGATTCAGACAATAACTCTGAAATATATTTAATACAGTGACCTTTATTGAAGACACGAGATAACCAAGTGTGAAGAAAATTGTCTGTCTCCTTTAAAAAAAAAAAAAAAAACACTGGCGAAATCAAATATTTTCCACTTCCATAAGTTTTATCCATGAGTGTAGATGGGAAGCGACGAATGGCAATGTGTTGATATTCACTCAACGGTGGCAAGTTGTCTTAGAATATAAACGGTTGCATTGAGCATCTATGACTTTGAAATGACTTCTCTAAATTGTTGCCATAGTTCTCAAAACAAGAACATGCTCAAATCTCTTCTACAGAGGAACTGGTTTACATCTTCAATGTCATTTTTAAAATAGAGCAATCCATACATAGATATTAAATTAAAAAGACATATATTGGATCAAAATATCATTTATTTTACCAATATTTCAGTTGGCTTAACGCCAACCTTTTTCAAGGTATTGACGTTCTATTGATGTTATGTGGCGCTGAGTTTGTTATTGATATAAATATGTTATAACACCTTGAAAAAGGTTGGCGTTCAGCCAACTGTAATATTGGTAAATTGATCCAATATATGTCTTTTTAATTGAAGATCTATTTATGGATTTCTCTATTTTCAAAATGACATCGAAGATGTAAACCAGTTCCTCTGTAGAAGATATCTGAGCGTGTTCTTGTCTTAAAGATTCATGGCGGTGAAATTAGAGAAGTCATTTCAAAGTCATACACGTTCAATGCAACCGCTTGTATTCTAAAAGAACTAGATTTTTGTTGATTTCCTTAGGTATATGCAAATATGATTCTTGTTAATCCAATATATGCCTTTTTAATTGAAGATCTTCGATGTCAGTTTCTTTCTTGGAACAAGTTTACTCTAGATAAGCCGCTTGTATAAACCAAGGGCTTAAGATATTCGTATACTTGTTCAATCCGTCGCCTTAGCAGACCGTGCATCTTTACTTTCTTAATTAATAACCATCTTTGCGCTCTTTCAATTTCTTTCACAATTTTCTATATTTGTTATATCTTCTAATATATAATACCAACATATAATAAGCCTTCAATTCATATTTTCATCAATATTTTGAATCTGCTGAAAGAAATGGTTGAAGATGTTGATACCTGCAAGCAGTATTTTATATGGATGCGAAAAGTAATCTTTATAAGCTTTTTTATTGTGTTGACTTTGCTTTTAGACTTTTTAAAGCTACTGATTCCAAGAAAATTAATCAAACATTATTGATTTACAAGAGAGAGAACAAAATATAACATAGTAAACAAAGAGAAACTTATCTTCTTACGGTTAGCGCCTATTTACTTGTGATCTTACATATATACTCTGTGGGGGGAACAATTAATTAATTAAACTTAAAATATATATATAACATATTGTTTGTATACTTTTATTCTAGGTGAAGGGTAGGTTTGAAAAAAAAAATCTTCAAAATAACCATATACGAATTCTACACAATGTTATCAAAAATAAATTTAGAAGGTAACATTGTGGATTCCACCATCATCAAATATAAGAAAACGGATTGGGTGTAGGTATGACAAGCGTCAAAATAAAGTTTGAAGATGTCAACGTACACAAAAGAGTGGTGTCCAGTATCTTATCAGTGTGCTTGCAGATTCAGGATCAATAAATTTGTCACGACACGTGTTTCTTTCAACACGGGGTGTTGTTATTTATATTCTAACAAAATATTTATTTTTATGAACAGATTATTAATTTTGATATTTTGTTACTCGGCACATTTCTCTCACTACACACCTCTCTGTTGTTGTTTTTTTTTTTTTAATGTAAAAAAGATGTCCATAACAGTGAGCTGGACAGCCCTGATAGTTGGCAGCGTTCTGTGCTCTAGGAACCTGTGTTATAAATAAATAAATAAATATGTATATTTAAAGAGACAAAGGTCGCCTCTCCCGTCAAAATAGACGTCAAAACTAGACGCCATTTATTCACCGTCACCGCAAACTAGCGGTCTCGGGTCGGTGACAAAGCCACAACACCAGCTTTGGCAAACTGAAAAGCGTCCACCTAGAGACCATGGTTTCGGGCTAATGGCCCTCGTCAGTCTAGGTCGGACTTTATTCCATGAGATCCACACGGGATCTAATGGAATCTTGACAATCTGCCAAAGAGGTGTTTAGCTGGCAAAGTGGCTGGGCCAAATCTATGGCTGAAGACTGATGAGGGCCATTAGCCCGAAACCATGGTCTCTAGGTGGACGCTTTTCAGTTTGCCAAAGCTGGTGTTGTGGCTTTGTCACCGACCCGAGACCGCTAGTTTGCGGTGACGGTCAATAGATGGCGTCTAGTTTTGACGTCTATTTTGACGGGAGAGGCGACCTTTGTCTCTTTAAATCAATATCCTCCCGGCTTAAATTACCATATATGTATATTTGTACCTCTCAATAGTTACCTCTCTCTTTATTATGCATCAAAACGATTCATTATATTTATCACCCAAGAAAAGCACTTTACTAATGATAGTGATGATATGATATTGATCCACGACACAAATTTTGGCAAATTCAGACAAAAATCGAACCTTTATACCATGGTTCTGGACTATGGACCTCTCATCAGTACAGATGTAGCTTTGATTTAATAACATCCTAAGAGAGAAGTTAGGAAACCATGGTATACAGGTTAGATTTTTATCTGAATTTGACAGAACTGGTTGTGTGGCTCATTCTTTATTACCACTACTAAAGTTTTTTACTAAGGTGATAAATACTATGAATCGTTCTGATTCACAATGAAAGGTAAGAGGTGTATCTTAAGGTACATGATTATCATCCTCCCACAACTTTGTTTTATATAAGGGGGGTCAAGGCTTGAAAGTTAGATTATAATATTAAAACATTTTCACGAAACTCTGATACTTAATTCGCTTATCTTGGATATAAATAAAGATAATACAACAGATTTCTGCAGATGAGTTCCTTTTCGTTTTTTATTAATATAATCCCGAGCTTTCGGCCTTTTGTATTGCTATAAAAAGGCAGAGACGCCCGAAAGCTTGAGATGGTAGAGCGCCATCTAGTGTAACAGAAAAGTCACCCACGAACGCGATTTATCGAGAAAATGGGTTGACTAAATATCAGGGAACAGGTTAAATCAACGTTTAGTTGATTTCTGTTCCACTAGATGGCGCTCTGCCATCTAAAAAGCATATATGCTCCTGGTAAGGATATGCCTTCTTTTTAATATCAACATTTGACCTTTTTATTTTATATTTTTTCTATTGTTTTTCATATGATTCATATTCCCAACTGAACAAAGTTCAAATGTTTCGAACAAAATGAATTTCCCAGCTATCCCAACGTTTGTTGTTCCCACGTTACATCATCTATGGTTGTGCAGGAGGAAGCCATCATGCAGGAGATCGCCACCAATGGACCTGTCCAAGGTAAGGATGGATGGTTCAGTGTGAGTGACCAGAGTATATAGATACTCCTGATATCTCCTGGCACATTGGCTCATGTCAAGTCTTTTTTGACATTATGACTGCTCTGGGTGACAAAATTTACCAGATGAAGTTTAGCATACATCAAAATGTCATGACACCGAGAACATTTTAACCGTCTTCAAACAACACTCCGGGAAATCCTCTTTCGCATGGCCATCCACCACTTTCATGTGCAATCACATTATGTGCAATCACACAATATGGAAGATCAGTTCACAAAATATTGTTAAGCGGAGAGTTTAACAGTACATTCTATTTTCTTATTCTTGTTCATTTATTTTCAATTTACCTAACTTTATTTGCATTAATGTCTTTGATCACTTTAGTTACCTTTTTCACATAGATATCATCTTATTCATTATAAATATCATCTTCATAATTCTAGTAGTTTACTTTTCTACTTGTCCAGTGGACAGTTGTTACCTGACATCCTTTGTTGTCTCCATGTTTCTTCGCGATCCTCCAGAACGTAAGCACAACAATGAGTGAAACATTTGTCCGGATAAATGAAAATCTCCATAAATTGTTTGTTTAATAATTTGAGAATGGAGGCACTGTAGATAAAGGGAATCGCTGGTCCAACTATGCCAGATAAATATAGAAGAGGCTAATTAATATAAAAGAATTCAATTTAAGGACATTGCCAAACTACTTCGAGATGTCCTGCAAAGTTTTCCAATCAAGACTTTAATTCGTAATTTTTTACAAAAATTTTGTGGGGAGTAACTAGAAGGCCGCCACCATGTTTTTCTAATGTATAGTCCAGCTGAGAATATGTTATTTCAAATTGTCTTTTAAAATTTGGGTGAGGAACATTGTAATGTAAAAATAGTTAAAGTTATTTATTGCCAATGTTGTCTATGGACTGACATCATGAGTCAACTCTCTGGATTAAGGAAAAAGACTAATATAACGGGGGCTTCGCCTTGTAAGCACGTCTGTTAGAAGCTGTTAGACCTCCTAACCTACACCTATATAGAGTGGTATACACTCATAGACAAAACTTAAGGAAGTTGTATCTTTTAGCATGTCTATTGGGATTCAGATAATATATCTTAAAGATATTACAGTGACCATTATTGAAGACACACGAGATAACCAAATGTAAACAAAATCGCCTATGTCTCTGTAGCGGCTCCCAAATATTAACTTTTCATATTTTCATTATAAGTTTTAATTTGTTTAATACCTATTTAATTCAAATATCAAATTAAATTATCTTTTAAATATATATAATGCTTATAAAATATACTTTATAAAAATTATATGAATTAACATTAATATCATATTAATTGTTGCCATATCAATATAATAAAATAATTATACATCATTCTAAATATAAATCATAAAGCATATAAAATGTAAATATTTATCTATAATATATCAAACACATATATCTAACATTTTATAATCTAGAAATGATATTTGACCAGACAGATACAAAAAAGAACTTCAACATGTAGAATACAACAATTTAACCCCTTCTGATAATTTGTATTAAATAAATGTAATTAAAAGTTGATTTTACGATAAATAATTCGTTGTCTGACTCCGCCTAAAATTCCATGCCGCCCACATCTCCTTCAAAAAAAAAAAATAATAATAATAATAACAGACGACCGGCAACTTTCCACTTTTTAAGTTTTGTCCATGAGTGAAGGTGGGTATGTTGAGAGATGTGGAGTCATGTATTGAAGGACACACCAAGGAGCTTCAAAGGTAAAGCGTCACAATCTTGTAGTAGGAGAGAGGGAGGTCCAATTGACCATATGGTTAGCTCACTGCACCAAGTAGCTGCGTCTTGTCCAACCTTCCCGTCAAAACTGTTATACAATTTGCGGACCAAGTAGGAAACCTGTGAAATTTGCACAAAAGACATTCTATTTAGAATTCAGTTTCTGTCAGGATCTTTGAAATCATAAGGAGAGGAGCACGTTCAAATTTAGTGGACCAAGTAGCAAACCTGGGATTTTTTTCGAGGATCCTGACAGAAACTGAATTCTATATAGAATGTATAAGCTGGAAGCCTCCCTCTCTTTGTCTACATGATCATTGATTAGAATTTTATTGATATTGAACCAAATACATGATCTGTGATGGCAATATAATACTTATAATATGTACTATGCTGTTATGTAGCTGTGTTCCGTGTGATGCCCGACTTCTTTCTGTACCGCGGTGGCGTGTACCGCCACGGCAACGTGCTGGGCCACCTACCAGAGGAGTACCGGCACCACGGCTGGCATTCCGTCCGTATCATGGGGTGAGTACTTACCTTATACAGTACCTCCTCGCTGGCGGCTGGTGGAGAAGTTAGGTATCTTACTTCTCAGACAATATGGATCTTTGAAGATAGGATTTCTTGAGTTTGTAAACTTGTAGTATATAAATCACTCACTTTTGGCGGAATTCATAGAATAGACTCAAAATTAGAGAATTTTTTTATATTTTTTATTTGCTTATCCCTAGTACACGTGGTACAGGCCGTGTAAAGCATGGTGGGTAGAAGTAGGCGATTGCTTTTACTGTAAGAACACCACATGTCTACACATGTGAAAAGTAGTTCGACTTTGCACTTACAAATGTGCCAGATCTCCGTTTGGTTACTTGCACTGGCTGGTGAGGTTGGACTTTTACAAAATTCGGGAGCCATTGGAGCTTTTTTTTTTTTAATCAGAAAAAGTGCCCAATGCGGGAATCGAACCCGGGTCGTAGCGGTCGAAAACCAACGGTTTAGACCATCCTTCCACCGACCCACTCTTTAATAGAATATAAATGCGCTAACTTTGAATCTCTTCTCTGAATTTCATCAAGGGTGTGAATATTTTACGTATCACAAATTCAAACTCAAGAAATGCTATCTTCAACTTCAAAGATGGAAAGACTCACCTCGGCTTTAATATAGAATGCAAATATGGGTCTTTCTCTTTGATTCTCTGATATCATCAACTGCGGCTTGTACCCAGTAAATATACCTTTATTATTGAGTAAAATCAATCATTCCTCCAGGGAAAAGTGTATTTTCAAAAATTTTTATTGTTCTCTAGCTTTCGGGCACGGACGCCCTTCTACAGGAGAAAACATGGTATAATGATACGCCAATAGAACACGAGTTAAATATAATCGGATACTATTTTACATAATTTTATGAAGTTCTTTAGTAAAACTATAGTATATTTAACTCGTGTTCTATTGGCGTATCATTATAACATGTTTTCTCCTGTAGTAAGGCGTACGTGCCCGAAAGCTAGAGAACAATAAAAATGTTTTTAAAAGACATTTTCCCTGGAGGAATGATCAATTTTACTCAATATTGATGCAAGGGATTATTTTATAGAAATACCTTTATTATAATAACCTTTATTTTCGTACATTACCGTACAAAGACCACGTTAACAAGGATTCTAAAAGAGCAATAGATAAAGTGATATCTATCTATAAAACGCCCTCAATATTAACAGCTCAGTTTCAGAACTTAGAACTCTCCCAGTTTGCAGAAAGGATTGTGCAGCCCATCTTATGTAAAAAGAAATAGTACAAAAGTTAAATTATACTGAGACCACACACACAGGTAGATAAACTAAGAAAAAGGCATTTCCTGGTCGTACAACTAAAAGTTGATGGCTTACGCCATCTTTCGGAATATATATAAATAATCGTTGATTTTTTTAAAGATTATTCCAGACTTGGCCAAATACCCTTTCTTAATTAATCAATAAAAGCTTACCACGTACGCGTTTCGGGCTGTTGGCTCTCGTCAGTATTAGCAAGCTGCACCTCAACGACCAACAAAAATGACTTTCAGGCATCCTCATCAGGAGATTCCCAGCAGAGCGTCGTTGCCGGCATGCCAGACGCCACACCTTTGGCCCTTGCTTTTTGTGAAATTCACTTTTATGCCCGAGGCGCGACAGAAGTCCTCGAAGAAGGAATTCACTACGCCGAACTGCTCCTCGCGATGGATGAGCCGAAGGATGTTGTCGGCGTAAGGCGAAGACATTCCCGGTGCAGAGCTCTTTCTAACGACGACGTAGAAGAGGGTCCGTAGCGAGGTTGAACAATGCGGCGAAGCCCTGCCTCACCCCGTTCATAAAATAGATGGGTCTGGTGCGGAGGCCTCCGGTTCGGACCACCGCTCCCGCATCGAAGAGGAACAACCATCCGAGGAAGAGCAGCGGTAGCCACAGGGAGACCAGCAGGGACACTCAAGGTGTGAAGCTGCGGTCCAGGGTGTCGAAGGCAGACTCAAGATGTGTTGAAATGACGGCGAGCTCCGAGCTGTTCTTCTTGTTCGAATTGATCTCTGCCTCGGAGATCTTGGCGTGGAACGGGGGGTCGTCATGTCCAGGATGAACTCAGCGGCGACGATGGGTCGCACGACTCGCGATCGAAGCGGCGCTGGTAGATGGAGTGGACCCTGAGTCGCAGTTCCCTGCTCTCGATGATATTCCCTTCCTCGTCGCAGATGTTCGCCCTGGCAGGACGGCGAATCCGATGTCGGGCAGTCATGGATAGTCAGCTTCCGGCGAGTTAGATTTGAGCTTAGTCTCTGCGTCTGGCGCGCGCGAATTGGTCATTGCTAGCGACACAAGGGACATGTAGGGATCTCACCTCTGCCATGGAGTTCAGCCTTGAAGGAAGACCAGCCGCTCCAGAAAACTTTGCCGGTCATATCCGCGATTGCTGCAGAGGTTTTCTAAATGGTCGTAGCCAGATGTTCGACAACGAGTTCCGAGCGAAGCATGGCATAGCATTGGTTGGCGAGGTGAAGGAGGCGAACCCAGCTGGAAAAGGACAGCTCAATGGTACGAGAACCTGTAGTGGATGGTACTGTGCTGGGTGACGAGATCTGAGAGTCTAAACGATAGGCGTCAACCCGGCTCCCGTAACTGGCGACTATGGTTAGAATGTGATCAGCGTCGAAGAAGATGGCTGCGTCGATGAGGGCTGTTTGGTCCAGCAACTCCGAGAGAACCTCCACCGACCATGAGACTGTGTCGCTCGTGGACTCTTCACTGATGTCGCCCAACACCCACGCGTCCTCCTGGATCGCAATGGCTGAGATGGCTAAATAACATTATCTCGGCTTTCACTCTTAACAATGGATTTCTCCATCAATTTTTGTTTCGTTCGATAGCTTAATTAATCCTGACAAGATTTGAATCATCTCTCAGAAGATCTTTCGAACTTTCAACCAATATATATACCTGTTTGAAGTTTATATGTTAATTTTGTAATTATTCTTATTTTTTAATTCATAGAAGCATTTTTCAGGCAGACATATTCTTTTTTTTTTATCATCATGAGCTTTGATATTGTTTTTTTTTCTTAGTTAGTTATCAAATCATTTGCAATATTGTAGTTTTTTTTTTGTTCCTTTTTAAGCAATAAAATATATAGAACTAAGTTGTAATATTCAATTCAAGCATATGGAACCAACATCGATTCATTTTTAAAACAAAGCAAAATAATAAGCTTATACAACTTTCACTTTTTCATACAATACTATTCGAAATATCCATAAACTGCCAAAAACTTGAAGCTCGCAACATGGCCGCACGGGCTGCGATAGATAACCCAGATTTCTGGAGCATAGAACGTCAACTACTCGAGCAGCTATAAGAGAAATGTGCTGAGTAACAAAAATCTATTGATATAAAAACAAATATTAAGTAACAATATATCTACTCAACCAAAATTGAAAGAGTTAAAAAATGACAATATTTCAAAGCTTACTCAATGTAGACAGTGCGTTGCCCATTCGGACCATTCAATGGAAATGTCCCATGTAAATGCATGCAGGAAATTGTACTCGAAACGGGAAGCACTTTATCTCCTTGACCTATTCCACCGCTCTCTTTTCTATTTAAAAAACGTATGTGTCTCAGAGAATGGCTGTGACTCTTGCTTCAGATTCATAGCATTTGGACTATAAAGTGCGATGTAGTTCAGGAATTCTCAACTGCTACTCTTATCACAGAAAAGTTTGATTGTTCCCGGAAGCTTAGAGCTATATAGTTTTCTTATCAAAATTCGAAACTATTATAGACGCGTATGATTCTTTTTTTTTTAATAAACAATTTATACTGCCCTTACTGCAATTGAAAAATTAATTGGAGGGCCTGGCTCATCAGTGGTGATCCATCCCAGCGGTTTCGCCAGTTTAATCTACCATACCGTTTTGTTTTGATAACAGATGGCGCGCTAATGCATCATAGTTTGCTTACATACCATAACCAAGATATCAGCCTTCAGTATCGAATATACAGGGTGATCCAAAAGTCCCGCACAACTTTAAAAATTAATAACTCCACCAATATTTGCGCTAGAGCAATGCGGTAAACACTATTGTGTTCAGGATGCAATGGGATTTTTTATGGCAAATAAAGAAAAATTCGAAATTGATTTTAGTTACAACTTTATTCGCTAGAGATGGCGCTCTACCAGAATCAGCGATTCAGCGGCCAAATTGTTTGATAAATTGAAAAATATAACTGAACGACACGTATTTTTCCTTTTTGAATACCAGGAAAGAACCCTAATAATATCAAATTATAAATTAATAAAACACCATTTCGCCAAAAGTTAGAAGAAATGGTTAACGATTTTTAAATACAATCTGAGATATGTAAAATAGGTATATGCAAATTAAAACACGTAGCAAAAAATATTTATATTTTAGAAGGAGTTTTGTGAAATAGATTGAATGTTTGAAAATAACTACTGATATCAATACACGATTTTTGAAATTTTAATATAGTACCAAAAATTATGATGGCACTACTAATAGGATTTCCTGCTATAAGGAATATATAGTTTCTTGACTAATTGTCGACACTTGACTATTTAACTGGATATTTGTCATGATCCAAAAATGAAATATAGAGGGAAGTGACAAAATATATTTGTCGTACTTTATTCCAAATATCCTATGGGTTTGTTAAATGTTATCATTGTTTATTATACTGTACATAATTTTGAAAATGTATCCCCTAAAAAAATCATTTTTAAATCGACCTTTCGCGTTGAAAAACGTGGTAGTAAAATCATTTAGTATTATTTTTTGCGCAAAATTTCTAAAGTTGGAGGGGGCTACAGAGAATATTCATTATGCTATTTCTTCTAATGAGCGAAAAGCGATAAACTAAACATAAGGGGTAAAATTGTGTATACCAGTGTTATTCGAGAAGTTATAACACTTTGGCCTGCACGATATAATATAAGATGTGGGCAAATTAATTTATTATTATAGATTCATAAAGAATATAGCAAACATTTTAGCGCTATTCTATCAACTTTTGAATAAAAATTGTAGATGGAATTGGACGAAAGAATATTGAATGTTATTTTAAAAATGTAAATCATTATTAATGGACTATTGACTAGGCGTAATTCTGAGTCATAGAAATGATAGAAAGGAAGAATGCCCTATAGCTTTTGCTTCTAGAACATTAACTGAAGCGGAAAAACGTTTCTCTCAACTAGAAAAAAAAAGCATCGAGCATAATTTTTGGCGTTGAGAAATTCAGACAATACTTACTGGGACGAAAATTTGAATTGGTCACAGACAACCGACCCTTAATTCATATATTTTCACCTCATAAACCAATTCCCATATGTGCATCATCCAGAATTAAAAGATGGTCCTTAAAATTACGGATGTGGAATTTCGAAAAATTAGTGATAATTTCAATGTTGACGCATTGTCACGTCTTCCTTTAGAATCGAGTGTCAGGGAGTCTCTTGATGAAGACCAGGTACTTCTTCTCAGGAGGTTGAATGAGGTACCGTTCTCTTTTATGGAGGTGGCATATGAGACGCCCCAAGATAAAAATACTGTCTATTTTATTTATTGTTACAAAAGCACGAAGTCCAAAAGACTATTGTGCTGTGCTAGTATTATTTACATATATATGATTAATTATTTACACGATGGATTAGTATTGTTTTGTAAATTATTGTACAAATAGTTCTAAACTTAACAAAGTTCTCATAAGATAGAGTATATACACAAAGAGAATTTGGTAACGTTTCAAAGTATCTACATACAATTTGATTAGTCAGAGGGCAAGTTAAAAGAAGATGCTCTGGTGATTCAACATCTAAGCGGCATTCACATGTTGGATCATTGATAGCATTCAGTTTGAATAGGAAACTTAAGAAGGGTCCTTTGCCAGTTAAGAATAAAGTAGTGAATATATCAGAAGAAATGAAATTTGGGACAGCAATTGGAAAGAATTTCTTGAACAGTTCATTAGATTGAGAAAGATAAAACTTAAATTTTAGATCCAGATATAGTTTGTTTAAATTTTTTGAAGGGGTTTTTTGAGTGTTTTCGATCTGTGAGAGAATTTGTCATATTATACTTTGTTTGTAATAATTCAAGATAATCGGACAGTAAAGGGGTTTTCGCTAGTATATGTGTGATGTAAGAAGATGAAGTCCTATAAGCATGAATGCATCTAATAAGAATTTGATATTGTATAGAATTCAACTTGGATCTTTTTGCTGCAGTGATAAAAGGAAACCAAATAATTGATGCGTAGCTTATTGTAGAGCGTATCATAGCTTTATATAAGATCAATCTACGCCGAGTATCAATGCCCCAAGTACGTGCACATAATGAGAATAATATATTCTTAAGTTTCGTAGCTTTCATAATTATATTGTCAACATGTGTTCCAAAATTAATCTTATTCCTTTGTCTATGATTTTTAAAAATAAAATTTTAACAGTTTCTGATGGTTGAATTATTTTTCCATCAAAATTAATGGGCAATTTTTCATAGTTATGTAGATAGAGTATACCTGTTTTGTTTGGACTTAGTGAAAGTTTTACCTTTTCACCCCAAGCTTTGATTTTTATTAAACATTTGGTAATATTATACTGAAGATCATAGATGTTTGAACTCCATACCACAAATGTCACATCGTCCGCGAAAGCAATTACTCCAGCAAAACTTTCGTTAAAAGATAAGTTGAAATCATTAAGTAATATATTCCAAAGAATAGGAGAAATAATACCACCCTGGGGACATCCCTTATTTATCTTTTTTATACACTTTACATTAGTATATTTAAACTTTACACTCCGGTCTTCAAAGTAAGAATTAATTATTTTTATAAGTACCGCTGGAAAATTTGCCTTGTCCAATTGTTGGAGAATTGCCGGATGCCATGCGTTGTCGAATGCTCCGCTGATGTCCACTGTTACTATTGCCGTATTTTCTGTTTCTCTTTTCAGAAGACTTCATTTAGTTATTTCTTGTAAAGCAGAGATTGTTGATTTTTCTTGTGTAAATCCATGTTGAGCAGGATGCATAACATTATTACTATTAATATGACTTAAAAGTTCAATATGAATTAGACTTTCAAAAATTTACCTAAATTAGAAGACAAGCTTATAGGGCGGTAGGCTTTCGGATCTTTATAATTTTCTTTATTAGGTTTTTTTATAATCATTACTGCTGACTTTCTCCAGGCCTCCGGATAATAATTAAGTCCAATACAAGCATTGAACAATTTTGTTAACACAGGAGATATATGATGAACTGCCGTTTTAATCATCTGATTGCTTATATGATCTATTCATGGAGCCTTGCCATTTTAAAGTTTTTTAATTATTGAACAGATTTGAATATTATCAAAATAAATGATTTTATCATTAGAAAAAGTATAACTCTTGTCTCTGATTAATTTATGATAGTTTGTGTCAGAAGATTGACAGTCATTCGGAAATAGAGAAGATAAAAGATTTTTCATTTCTGATTCGAGCACATCTTGAGATACATCTAGAATTGGTAAATCAAAAGACCTAGGAGAAATATTTTGTTTAAAAGTTTTGTAAGTATTACCAAAAGGAGATGTATTTTCAACTTCCTCCAGGAATACCCTCCAGCTTACATTTCTTGTTTTTTCAATAATATTCATATACTTATTTCGTATTTCTTTATACATAGTATTAAGGAATGTTAGAGAAGGCAACTGGAAATTCACAAGGGTACCGAGAGAAAACCCACTAGCTCCTCATTATAAGATCAATGAGGAATTAATGGCCTGAAGGAGTGGTAATTCCCCCAAAATTAAGATCTTTAATTTTAAATGACTTGCATGAAATACACATGGGGATTCTTAAAATGAAGATGATTGCCAGACGGTATTTTCTGGTGGCCAGGCATAGACAGTAACATCGATGAGTCACCTAGACAATGTAGAGTATGCCAAGAATCGGCAAGCATGCTCCCGGCTACCATCTCGGAATGGACTTGGCCCGAAAAACCGTGGCATCGACTTCATCTTGATTTAGCGGGTCCGTTCATGGGAAGAATGTTTTGGGTTCTCGTGGACGCATACTCAAAGTGGATAGAAATTTTTATCATCAAAGATATTACCAGCAAAACGATTATAAATCATCTTAGAGAAATTTTTGCCAGATTTGGATTGCCCTAATTTTTGGTTACAGATAACGGAAGACAGTTTGTCTCCGGTGAATTCGAGCAATTTACCAAAATGAATGGTATACGGCACACTAAGACCAGTCCGTATAATCCTAGTACAAATGGTTTAGCTGAGAGATATGTAAGAGAGTTTAAAAACTTTTTGAGAAAGAATAATGGGAAGGATGATTTAGAGACGAATCTACAAAGATTCCTATTTGCTCATAGAGCATTCCCCCAAACTGTAATAAAGGAATTTCCACCGCGGAACTGCTAATGAAGAGAAGTTTAAGATCAAGATTCTCGAATTTAATACCAAGATGGGAAATCCGCGAGAGGTATTTCATGAGGCCGTAAGAAGGCAGGAGCAGTTTACTACAGTTTGCGAGGTTTATTTCCGCAACTATGCAACTGGACCTAAACGGTAAAAAGGTACCATTTTGAAATTATTGAGCCACCGTCACTACCTTATAAGTTGCGAAGGCGTCGTGTATAAGAGGCATATCAATCAATTGCGACCTGTGAGAAAGAAACAAGTGGAGACAAAAAATTTGATACTTCCTCGAACATCAGGAGAGAAGCCTGTAGGTGGAAGTCAGAAATAAAGTGAAGAGGAGGTTCCAGAGGTTACATCAGGAAACAAGGAGGAGACTGCTTCTGTGCACGTACCCTCTTGCACTCCTAGACCGGGGCCTGCCGTTGTGCAAGTGCCCGTCCTCAGTCCTAGACCTCAGAGAGCCAGGAAACCCCCAGACCGACTGGAGTATTATTAAGGGGGGAGATGTGTTGTGTATGTAAATAGATGAAGATTATTTGCATTATTTAAAGTCTCATTATGTAAGAATATATGTTTATATAAATTGGACATTTTTTGTTGTCCAAACGAAAAGAATAAGAACTAAAAAAAAAGAGTCATGGTCAAGTTTGAGTTGTTGTACATCTAATTACGACACAACCTTAACAACATCCATCCTTACCTCACTGAAGACACAAAAGTTGCCTGTTATGCAGATTATATAGCCATATGGCACACAAGTAGCAGTATAGAAATATCAGAAAAATACTGACACACATCATTGAGAAGTGGGCAATGAAACTCAAAATGACAAAAAAAAACAATAAACACAAACCTATAGGTCTCCTTCACTGACAGGAAAAAGGGCATGAATTTAACTCCAAAATAAGCATAAACAACTATATATTTGATAAAATTTGTTCTCCAAATTACCTAGGTGTGATACTTGATGAGGAATTGAGATTTACAGAACACATAATTAGCACCTCAAATAGAGCTACCAGAAACCTAAACATTCTGAGAAGGCTATGTGGAACAAATTGGGGAGCAAAACCCAAAATTCTCAGAACAACATATATCACCTTAATAAGGCCAATAATGGAATATGCAACACCCATCTGGGCTCCCTCAAGTTCATCACTAAAAGGAAGACTAGACAGTGTTCAAGCAAAAGCGGCCAAATTAATCACTGGTTCTGTTTCAAATACCAACAATTAGAAAATTCAGAGAGAATGTGGTCTAGACCTACTTGAAAGCAGAAGACAATTAAAAACAATGAAATTCACCAATAGCTTAAAAACTAAAGAAACCGAACACATATCCCATAGAACCTATTTAAACTGGACACAAAAAGAAAGGCTCAAAAGATCTTCAACACTTCAGTACGACAACAATATTAGAAAGAGCATAAATATGAAACATAATGAATTTCAAATTCGAGAATAACCAATATTTCCTACCCCATTGCCATTAAATGTAATCATCAATCTTAACCTGAATGAACCCTGCAATAAAAATAGAGAACATAAACATTCATAAAAAGAAAGGACTTGACACAATTGGTTTTTACAATCAGATAAATTATTTAACAGCATATACAGATGGATCATCAGACCTTACCATAAGTAATGGAGGGGCTGGAATTAACATAATACTGCAAGATGGAACATACATCGAAATCAAAGAAGGAGCAAGAAAGATTTCGTCAAACTTCACTTGTGAACTGACAGCTATCTGGAAAGCTCTTGATGTATGCCTTAACCAACCATCCCTGCATCAAGCAGAAGGAATTATAATATACCGTACAACGACTTCATATCCGATCTAGAAGCAATTCAGAAGGACAATACTATAATCACACAGAAAATACATTCGTTACTTACTCAACTGATATCATTGGAGAATAACTGCATTCTACAATGGATTCCTGCCCGTGTTGGGATCAGGGGTAATGAAATGGCAGTTGAATTTGCAAAGGAAGCCAGAAAGTTGAGCCAAAGTAAAGAACAAATGTCATTATTTGACGCTAATGCTTTTGCAAAATACAGGATAATTAAACAAAAAATAAGAAAAGATCAAAATGTGAAATAAACTCCGAGAGAAAAATGACAAAACTATAACAAGATTTAGAACAAAACATTATAAAGGGTGACAATACATCCAGATGGCACAAGAACCTATAGAACATGCAACAACTGTCCTGGTGTGGAACTAACACCTACCCCAGTGATTCTCAACCTTTTTTTTGTTGCGGCATTATTTTAAAGATTTGAAAATTTGGCGGCACAATTTAAAAATTATTTTATTAAATGTCCAAAATAAAGTAATATGTATTACAAAAATAACATACGTTTATTAATAAAATACATTAAACACAAATTAAAAATTAAATATAAAATTATGGCAATACATTCAATGCGAAATTTGAGGTTGGCGTTTTTTCATTATTTCATTTATATTTGGACGTAAATGTGACAATGCCACTCTCATATTATCTTCTACATTTATTAATCTTGCTCTCTTTTTCGTTTTAATATTGACTAATGCTGAAAATCCAAATTCACATAAATAAGATGTGGAAAATTGTAATAATATATTTAAAGCTCTTTTGGCTATCAGCGGATAATCGCAATTAATATTAATCCAAAATGAATTAATTGATTCCTCTGAATGTTTTGAAATTAAATCTCGATTATTTGAAAGCAAAATGAGTTCTTCCTCTTCATTTAAATTTAAATCATATACAGAAGTATCAGTTATATGAAATGGATTACGAACCCAATCATATTTCTGTATATCTAATTTTGGGAAATAATGAATAATTCTCTCCTCTAATGCTGTTAAATGATCAATAACAATTATTTTAATATCTTTATAACAGTCTTTTGGAACTGACTCAAACCTTTCCAAATTGCCTTCCTGAGCTTTTTTCTTCCACAAGGTTATTTGTTTTTGGAATCCCACCAGCTTATCGGTTGAGGTTAAAATATTTTCATTAGGCCCTTGTATACTTGAATTTATTTTATTAAAAATAACAAAAATATCCGATAAGTAAGCCAGTTTAGTACACCATATTTTATCTTCCAACAAAAGAACAAATTCATAATTTTTATCTTGTTCAAAAAACATTTTCATTTCGTCTTTTAATTCCAATACACGAGATAAAACCTTTCCTCTGGATAACCACCTTACTTCCGTATGCAGTAACAAGGATTCGTACTTGGCTTCCATAGCTTGACATAATCTACTTATATATTTGCCTTATTCTGTCTGTTTGTTTGTCTGTTTGTCTGAAGCTCACGGATAGAATGCGCGCTCATTGGCTGCAAGGGAACACGTGTCCTCCCTGCCTCTAGACAACTCTGTTATTCAAAAACCATACATCCAATCGCCATGAAATTCTGGGATATTATTAGGTATATCCCCGGAAAGGTTTTCGAAAAATAATTTCTTGAATATCTTGAATATCCTTAGAGTTATTTGCAGAATTGTAGATATAACTCGCAAGCAGCGCCGCCAGACGGTGATAGGCTTAAGCTTGCTGCTCCACCCCTGTTGACCTTGGGTCGTCGTGTGAGTCACAGCATGATGCAACAAAAAACACTCTCTCTGGGGATTGCGGCGTCAACAACCTGTAAGTTTGTGCCTCTCTCATAAACCTGTCTATACAGACCACCCTGTCTATAGCGACCACTCTAGACAACCCTGTTATCAGCTGTGTGATACATCCACCTGTCTATACAGACCACCCTGTTAATAGCGACCACCCAAGTCAACGTTTTTAGAATATATTCGCACTCGGGTAAACCCCGGGCGTTGCCCGGGCCATTCGTCTAGTTTAGTAAATAAGCGACTTTTTAATGGTCTTGATTTTATATAATTAATCATTTTAACACATTGTTCCAGAACTATTTTCAATTCTGATGGCAAATATCTTGTAACAAGTGCTTCTCGATGCAAAAAACAATGAGTAACTAATATATCCCCACTAAGTTCTCTAACAAGTGCTACAAATCCTTTTAGATGTCCAGTCATAGCTGGGGCACCATCTGTACAAATGCCAATACATAACTTCCACGAAACTTTTATTTCTTCTAAATATGAAGTAATTTTACATTAAAAATATTTTTCCCAGTTGTAAATTCATGTAACTCCCGACAGCATAAAAATTGATTAATTATATCATTTTCGTGAATAAATCTAACGAATGCAATTAAATGAGCTTTCCCTGTAATATCTGTTGTTTCATCAATTTGTAGAGCAAAATTTGAATTTCCAAGAGTTTTTGCAATATTTTCCTCAATATTTTGCGACATATCTTTAATTCTTCGATGGATCGTGTCATTCGAAAGTGGTATTTTAGAAAGATTAATATCTGCCGATTCACCAATCATTGTTTTTACAATTTTACGACAAGCTGGTAATATAATTTCTTCGGCCAAATTATGTGGTTTTAATTTTACGGCAAGTAGTTCAGCTATTTCGTAAGAAACTAGTTGAGCTTTTCCTGATACACTGATTTGTTTTTCAAAAACTTTTACTTGTTTCAATTTTAACGATAATGACTTTTCAAAGTAGCTTTTATCTTTTGTTGCAAGCGAAGGATGATTAGTCACCAAGTGACGTTGGAGTTTGCTCGGAACCATAGAACTATTTGATAATTTAGATCCACATATTACACATTCAGGAACAACTTGGTAATTTTCCATTGTTGAGGTAAATCCAAATTTTAAAAAATCCTCATTGTATTTCCGAGAAACAACATATTTTTGCGAGCAAGAGCTATTTTTGCTTGTACTAGGTATGGGCTCATTCGTTAGGTCGCCAACGATATCAATATTGTTATTATCGTCAAGCTTTCTCTTTTTCAACCATTTATCCATTTTAAAAAGGATCTGCTTAAATAAAAATTATATTGTCCAAACAATATTTAAAAAACAGCGAATCAAATATTACCTTCAAATACGATTTACCTGTTCTAATTTGAAATAACGCAATGCTTAATGCAATTTTGTATAATATTTTATATAGATATAATTTTATATACTATATATTTTATTCGAATATGTTTTAATGTCCATCGATACAGAGAGCAAAACAACAACTGACTCACCCGTGCAGCCAAGGTCACGCTCCGCTGCGTCACGTGGGAAAACATAGGTACATGTTTTCTTGCATGTTCTCAGCACAGAATATAATTTAATAAAGTACGACAACAAACTAATGAATAGTAAAACATACTAAACAAACTATGAATGCTTTTGCTAACTCTTGAATGCAAGAAAATTCAAATTATGTATCAATATTTCTATGCAAAATATAAGTAATATACATCTCTAACATTCAATTTGCTAATTCAAGGCCACCAAATAACTTGGCTTATTTAACGTTTAATGTACAAAACCAAATATTCATTTTATCAGTTCAAGGCCAAGAAAATATTCGTTATTTTAAAAAGTAAAAAAATGAAAAAGAAAAAAAAGAAAAACCAATACAAACGTGAACATAATCATATGACTAAAATTCGGCGGCACATTTTTAGAATTTCGCGGCACACAAAATTACCGCGGCACATTGGTTGAGAATCACTGACCTACCCACATATTCTCATGCCCGCATCCTTGCAGAAAATTGACATAGACCCAGAGCAGCTGCTTTACACACCCTAGATAGTGGACAATGCTGCTGCTGCTAGAGATGCATGGAGACATCTGAGGTTCTTTATTGGACACGACAAAAACAACAACGGCATTCCAGAGTAAAATAAATCATCAGAGATAGATAAATATTTTTCAAATGAATTAAAATAAATATAATCGATACTGAGAGAGAGTTGATTTAAAAAAATTAGAAATTTATTATTTTCGAAATATAAATAGCTGAGAGGATTCCAGCAAACCGCATCTAAAATATATTTTTTTTTTTGCTACATGTTTTAATTTGCATATACCTATTTTACATATCTCAGATTGTATTTAAAAATCGTTAACCATTTCTTCTAACTTTTGGCGAAATGGTGTTTTACTAATTTATCATTTGATATTATTTGGGTTCTTTCCTGGTATTCAAAAAGGAAAAATACGTGTCGTTCAGTTATATTTTTCAATTTATCAAACAATTTGGCCGCTGAATCTCTGATTCTGGTAGAGCGCCATCTAGCGAATAAAGTTGTAACTAAAATCAATTTCGAATTTTTCATTATTTGCCATTAAAAAAAATCCCATTGCATCCTGAACACAATGGTGTTTACCGCATTGCTCTAGCGCAAATATTCGCGGAGTTATTAATTTTTAAAGTTGTGCGGGACTTTTGGATCACCCTGTATAATAATAATCGTTCAATACAGAATTGAAGCTCTAAAAACAGTCTGGTGGTTTAAATTAGAGAAACCGTTGGGAGGGTTCACCACTGATAAGCAAAAAGCCCTTTCATCGCAGTGAAGACAGTAAAAAGTTATGTTATGTGTGACCCCGGTCCGATCCTTACCAACGCTACAATAAAGGATAAGTACTGTTTTGTTTTTATATAGCAAATCGTGAGGGTTTTTTTTTGCTCTTTTTTTTTTTGTTGTTGTTGTTGTACTCTTGAGTGCACGCTTTTCTATGTTTTAGTTACTATTACGGTAGGCCCTAGTTTATTGAAACTTTGTATGTTATCCCGTAAATAGTAATTTTTGACATTAAAAGTAAAGGAAAAAGCCGTGATTAATAGTTTTATGTGAGCATTAGTTACCCAGAAAAATTATTTGAAAAGGGAAAATTGAATTCAGGTTAAAAATTTCTTATTAATTTTGGTTTTGCAGGCTTTCGAGCAAATTTTTATATAAAGATCATTTATATAATGTACATAAAAGTATTTGACCGTTGAAGAGCAGAAAATTTGCTTGATAGAGTTGGTGGTCAAGTGGGTAACACCCTCGATTCCCGACAGTCATGAACCAGGATTGAATCCCGTGTTAACATTTTGTTTAATATATGAATAACCTTCACATTCATTGTTGTAAATATCATAAACTAGGTTGTTCTTTTTGAGCGGTAACTATTAAAGTGATTTTGGAACCAAAAAAAAAATTTACTCGAAAGCTTGCAAAACCTAAATTAAAAGAAACCCTTTACTTGAATTATATATTTGAGTCAAAAGACGATCCATTAAATAAGTTTATATATAAAGGGCGTACCTGATTCTGAAAGAAAAAATAACATTTTTTTCTCAAAATATTTCGAGAGATTGCTCCCTCTTTATCAATTTATTGCACAGTGATGCGAATAAATTGATAAAGAGGGAGCAATCTCTCGAAATATATTTGAGAAAAAAAATGTTTTTTCTTTCTTTCTTTACAGATCCAGGTGTGCCCTTTATATATAAACTTGAATTATATCGTTCCTTTTTCAAAAAAATGTTAATTGTTGTAAGAGAGTGGGAAGTTAATACCTTCTGGAGATTTAGCAACCTACTGCAGACGCTGAGAACTATTTCGGAAAAGAAAAATATAGCAATAGAACTCTATAATTTCTACAGATCAATTGTAAATAGATTCATACACAAAAAAGGTAGTGAGGAAAGTTTTAGAACAGATGTGTAAATAAATCCCTTTTCAAACAAAGGCTCACATGCACATGGGGAAAGGGAGAAAAAAATACTATATTATTTTGTTGTTGTATGGCGAATCTATACAGGGCAATGGGCTTTAATAAAAGTATTTTTGTTGTTGTTGTGGGAAGTTAATATCGTGGTTGTGTGACAGGTGGGGTGAGGACAATGTACGAGGACAACCAGTCAAGTACTGGGTAGGTGACATCGAGGATTGTCATTTGTCCTGCCATAGAGTACTTACTAACAGTGTACTGTCCAGCTGTGTGCCAACTCCTGGGGCCGACTGTGGGGTGAGAACGGATACTTCCGTGTGGTACGTGGCCGCAACGAGGCGGATATCGAAAGCTTCGTGGTGGGAGTGTGGGCCCGCAGGAGGAAGGAAGACCGTCGCACCAATATGCTGCCCAGACAGTAGCGGCTGCGGTGGAAACACTCTGTACAGTCTGTGTTGTTGTTATTTCAATAAATGTAGTGTTTGGACCGTCATAACCTTCTTCCTAACACACCACACCGGGATTCTTCTCAAGTGAATCTTCGCCTATATAATATTTGTTGTAAGAAAGATGATAAATTTCTTGAAAAAAGATACTTCGGCCAGTATAAATCTTTTTAATACAAAGCGATAACGCGCCATCTATATATATAAAATGAAAGGATTTAAAGCGCGAATGTTTCTTTTATATATAATACGAACTTCTAGTAGAAGTTCGTATTATATATAAAAGAAACATTCGCGCTTTAAATACTTTCATTTTATATGTATAGATGGCGCGTTATCGCTTTGTATTAATTTATTCCTAACTGGCCTTGTCTTTATAGTTTGCTGAAGAGCATTGCTCGATGCAAACATTTGAATATAATGCTACTGTCCTATAAGCTTATGTCCATAGTTTACTTGAAAACCATTTCTAAGATTCCATCCTTCAGTGTAGCATATAAAATCAGAATGATCCAATACAGTATTAGAGCTCTGAGAAGCGGTCTGGTGGATTAAATTGGCGAAACCGCTGGGAGGGTTCACCACTGATGAGCCAAGCCCTCCCAATATATTATTTCATCGCAGTAAGGACAGTAGAAGTTCGTATTATATATAAAAGAAACATTCGCGCTTTAAATCCTTTCATTTTATATAAATCTTTTTAAAACAATACTTAAAGTTGTACCGCATAAGTTTCTTTTCTAAGAAAAATCAATATTTTATTTCAAAGAGAAATATCTAGTATTTCTAACTTTTTTGAATGACGTATGAAAGGGTGGAAATATGAAGCGTAATGGTCTATATATAATTGGATGACGTATGAAAGGATGAAAATATGAAGAGTAATGGCGAACGGAAAAATAAAAGTGTCCAGGGGCGGGAATCGACGTTTCGACAAAAAGCTTTTGTCCTCGTCAGGAGCAAACAAAAATTAAAACATTTAGCAAGGCGTTAAAAATCATTCTATATGAAGGCCGGCCTCTATATTTACGATAAAGATGATAAAGCGCAATTTGGATTATAGAATACACTGGTCTACACTGAAAAAAAAAATGTTTTTGATAATGCATCAGTTTCTGACTTAATTTGAGGTGCTGATCACGAATATAATGTTAGTGTATCTCATCAATTTTTAGAGATATAACATATACATATTTAGGCCACAATGTGGTACATCAGTCCATATAAGCTGTACGAAAAACACAATGAACGCAAATAAAAACTGAGAACGTCATACCAAAAGGTACTTTATTTACTGTAGTATAAGAAAACCGAATCTATACAAAAAAAAATGTAAAATGCTACAGTCAATCCTTCATGAATTTCAACCTTTTTGATTTTCTCTTATAAGTGTATTCCGGCAGGTCGTGGGACAGATTCCAGCAGTAATCTGCCATCATGTGCCATCATCTATAATTATAGATACAGGAAAATAAAACCTTTGATGAAAAGGAGATTTCAACATTTAGTCCATAAGTCTCCATGATGGGGAGCTGCTGTCGTTGGTTGGCTATCTACCATATGGACAGTTGGTCAATTTCCGTATTCCAACCCTACCAAGATTGTGACTTTGATCAATGAATATAGTCTCCATGACCTTGTATAATTATACAATGGGATAATTTAAAAAAGGAGATTTGTCACTCATAATGAGATTGGGTGAAGTAGATGCATCTGCTATTGTCAAGACTGGGTGCACTACTCAGTGGCAGGCCGACTTAGCTCCTATATGAAATGGCCGCCTCTGACATGAGGAACAGACGCCATGTACAGCCGCTCCTAACTTGGAGTACAGACTCATCCTGTATCCCTGGATCAGGAGCCCTTACAGGGTACTATCAGCCGGGCCAGCTAAGCCCAAGTTTTTAGTGAGCTTGTTACTGCTCCTCCTCCTCCTTATAGATTGAGAGAGAGAGAGAGTCCAACTTCTTTAATTCAACACCCCAAGGATTTAGAGCTTTATTGGTTGTGATGAGTCAGTTAACCATCAACTCATCTCAACATTCACTGTTAGTGGACATTTTTCTAGGACAACCAAATAGCATTGTTTCTTATCCCCTTTGTGCAAAGATTATACAAATCCCATGAATACATTCTCCTCGAGCTGTTTGATGATAAGCAGTGACCTCTCCCAAAGGTCCTGTTTAGTACATCTAATGCAAGCCAAAATGTTTTATAGAGCTGCAGGTGCCAAGCTACAGTTTGGGAAAGTGGGGTAGATTTTGTTATTTTTTATCTTCAATGGCTTGAGATGACCTGTTCTGTTGGTGTTGTTGTTTCTTATCCCCTTGTGTAAAGATTACACCAATCTTGTGTAATCCATGCTTCTCAAGCTGTTTGATGATAAGCAGCGGCCTCTCCCAAAGGTCCTGTTTAGTGCATCTAATGCAAGCCAAAATGTTTTCTATCGCTGCAGCTACATTTTGGGCAAGTGGGGAAGATGTCATTTTCTATCTTCAATGGCTTGAGATGGCCTGTTCTAAATCTTGTTGTTTGATGTTATCTGAGATTCAGAGCTCCTCCACTCCACTGTACCAGCTGTGCTTAGAAGGTACACTCCGGTAAATCATATTAAAATATTATATTTTTGAGAGAAAATGCTCTTGTATTACATTTTAATTAATAATATGAATTAATACCTCTTTTTTTTTCATTTATTTAGAATGTTTCATGGTTAAAACTTTTAGCAAGTAACAAAATGACAAAAATGAAAATTTTTGAACATATTAAGAATACTATGAATAAATTTGGGAAATAAAGAAAGGCTATTAATGTTATTTAAAGAAAACCCTTAGGGTTGTTTGCTTCTGGGCTAGGGGCATTCTTTTTTTTTTTTTTTTTAACTATTATCCCATTGTATAATTATACAAGGTCATGGAGGCTATATTCATTGATCAAATTTACAATCTTGGTAGGGTTGGAATATAGGTCCTGTCTTGAGGCTTACATGCATTCCAAGAGGTGGTCTGGTGAGGCTTCTAGGGCTATTCTAGCTGATATAAAGACACTAGCCGAATGACCCGGGCAACTCCCGTGTTTTACCTGATTGAATGTTTTGATTCAAATACTATTTGTTACAATTATAATTTGGCGCCTTAAATAAATGCATATGTTAGTTAATAACTATAACCTATGTGCTTTATCTGTCTATGTACTGTTGGCTTCCGTAGGCGTCTCTTACTGGGAAAAAGAAAGAGAGGATTCCATTTGGTTATTAACTAATATATGCATTTATTTAAGGAGTGACCCGCTCCAACACAATAGTTACAAATATGGGGGTGGGGGGGGGGGGGCAAAGGTGGCGTGATCGTAGCCGACCAATAGGAGGGCGCCATTCCAAAAAAAAAGCAAACCGTGACAGAGGCGACGAAGAATGACGCTCGTAACTGTATAAAGACATGTAGGTTGTTCTAAGCTAGTACCACATGTGGCAGTTTCCTTATAGTTTAAGAACTTTCATTGTCTGTTTCATTACCTTGTGTGTATCATTCATAAATCAAACACCCCTAGCCATTAATCATTATTTGCTAATTCCTTTCAACGATGTCCATTAACCCTTAATTACTCGCGCCTATATTTGTTACGTAAGTACTCGCGTTGAGATCCAGGTCTCACTTTTAAAAAACCGAAATATATGTTAAATTTTAATATTTGGATTGATAATTAGGCTGCATTATATTCGTAATTGTGTGTAGTTTATGACACATGTGAATTAAGGCAAAACATATTTTTATATTTATTTATTTTTATTGAAACAATGACTATAGTAAAAACAATGAATGTTTGACATAGTTTTACAAATAGGCCTCTATTAAAAGTTGCAGACGGATATTATTCGCAATCTTTGCAAATATTCGAAGAATGACGTTGACAGATGTGTCTCCTGCATTTGTAGCAAATAATTTGTGTCATACTATCTTTGATACTTGGGCAAACATAGCACCGTTTTCGCTTCTTAGGTTCTGACTCTACACTCATTTCGATCTGTGGTAAACAAAAGATTGTTATGTTTATCATTTTAAATAATTTTATGAAATATATATAACTTACCTCTGGACTTTCAGCTTTCTTGCAATGCAATATTATCAGGTCATGGAGACTTCTTGGCAAGTTTTTCAATTGGGATCGAATTTTTAAATGATCCTGGAATAATTGTAGGGAAATATTTTTTAAAAAGATTCTTCTTGGAACTCGAGGTGAATTTATATTTAAAGACTTGAAAATTATTTCTGAATTTATGCCTGCAACATTTAGTAGGTCGAAAAATAGGCATAGAGACCATCTGTTGGTTCGACGGCCAACAGAATAAGTTCCACACATTTGGTTCACCATGTCAACCCCGCCTTTAGTCAAATTATAAAATGTTACAATTTCAGGTTTTAATTTGAATCCACTTTCTTCGTCAATTGTGGGAGTTGAGTGCATTGTTGAGAGCAATAGAACAGCCTTGCTCTTTTTTTGGGACATAAGATACAAGGGTGGTATTCTGAGTGAAGCCAAATATACTATTATATTTTGGTCTATTCCTATTGGGCAGAAATATTTTAGGGATTTCCTTTTTATTTTTTTTCAAAGTGCCAACTAAAGTGAGTTTATGTTCTGTAAGAAGATCTTGGGATAATTTATAACTAGTGTACCAATTGTCTGTTGTTATGTTTCGGCTTGTCTCCCAGATATTGGAGTGATCAATCTTTTTACGATATCATCGGATGAATTACTTTTTTTATATGGACCATCGGGTTGTTTTCCACAATATATTTCAAAATTAAAGGTATAAAATGTTCTTGCATCACTAATGGTATAAATTTTGAGCCCATATTTTGCAGGTTTGTTGGGCGTATACTGTCTAAAGCCACACCTGCCACGAAATGGAATTAGCTTCTCATCAATTGTATTATATTCACCTGGAGTATAGAACTTTTTACAGTTATATACAGAGCTTCTACAAATTCTCTAATTGGAGCAAGTTTGTCCAGCTTTTTTCGTTCTTTCCTTGTTGTAATATCATCAAATCTCAGGCAACGTAGAAGAAATAAAAAACGTTCTTGTGACATAATTGCTCTCACAATTTCTACTCCTGAGCCATCCACCGCCCACAGCTCTTTATAAGTTAAATGAGCAGCTCTTTTGACACCTGACATTATCAAAAGTCCAAATAAAGCTAGGATTTCTGTTACAATAGTTAATTTGGCATCTCTTTCTCTAGAGAAATGTTCTTTGATATTGCTTATATAAGCATTCTACAATCTACAATTTTTTGTACCATATCATTATCAATTATTTTTGTAAATGCATCCGATTCAGATTCTATCGATTTTGCTTCAGATTTAGGCCCTGGCAATTGAGAAATTATATTTTCACTTCTTGTACGAATCTGGGTTTTTTGCTACATTGTCTTTTTCCATTTTGTGACACCATCCTTTCCAAAATAAAATTCAGAATCATCATTTGGTAATTCTTCATCCGCCTCTGAATTCTGTTCAGAGTCTGCGTCATGATAACTATAAATTTCGGTATCAGAAGTATCGGATAAATCACAAATTATTTCAACGCAATCCATTTCGGATTCACTCTGATTCCTCTCAGAAGTACTAGCGATTTTTTATAATATAATATATTTTAGGAAATATTTAGTATTAAAATATTGAATAAAAATAAATAAATTCTAAATACCTAAGAGAGACAGAGAGAGAGAGAGATAATTTAGGATATTTAGGAAAAAATATATACTTAGAAGAAGAACAATAACTTACTGTTTTACGAAGATAGAGCCAGCCTGATAATGAAACCTAAACCAAAATTATTACGCAAGTACTCGCGTCGAGACGTTTGTCTCAGGCGGTGGCTTTTTTGTTTTATTTTTCTTCCTTCTAGGGGCCAAGCGATAGAACAAATGGTCTAAAATATTTATTTCGATGCTATCTTAAGCTACAAAAACTTACAAATTATTTGGACTCGAAAATCGTATTTATTTTTTCGATCAAAATTTTAGGTGAGACCTGTGTCTCGACGCGAGTAATTAAGGGTTAAGTCAACTCTTTTGGTGACTATATGGACAAATATTCTTCAATTCATCACTCCAACATCTTTTCTAATCCAGTTGCTTTTATTAGAATTCTGAAGTAGGACAGTTTTTGTTTACATATTTGGGATTCTAGGGATCTACCAGGATTAACTTGGTTTTGTGTTGAAATAGTTTTCCTTTTGAAATGTTTGTCCTCTTTCTACATGTCCACATTTCAAAAACTTCAATTCTTTTTTCTTTTCTAAGAGTCCAGCCCACACATCACCTTTGAACAATATTAATCCATAAAATTTTACCTATTGACCTTTTATTAAAGATAATGTTTGTCTGAGGGACAATTTGCACCACTACATAGAGCAGTAATCAGCCAAGTGATCAGCAAAATGGAAAGACACAGACACACAAGGGGATAAAAAGAAACATTTTAATATATCTTGCAATATAATAAAGGTTGTGGTGTGTACAATATATAATATTCCAAATATATATATATGTTAGGGTAATAGATAGAGATAATGGGGAAAGAGAGGAGAGATTTAACTATGTACAATATAAAGACATGGATAGATTATGGATAGATAGAGAGCAAAATATCCAAGACTTGCTACCTTAGGAATCAACAAGTGATTGGAAGAATTGTACAGGATCAATACTAGACCTCAGGAAGTTTTTGAAAGAGAATAAACCAATGTTTTATACAAAGTCTCTTGATATAAACCTGAACAACTGTCACAGGTATAAATTGCCTTTTAGAAAAAAAATGTTATACATACAGTAAAACCTTTGCTAAAGCACAAACTGGGAATATAGCACAAACCTTTCTTTTTTTTATAAATTAACCTAAAATGATTCCCGATTCCATTCCATTGTGTATCATTGTAATAAAGTACACCAAAAATATTCAGTCCCATAGCTATAGCAAGGTTTTACTGTAGAACCTCCCTTTAGTGGACACCCCGCTAGCAGACATCTCTCCACAAAAGACAGTTTTCACATTTGCAAAATTACCATTTTTACAATTTAGCAACTCTCCAGTAAAAATACATCTCTCCCTAAAGGACAATTTGGTTCTGCAATTAGGTGTTGTCCTTTACAGGGAGGTTCTACTGTAAATATATATAGAACCACTATCTGATTGAGAACAAGATTCACTAGAAAAAATAGATATATAGCACTTGAAGACAAAAGCTCTTTTAGTTATTGTTGTTCAAATATATCTTTGTAGCATTCTGTCACATCGTCCAAAATTTCAAAAAGGGATTGTTATACAGAAGGTAGATGATATGTCTGCCAATTTCATTTGTTTTTTATAAAAGTTTCGGTTTCTTCAGAGAAAAAGGAAAATAACAGAGAAAGATAATTTTCCTAATCTCTCTCTACAAAAGAGAGTAAACTTTTTTTTAGATCCCAATCAGATTAGGGGGAAGCCCAAATAAAACACAAGGGGAAGACAGAAAGACATGCTAAGTGATGGATTGTAAGAAGTGGATATGGGAAGAGCAGCACCCTGTGGAAGAATTGCTACAGACAAAGATATTCTGAAGATAATTTCTCCACTGGAACTGGGGGAAGGCATTTATTTATAGGATGATTGAGGTGTGGGAGAGAGATTGAGCCAAGTTATGTACCTAAAGAGGAATCTCTCCCTTTTTAATTCAGAACAATGGCCCTGTGCATCAGAATGATTTGACTGTGCATCAGAATGATGGCACAGTGTATCAGAACAATTGCACTATGCATCACCCTAGTAATGATAAAGAATAAGCTACAACACCAATTTTGGCATATACAGACAAAAAGCCAACAACATGTATACTGTAGTTTGGGGCTTTGACCCTCATCAGTACAAGGGCAGCTACATAACAGCTTGATACCCTAATATGATTGTGGAGATAAGAAAGGAAGAAGACATCTAATGAGAGGGGTTTTATGAAATCATTTAACTCTGCCTTTGCCGGTCCCAAGCCCGGATAAAAAAAGGAGGAGAGGGAGCAGTAACAAGCTCACTAAAAAAACCTGGGCTCAGCTGGCCTGGCTGATAGTACCCTGTAAGGGCTCCAGGGATACAGGATGAGCAGTGTTTGTACTCCATGTACAATGTCAGAGGCGGCCATTTCTTTTATAGCTAAGTCGGCCTGCCACTGAATAGTGCTTCCATTCTTAATGACAAAGGCAGGCGCATTTTACTTCACCCAATCATGATGGTTGTCAAACACCATCAAAATTCTCAAGCTTTACAAGCTTGATACCCTAATATGATTGAGTGGAGATAAGAAAGAAGAATATGAAATCATTTGAATTTACCAAACAAATGTTTAAGCTGATGAAGTGGAAAGGGCCAATTTACAGGCAATACATTATATCAACAATAACAACAGCTTTATTAGGACATTTACGTGCTGTAAGGACTCCCCATACACAATACATTATATATGTTAAATCCCTTTTTGTCCAATTCTGCCCATTTTATAACACCTCCCATAGGATGTTATGAAATTGAAGCCACTGCCCATGTACTGATGGGAGCCATAGTCCATGGGATACAGGTTGTGTCTGAATTGGTCAGAACTGATGTAGTTGGACATTCATTATCACCAATAGTGCATTAACAAGGACATGCAATTTTAAAGGAAGAAATGCCTCTTTTGGTACAATTATATAGGTATGTAAAATGGAGGTATGTAAGCCTGATATTTCTACGTAGCAACCACCTACATTAGATGAGCTAAGCAACCAAATGTGCATGTAAAATATCTACAAAGAGTGGTTTACAAACAATATGTATATAAATGGGGAAAAGAAAGGAAGGTATAGTTTGGTAGAAAAGGTGATTGTCAAATAAGTCGTTGCTGAGATTGATCTAACTTGGAAGGTGGGAGGGGAAGGTGCCAGAAAGTTGCATAAATTGCAACAGCTTTGCATACATATATATATATGTGCAAATATTTAGCAAATTTCTTCAGCATCATTATGCAAAAAAGCTTCAGATGTAAACATCCCTGGAAAAAGAAGAGTCAATCTATAATTATGCTACAAGGTGAAAAGGTAAAGTATCTCAAGTTGGCTGGAATCTCACACAAAGAATAAATTCTAATGATTCTTGTGAGCAATGTTTATTGTGGATACACAGTCGCTATAACAATATCCCTTGGGGGACCAAGATTTCATGTTTTTATAGAACCTTGGCTAAAACAATATACTGGGACTTTGTTGTTGTTGTTGTTTCTTATCCCCTTGTGTAAAGATTACATGAATTCCATGAGTTCATGCTCCTCGAGCTGTTGACTGGGACTTTAGAATTATGATGGTGTAAGCACATTGCTATTATAAGAGATTGTCATAATGAGGTTCTATTGGATTTTTTAAGATAGAAAAATCGAAAATTCAGAGTAGTCTAAAAATACTATTTAGTATTATCATCAGTGTGATACATCCACCTGTCTATACAGACCACCCTGTCTATAGCGACCACTCTAGACAACCCTGTTATCAGCTGTGTGATACATCCACCTGTCTATACAGACCACCCTGTCTATAGCGACCACCCTAGACAACCCTGTTATCAGCTGTGTGATACATCCACCTGTCTATACAGACCACCCTGTCTATAGCGGTCACTTTAGGCAACCCTGTTATCAGCAGTGTGATACATACACCTGTCTATACAGACCACCCTGTCTATAGCGACCACCCTAGACAACCCTGTTATCAGCTGTGTGATACATCCACCTGTCTAAACAGACCACCCTGTATATAGCGGCCATTCTAGATAACCCTGTTATCAGCTGTGTGATACATACACCTGTCTATAGCGGCCACTCTAGACAACCCTGTTATCAGCTGTGTGATACATCCACCTGTCTATACAGACCACCCTGTCTATAGCGGTCACTTTAGGCAACCCTGTTATCAGCTGTGTGATACATCCACCTGTCTATATAGACCACCCTGTCTATAGCGGCCACCCAAGACAACGTTTTTGAAATATATTCGCACTCGGGTAAACCCCGGGCGTTGCCCGGGCCTTTCGTCTAGTAGAATATAAATGCGCTAACTTTGAATCTCTTCTATGAATTCCATCAAGGGTGTGAATCTTCTACGTACTACAAGTTCAAACTCAAGAAATGCTATCTTCAACTTCAAAAATGGAAATACTCACCTCGGCTTTATATATAGAATGCAAATATGGGTCTTTCTTTGATTCTCTGATATCATTAACTGCGGCTTGTGCCCAGTAAATATACCTTTATTATTGAGTAAAATTAATCATTCCTCCAGGGAAAAGTGTCTTTTCAAAAACATTTTTATTGTTCTCTAGCTTTCGGGCACAGACGCCCTTCTACAGGAGAAAACATGGTATAATGACACGCCAATAGAACACGAGTTAAATTTAATCGGATACTATTTTACATAATTTTATGAAGTTCTATAATAAAATAGTATCCGATTTAACTCGTGTTCTATTGGCGTATCATTATACCATGTTTTCTCCTGTAGTAGGGCGTCCGTGCCCGAAAGCTAGAGAACAATAAAAATGTTTTTAAAAGACATTTTCCCTGGAGGAATGATTGATTTTACTCAATATTGATGCAAAGGATTATTTTATAGAAATACCTTTATTATAATAACCTTTATTTTCGTACATTACTGTACAAAGACCATGTTAAAAAGGATTCTAAAAGAGCATTGGATAAAGTGATATCTATCTATAAAACTCCCTCAATATTAACAGCTCAGTTTCAGAACTTAGAACTCTCCCAGTTTGCAGAAAGAATTGTGCAGCCCCATTTTATGTAAAAATAAACAGTACAAAAGTGAAATTATACTGGGACCAGGTAAATAAACTAAGAAAAAGGCATTTCCTGGTCGTACAACTAAAAGTTGATGGCTTACGCCATCTGTCGGAATATATATCAACTATTCGTTGATTTTTAAAAAATTATTCCAGACTTGGCCAAATACCCTTTCTTAATTAATCAATAAAAACTTACCACGTACGCGTTTCGGGCTGTTGGCCCTCATCAGCGTGGTGCAAAATGTACCTCAACGGCCAGAAAACTGGTATTTTAGGCATCCTGATCAGGAGATTATCAGTAGAGCGTCGTTGCGGGCACGCCAGACGCCACACCTTTAACCCTGCTCTTTTTGATATTCACGTTTATGCCCGAGGCGCGACAGAAGTCCTGGAAGAAGGAATTCACTACGCCGAACTGCTCCTTGCGACGGATGAGCATGACGATGCTGTCGGCGTGAGGCGAGGACATTCCCGGTACCGATCTCATGTTAAGGCAACGCAGAAGAGGGCCCGTAGCGAGGTTGAACAATGCGGCGAAGCCCTGCCTCACCCCGTTCATAAAATAGAAGGGTCTGGTGTAGAGGCCTCCTGTTTGGACCACCGCTCCCCGCATCGAAGAGGAACAACCATCCGAGGAAGAGCAGCGGTAGCCACAGGGAGACCAGCAGGGACACTCAAGGTGTGAGGCTGCGGTCCAGGGTGTCGAAGGCAGACTCAAGATGTGTTGAAATGACGGCGAGCTCCGAGCTGTTCTTCTTGTTCGAATTGATCTCTGCCTCGGAGATCTTGGCGAGAACGGGGGGCTCGTAATGTCCAGGATGAACTCAGCGGCGACGATGGGGTCGCACGACTCGCGATCGAAGCGGCGCTGGTAGATGGAGTTGACCCTGAGTCGCAGTTCCCTGCTCTCGATGATATTCCCTTCCTCGTCGCAGATGTTCGCCCTGGCAGGACGGCGAATCCGATGTCGGGCAGTCATGGATAGTCAGCTTCCGGCGACTCAGATTTGAGCTTGGTCTCTGCGTCTGGCGCGCGCGAATTGGTCGTTGCTAGCGACACAAGGGACGTGTAGGGATCTCACCTCTGCCAGGAGTTTAACCTTGAAGGAAGACCAGCCGCTCCATAGATCTTCACCGGTCATATCCGCGATTGCGGCAGAGGTTTTCTCAATGGTCGTAGCCAGATGTTCGACAACGAGTTCCGAGCGAAGCATTGCATGACATGAGTTGGCGAGGTGGAGGCGAGCCCAGGATAGCTCTATGGTCTGAGAGCCTGTAGTCGATGGTACTGTACTGGGTGACGAGATCTGAGAGTCTAAACGATAGGCGTCATCCCGGATCCCGTAGCTGGTGACTCTGGTTGGAATGTGAGCAGCGTCGAAGAAGGTGGCTGCGTCGATGAGAGCTGTTTGGTCCAGCAGCTCCGAGAAAACCTCCTCCGACCCTGAGTGTCGCTCGCGGACTCCTCACTGATGTCTCCCAACACCCACGCGTCCTCCTGGATCGCATTAGCTGAGATGGCTAAATAACATTATATCGGATTTCACTCTTAACAATGGATTTCTCCATTAATTTTTGTTTCGTTCATTTCAGCGGTAGCATAATTAATCCTGACAAAGATTTGAATCATCTCTAAGAAGATCTTTCGAACTTTCAACCAACATACCATTCGAAATATCCATAAACTGCCAAAAACGCGAAGCTTGCAACATGGCCGCGCGGTCTGCGATAGATAACCCAGATTTCTGGAGCGTAGAACGTCAACTACTCGAGCGCAATAAGAGAAATATGCTGAGTAACAAAAATCTATTGGTTAAAAAATAAATATTAAGTAACAATATTTCTACTCAATCAAAATTGAAAGAGCTAAAAAAAGACAATATTTCAAAGCTTACTCAATGTAGACAGTGCGTGCCCATTCGGACCATTCAATGGAAATGTCCCTTGCAAACGCATGCAGGAAATTGTACTCGAAACGGGAAACACTTTATCTCCTTGACCTATTCCACCGCTCTCTTTTCTATTTAAAAAACGTATGTGTCTCAGAGAATGGCTGTGACTCTTGCTTCAGATTCATAGCATTTGGACTATAAAGTGCGATGTAGTTCAGGAATTCTCAACTGCTATTCTGATCACAAAAAATTTTGATTGTGTTCCCGGAAGCTTAGATCTATATAGTTTTCTTATCAAAATTCGAAACTATTATAGACGCGTATGATTCTTTTTTTAAAAATAAACAATTTCTACTGTTTTTACTGCAATGGAAAAAAAATAATGGAAGGGCCTGGCTCATCAGTGGTGAACTCTTCCAACGGTTTCGCCAGTTTAATCTACCATACCGTTTTGTTTTGATAACAGATGGCGCGCTAATGCATCATAGTTTTCTTACATACCATAACCAAGATATCAGCCTTCAGTATCGAATATATAATCAGAATCGTTCAATACCACATTGAAGCTCTAAAAACAGTCTGGTGGTTTAAATTGGCGAAACCGCTGGGAGGGTTCACCACTGATAAGCCAAAAGCTCTCTCAATATTTTCATCGCAGTGGAGACAGTAGAAAGTTATTTTTAAAAGTAAAGTAAAAATCGTGTTTAATAGCTATATTTAAAAGCACGAATGTTTCTTTTATACATAATACAAACTTCTACTGCCCTTACTGCGATGAAAAATATATTGGGAGGGCTTGGCTCATCAGTGGTGAACCCTCCCATTAATTTTTCATCGCAGTAAGGGCAGTAGAAGTTTGTATTATGTATAAAAGAAACATTTGTGCTTTTAAATCCTTTCATTTTATATGTATAGATGGCGCGTTATTGCTTTGTGTTAATAGCTATATTTGCTGGAAGCTATTTTGTATCTTTTTCTTTCTTTTCCTCGGATTTACCCATACAAATCTGTTTATGAGCTCAATTGTCTTAACTTGGTTTTCTTTATATAAATTTCATTATTAATATTAAATGTTATTAGGCTTTTACTTTTTTTAATCATTTGCAGAGTGACTCCGTGGTAAATCCATGTACAATAAATTTCTCTTCCTGCAATTCATCCAGAAGTCTTAAGTTAACCTGTATATAAATTTCTTATTACCTACCATTTAATGTGATTAGCTTTAAAGATAATAATAATAACATTGCGCGCTTATTATTACTATAACTATTATTATTATTACTATTACGTACCATCTTATCGAGGAGCCACTAGGAGAGGCCATAGAAAGACTGCTGGAGAGCTGCAGGACATCAGGGGACCATAACGGCAAGGGCCACAGCACTGACCAGGAGTCAAGATAGCAAATGCAAATATCTTTGTTTACTTTTACTGTTGTCATTTATTGAAGTTGTAAATAAAAATATGTAAATAGACTGACCATTTCGCTACACTTTTTAGAGAAAAACTTGTAACCCTTTTTGAAAAATAAACTTACTATTACGTACTATTACTATTATTCCTGCATGTACCCTATATTTCTGAGCGCTTTAGAGAATCTGTATAAGACTGAAAGGTCTTAATAAAGCGTTTGTTGTTACTATTGTTGTTGTAAGAGAGTGATTGTCCATATCGTGGTTGTGTGACAGGTGGGGTGAGGACAATGTACGAGGACAACCTGTCAAATACTGGGTAGGTGACATCGAAGAGTGTCATTTGTCCTGCCATAGAGTACTTACTAACAGTGTACTGTCCAGCTGTGTGCCAACTCCTGGGGCCGACTGTGGGGTGAGAACGGATACTTCCGTGTGGTACGTGGCCGCAACGAGGCGGATATCGAAAGCTTCGTGGTGGGAGTGTGGGCCCGCAGGAGGAAGGAAGACCGTCGCACCAATATGCTGCCCAGACAGTAGCGGCTGCGGTGGAAGCACTCTGTACAGTCTGTGTTGTTGTTATTTCAATAAATGTAGTGTTTGGACCGTCACTAGCTTCTTCCTAACACACCACACCGGGATTCTTATTGGAGCTCAAAAATAATCTATTTTGGTTAGCAGCCCCGTAAATAAAGATATTTCTACCGGGATTCTTCTCAAGTGAATATTTACATATATATATATTAAAAATAAAGAAGGCATCTCCTGACCACGAGCACATGTGCTTTTTAGATGGCAGAGCGCCATCTAGTGGAGCAAAAATAAACTAAACGTTTATTTAGCTTGCTCCGTGATATTTGGCCAACCCAATTTCTTGATAAATCAAGAAAAGCCATCCACGAACGCGTTTCGCGCTGTTGGCGCTGATTTATCAAGAAATTGGGTTGGCCAAATATCACGGAGCCAGCTAAATAAACGTTTAGTTTATTTTTGCTCCACTAGATGGCGCTCTGCCATCTAAAAAGCACATGTGCTCGTGGTCAGGAGATGCCTTCTTTATTTTTAATATCAACACCTGACCCACTTATCTTTTATTTTTTTCTATTGTTTTTTTTCATATATATATATATGTTATGATTCATAGCGCGTCATCTGTTATGAATATTCGAAACTATTTTAGACGCGTATGATTCTTTTAAAATTAAACAATTTCAACTGCCCTTACTGCAATGGAAAAATTAATGGGAGGGCCTGGCTCATCAGTCGTGAACTCCCATTAATTTTTCCATTGCAGTAAGGGCAGTTGAAATTGTTTAATTTTAAAAAGAATCATACGTGTCTATAATAGTTTCGAATATTCATAACAGATGGCGCACTATGCATCATAATATAATTGTTCAAATAAAAGACTCAATTTTAAAGTTTGCGGAAGAGCGATTGCTCGATGCATATTATATATTTATAATTGTATGTAATTCTGCTGTTCTCAAAGCTTATGTCCATAGTTAATCTAAAATACCCATTCCGTGAGTCTAGCATCAGTATCCCTATAAAAGGAAGTTCCAAAAATGCAATATAACAGCGGTATGGTAGATTAAACTGGCGAAACCGCTGGGAGGGTTCACCATTGATGAGCCAGGCCCTCCCTTTAATTTTTTCATTGCAGTAAGGGCAGTAGAAATTGTTTAATTTTAAAAAGAACCATACGTGACCCCTAAGTAGTTTAGAATATATTTATGTATATATATTATCCCATTGTATAATTATACAAGGTCATGGAGACTAAATTCATTGATCAAATTCACAATCTTGGTAGGGTTGGAATATAGGTCCTGTCTTGAGGCTCCCATGCATCCCAGGAGGTGGTCCGGTGAGGCCTCTCTTGTCCTGCAGATGGTGCATTGTACGAAGGTCTTTACACCATCCTAGAAGAGGAGTGGTCTTGTATAGCCAGTTTTGAGCCTGGAGATACAGGTTGCTGCTTGTCGATTCATCCCACATTCCAGAATAGCTCCAGGCTTTTGGTTCAGATACCAATGATGATGACTCCTGTATTTTTGTTTCTATGTTTTGTCGTTGTTGACAAAAGTTACTATTACACACAAAGTACAACATACTAGGGCCTAAAGTAAGAGTAACTTAACACACAGAAAAACGTACACTCAAGAGTATATTAACAACAATTAAAGGGAGTTAAAACTCACGATTTGCTATATAAAAACAAAAAAGTACTTATATTTTATTGTAGCGTTGGTAGGAATCGGACCGGGGTCACACAGGTATGCTAGGAGATCACCAGACACGGATAAATCACGCAGAGAACACTTTAAGCGTCTTCACGCGATAATCCACCACACTGGCCTCTCGCATTCCCTTTGCCCCCTCTTATATACAAACATGGCTACATTCGTTTAATTAGAATGAAGACTGCTCTCAAATTGTGAATAAACTTTTAACTTTCCGAGATCAGACACTTGGCTTTAGAAGATGTTAAAAAGGTGCCATGATAAGGTACAATTTGTATTATAGATTAGAAGCACAAGAAAATAAATCCAAATAAATAATGCTGTTACAGAAATGTCATACACTATTTATTTAATTATTTAGATTTGGTCGTTTTACTTTATATTAAAAGGTGTTATTCACAATCTTTGGTTTAGCATATCAAGGTATGCAGTCAAGAATTGTTCTATACTGGTGTGAAAGGTTTAGTTCAAGATATCTCCTTTTATACTGGTATAGAATATAATAGCAAGCAATGAAAAAGTAGGTCATTAAATTAAAATATAAGAGGTGTGAGTGTAGTATCCCTACCATCTACTTAGGTATTCAACTTTCAACCAATATAGATCTTTCTTCTTATCTCCACTCAACAATCATATTAGAATATCAAGCCTGTAGAGCTTGTTGATAGTGTCTGCTGAGGATGAGTAGAGCTCATCAAAGGAGATTTCAATATTTAGTCTCCATGATGGGTAAAAAGAGCTGCTGTCATTGGTTGGCTATCCACCACTTGACAGTCAGTCAATTTCCATATTCCAACCGTACCAAGATTGTGAATTTGATCAATGAATATAGTCTACATGACCTTGTTTAATTATACAATGGGATAATAAAAAAAAAGGAGATTTGTCACTCATAATGAGATTGGGTGAAGTAGAATGCATCTGCTTTTGTCAAGATTGGGAGAACTACTCAGTGGCAGGCTGACTTAGCTCCAAAATAAATGACCACCTCTGACATGAGGAACAGACGCCATGTACAGCCGCTCCTAACATGGAGTACAAACGCTGCTCATCCTGTATCCCTGGATTAGGAGCCCTTACAGGGTACTATCAGCCAGGCCAGCTGAGCCCTGGTTTTTTAGTGAGCTTGTTACTGCTCCCCCTCTTCCTTATAGATATAAAGTCCAACTTCTTTAATTCAACACCACAAGGTATTAGAATTTTCTTGGTTGTGATGAGTCAGTTAACCATCAACTCATCTCAACATTCACTGTTGGTGGACATTTTTCTAGGACAATCAAATAGTATTGTTTCTTATCCCCTTTGTGCAAAGATTATACACATCCCATGAATACATTCTCCTCGAGCTGTTTGATGATAAGCAGCGGCCTTTCCCAAAGGTGATGTTTAGATGTATCTAATGTAAGCCAAAATGTGTTCTGGAGCTGCAGTTGCCAAGCAACATTTTGGGCAAGTAGGGTAGATTTTGTTATTTTCTATCTTCAATGGCTTGAGATGACCTGTTCTGTTGGTGTTGTTGTTTCTTATCCCCTTGTGTAAAGATTACACTAATCTCGTGTGATCCATGCTTCTCAAGCTGTTTGATGATAAGCAGCGGCCTCTCCCAAAGGTCCTGTTTAGTGCATCTAATGCAA
Organism: Cordylochernes scorpioides; assembly: GCA_030710605.1. Taxonomy (NCBI): domain Eukaryota; kingdom Metazoa; phylum Arthropoda; class Arachnida; order Pseudoscorpiones; family Chernetidae; genus Cordylochernes; species Cordylochernes scorpioides. The sequence continues at coordinate 15,837,499 of CP092872.1, read as the reverse complement.
GCCAAAATGTTTTCTATCGCTGCAGCTACATTTTGGGCAAGTGGGGAAGATGTCATTTTCTATCTTCAATGGCTTGAGATGGCCTGTTCTAAATCTTGTTGTTTGATGTTATCTGAGATTCAGAGCTCCTCCACTCCACTGTACCAGCTGTGCTTAGAAGGTACACTCCAGTAAATCTTATTAAAATATTATATTTTTGAGAGAAAATGCTCTTGTATTACATTTTAATTAATAATATGAATACATACCTTTTTATTATTATTATTTAAAATGTTTCATAGTTAAAACTTTTAGAAAGTAATAAAATTGCAATAATACCCATTTTTGAACATGTTAAGAATACTATTTTAATCTAAGTGAATAATTGCCCCACACACACACACAGTGGCAAAAGGTGAGTAATTTTGAGAAAAAAGAAAGGCTAAGAATTTTATTTTAAAAATCATTAGCAAACAACTCTAAGGGGTTGTTTGCTATTGGGCTAGAAATCTATTCATGGGGGATTCTAGCTAATCAAAAGGCATAGGTGGGTCTAAGCTGGTGCCATAAGTGGTAGTCACCCTGTGGTCAGAGTTAACTACCTTTCATTGTAAGTTTCATTACCTTGTGTGTAACGTTCATAAGTCAAACACCCGAGCCATTAAAGCTAATACCTTTCATTGCTATTAGTGTCCATAAAGTCAACTATCAGTGACTATATGGATCAATATTCTCAATTTGATCTGTTAGGAAACATCACTCCAACATCAATGTATCTTTTCTAATCCAGTTGCTTTCATTAGAATTCTGAAGTAGGTCAGTTTTTGTTTACATATTTGGGATTCAAAGTTGAAATATTTTTCCTTTTGAAATATTGGTCCTCTTTCTACATGTCCACATTTCAAAAAAACTTCATTTTTTTTTCTTTTCTAAGAGTCCAGCCCACACATCACCTTTGAACAATATTAATCCATAAAATTTTACCTATTGACCTTTTATTAAAGATAATGTTTGTCTGAGAAACAACTTGCAGCACCCAGGCACCACTCCTACATGAGCAGTAATCAACCAAGTGATCAGCAAAATGGAAAGACACAGACACAAGGGGATAAAAAGAAACATTTTAATATATCTTGCAATATAATAAAGGTTGTGGTGTGTACAATATATAATATTCCAAATATATATATATATATATGTTAGGGTAATATAGAGATAATGGGGGAAGAGAGGAGAGAGGTCACTATGTACAATATATAGACATGGATAGATTATGGATAGATAGAGAGCAAAATATCCAAGACTTGCTACCTTAGGAATCAACAAGTGATTGGAAGAATTGTACAGGATCAATAATAGAGCTCAGGAAGTTTTTGAAAGAGAATAAACCAATGATTTATACAAAGTCTCTTGATATAAACCTGAACAACTGTCACAGGTATAAATTGCCTTTTAGAAAAAAAAAATTCTTGTAAACATACAGTAAAACCTCACTAAAGCACAAACTGGGAATATAGCACAAACCTTTATTTATTTATAAACGGACCTAAAATAATTCCCGATTCCATTCCATTGTGTATCTTTGTACTAGAGTACACCTAAAATATTCAGTCCCATTGCTATAGCAAGGTTTTACTGTAGAACCTCCCTTTAGTGGACACCCCGCTAGCAGACACCTCTCCACAAAAGACAGTTTTCACATTTGCAAAATTACCATTCTTACAATTTAGCAACTCTCCAGTAAAAATACATCTCTCCCTAAAGGACAATTTGGTTCTGCAATTAGGTGTTGTCCTTTACAGGGAGGTTCTACTGTATATATATATAGAACCACTATCTGATTGAGAACAAGGTTCGCTAGAAAAAATAGATATATAGCACTTGAAGACAAAAGCTCTTTTTTGTTGTTGTTCAAATATGTAGCATTATAATTCTGTCACATCATCCAAAATTTCAAAAAGGGATTGTTATACAGAAGGTAGATGATATGTCTGCCAATTTCATTTGTTTTTTATAAAAGTTTCGGTTTCTTCAGAGAAAAAGGAAAATAACAGAGAGAGAGAGAGAGAAAGATAATTTTCCCAATTTCTCTCTACAAAAGAGAGTAAACTTTAAGATCCCAATTAGATTAGGGGGAAGCCCAAATAAAACACAAGGGGAAGACAGAAAGACATGCTAAGTGATGGATTGTAAGAAGTGGATATGGGAACAGTACCCGGTGGAAGAATTGCTACAGACAAAGATATTCTGAAGATAATTTCTCCACTGGAACTGGGGGAAGGCATTTATAGGATGATTGAGGTGTGGGAGAGAGATTGAGCCAAGTTATGTACCTAAAGAGGAATCTCTCCCTTTAATTCAGAACAATGGCCTTGTGCATCAGAATGATTTGACTGTGCATCAGAATGATGGCACAGTGTATCAGAACAATTGCACTATGCATCACCCTAGTAAAAAAAAAAACTTTATTAGTAATGATAAAGAATAAGCTACAACACCCGTTTTGGCAAATACAGACAAAAAGCCAATAACCTGTATACTGTAGTTTTGGGGCTTTGAACCTCATCAGTACAATGGCAGCTATATAAAACAGCTTGATACCCTAATATGATTCTGGAGATAAGAAAGGAAGAAAACATCTTATAAGAGGGGTTTTATGAAATCATTTAACTCTGCCTTTGCCGGTCCCAAGCCCGGATAAAAAAAGGAGGAGAGGGAGCAGTAACAAGCTCGTTAAAAAACCTGGGCTCAGCTGGCCTGGCTGATAGTACCCTGTAAGGGCTCCAGGGATACAGGATGAGCAGCGTTTGTACTCCATGTACAATGTCAGAGGCGGCCATTTATTTTATAGCTAAGTCTGCCTGCCACTGAATAGTGCTTCCATTCTTAATGACAAAGGCAGGCACATTTTACTTCACCCAATCACGATGGTTGTCAAACACCATCAAAATTCTCAAGCTTTACAAGCTTGATACCCTAATATGATTGAGTGGAGATAAGAAAGAAGAAGAAGATGAAATCATTTGAATTTACCAAACAAATGTTTAAGCTGATGAAGTGGAAAGGACCGATTTACAGGCAATACATTATATCAACAATAACAACAGCTTTATTAGGACATTTCCGTGCTGTAAGGACTCCCCATACACAATACATTATATATGTTAAACCCCTTTTTGTCCAATTCTGCTTATTTTATACCGCCTCCCATAGGATGTTATGAAATGGAAGCCACTGCCCCTGTACTGATGGGAGCCATAGTCCATGGGATACAGGTTTGTGTCTGAATTGGTCAGAACTGATATTGTGGGACCTTCATTATCACCAATAGTGCATTAACAAGGACATGCAAATTTAATGCATTTTTAAAGGAAGAAATGCCTCTTTTGGTACAATTATATAGGTATGTAAAATGGAGGTGTGTAAGCCTGACATTTCTACGTAGCAACCACCTACATTACATGAGCTAAGCAACCAAATGTGCATGTAAAATATCTACAAAGAGAGTGGTTTACATACAATATGTATATAAATGGAAAAGAAGAAAGGAAGGTATAGTTTGGTAGAAAAGGTGATTGTCAAATAAGTCGTTGCTGAGATTGATCTAACTTGAAAGGTGGGAGGGGAAGGCGCCAGAAAGTTGCATAAAATGCAACAGCTTTGCATTTATATATATATATATGCAAATAAGTGCAAATATTTAGCAAATTTCTTCAACATCATTACGCAAAAAAGTTTCAGATGTAAACATCCCTGAAAAAAGAAGAGTCGATCTATAATTCTCCTACAAGGTTTGCATTTCAAGTTGCTGGAATCCCACACACAATAAATTCTAATGATTCTTGTGAGCAATGTTTATTGTGGATACACAGTCGCTATAACTTGGGGGACCAAGATTTTATATTTTTATAGAACCTTGGCTAAAACAATATGCTTTAGAATTATGATGCTGTAACCACATTGCTATTATAAAAGAGAATGTCATAATGAGATTCTATTGGATTTTTTAAGATAGAAAAATCGAAAATTTAGAGTAGTCTAAAAATACTATTTATCTTCTGTTTATTATAATTTAGAGTAAAAAAACCAGGGGAGAGTAAAGAAATTTTTTAAATGATAAAGCATAATTTGGATTATAGATTAAAATATAAGAAAATAAGACCTAATCCAAATAATTTATTAGTGTCTGATGATGGTGACAATGTTGTTGCCGAAACGTCACACACTAAAAAATTATTTGGATTAGGTCTAATTTTCTTGTATTTTTTAAAAATGTTAATTAAAAATAGAATTTATATAAGAGAAAATTTTAGAAATTTCAATATTTGGCTTTGAAGAAAAAAAACATTACAAAAATATATTGGTGGGGAAATAAAACCATTTCTCAGCTCAAGTTTCCTGATGTTTATTCCTACAAAAGGTGAAAGTTTGACACTCTCTGAGTCAGCTCTTTTACAAAACAAAAAAAAAATTACCATTTAATAAATTTGCGTATCAAAACTGTTTTTGATTTACTTCAATGTGTTCATTAAAATTTATCGAACATCCTTTAAAAAAAAAACTTACCCCACCCAGAGTTCTCTCCAAGTAAAACACAAGGTAATAAGACTGAATCTAAATAAATAATGTGTGATGTTTCAGTAACAGTATTGTTACCATCATCAGACAAAAGTAGTGTTGTTGTTTCTTATCCCTTGTATAAAGATTACACAAAATTCCATGAGTTCATGCTCCTCGAGCTATTTGATGATAAGCAGCGGCCTCTCCCAAAGGTCCTGTCTGTTAGTGCATCTAATACAAGCCAAAATGTGTTTTGGAGCTGCAGGTGCAAAGCTACATTGACAAAAGTACTGAAAGTACAAAACACTAAATTGTGCCTTATCACCTCCAGGTAAAACAAGAGATTTAAAGAACAAGAGGACAGGGTTATATAGAACCCCACTTACTGTGTCCTGGTCCCCAAAATGTCCAATTTCCCTTATATAAAACAATACCTCTCTAATATGGAGTTTTCAAGGAACCACCAAAAAGTTTGGTCAACCTATATAGGTGGAGAACATCTTGTCTTTGTGAGTGTTTATATTCCAATGGATGCAGCAGCAAGCCAAGCCCCCCTAAGTCTGACAATTGAGTCTTCCACCCCAATTTGGTTTCTCCACCTAACCAACAGCTGATACCATTTTCCTCTAACAGCTTCAGCTGGCTTTACTGGCAAGTGATTATACAAGAATCAAGGTATGATCCAAAGAAGCACCTCTTCCTTGCCATTCAATAGATGTATCAGTTGTCTGAAATTGCCACAACAGACCAGCACTACCATCCTTCCAAAACATGACTATATATATATATTATATATAGAGAATAATGTCCATATACAGTAGAACCTCCATGAGAGGACACTCCCGTTAGAGAAACACCTCTCTATAAAGGACAGTTTTCATTACCAAAAATCACCATATTTACTATTTAGCTACTCTCCAGTAAGACGACACCTCTCTCTAAAGGACACTTTAGCTCTGCATTTAGGTGTCCTTTACAGAGATGTTCTACTGTATATATATAGGAAGATGGCTATGCAGATAAGTTTAAAAAGGAATTCAGTCTTTTAATTCAATATCCCCAATGGTATTAACATATATAGTAAGTCTCTATTCATGATAAAATTGTGAAAAAAAAGTATTAAAATTACAAATATATTCTCACAATGAGTATCTTTTTTAAATATCCACGCTGTGCGTTTGTTTTTGTAAATATTACTGGTGGGATAAAGTCGATATTAAAGTAAGCCCGTTGAAAAGCGATTAACACTTGAAAGCTAGCGTTTTTTTTAAATAAAAAAGGTACTCATTGTGAGAATATATTTGTAATTTTAATAATGTATAGTAAGTGTTAAATAGAAGTAGATAAATGGGTTGAGATTAGAAAAGTTGTTGAATTGTAGCAAGTGTGCATGTTGAATTAGTGTCAGTTGAAAAAATTAGAGACATTAGGCTATACTCAATTTTCTAAAGATTAATTTTGTATATCAGTCCAAGTTTTTGGGTGTCAAATTGGGTGGGTGTGTAACTCCTATTAAACCTAATAGTATTTTTATCTTTATAAACTCTTCTATATATATATTAGATAAAAGACAATTCGCTGAGGGGAAAAAGAAACTCAACGAATTATTTTATTTATATAATTTTACCGGAAGGATTATAATATTAACAAGTTCTTCTATATATGTTTGCACACATGGCTGTTAAACATCTGTTCTCTGCAGTGAGTTTGTTAACTAGGGAATCGAACCCACAGTGTTCCGCTTACCGGGCAGATGCCATGTCCACTAGGCTACCCTGTACATTAAAAAGAGTCCAATGGGAAATTCGAACCTGGGTCCTTGCTGTTGGTAGTCAACAGCTTATACCACTAGGCTAACAATGTGTAATGTTAACTAGGGAAAAACCTCTCTGCTCTTGTCTCTCCTCCCACACTTCCTAAAGATCATTCTTTATATAAAAAAGACTGGAAGAAAGAAACATCCCGGGGGTACAAGAGAAAGAGGACAATACCAGATCTCTCTAGCTGCTGTCTACCCTCAGCAGTTTGAGCAAGAAACACACGGGAGCAATAAGACATGTCTAGGTAGGATATGTAAATAGGGGTCTACGTTCAAAAAGGATATGCTTAGAGAGAGCCTGGCACAGAGGGGAAGAAATCACTATCACAGATGGAGAGAAGAAGAGGAAGGTGCAAGTATTGTCAGAGATTAGGAGCATAGTTCAACAAGGCAGTCTCCACCATATGTGCAAGGAGGCAGTGAGGTTGTTATTCCTTGTTGGCGTGGGAGGCACCTGTACAGACAAGCTGCTATGTTGTAAAAGCAGGTCAGGTGAGGGTAGCAGCAGGACCTACCTTTCCGCTCTAAGTCCTTCATCTCCAGGATGTCTGACTTGAGCTTCAGCTTCAGGATCTCACGGTAGAGCTCCTCCCTGAACACTCACCCTCTGTAAAGATGGCACAAACCTCCACATGCACCTTTAAATACAAAAAGATATATACATTTCTCTTCAAATTAAAGATACTTCGGCCAGTAAATCTTTTTTTATTGTCTCGACAAAAATCTTTTGTCCTCGTCAGGAGCAAACAAAAATTAAAACATTTGGCAAAGCGTTAAAAATTATTCTTCTCTTCTTCTTCTTCTTTCTTATCTCCACACTGGGTGAAATAGAATGTGTATGCCTTTGTCATTAAGACTGGAAGCACTACTCAGTGGCAGGCCAATAAAAATTATTCTTAATTGAAAAAATAATTTTGAACACCGGGGCCAAATGTTTTAATTTTTGTTCGCTCCTGACGAGGGGCAAAAGATTTTTGTCGAAACGTCGAGATAATAAAAGATTTACTGGCCGAAGTATCTTTTATTTGAAGAACTATGAATGCCGGCCAGGCAGCCTCTATCTTTATGATATACATTTCTTTCTAAAAGCAAAGGTCGCCTCTCCCGTCAAAATAAACATCAAAACTAGACAGCCATCAATTGACCATTGCCACCAACTAGCAGCCTCAGTTCAGTAACAAAGCCACAACACCAGCTTAGGCAAACTGAGAAACATTCATCTAAAGACTATGGTTTCAGCTAATGGCCCTCCTCAGTACAGGGAGGGCTTTATTCCATGAGATCCACAAGGGATCTAATTAAATTTTCACAATCCGCTAAAGAGTTTTGATGTTTAGTTTTCTTTTCATCAAAATATCAACATCTACATTATTAATAAAAAGTTTTTGAGAAATACAACTAAAACCATAGGAGAGGTAAGTTACATGAACAATAAAAAAAAATTACTAAAGAAGTATCCACAGCCTCCTTTATAACAGTAACTTGTTAGAACATCCTACCATGTGATAAGGCACAATTTGGATTATAGACACAAGGTAATAAGACCAAATCCTAATAAATAAATAGTGTGTGACATTTTGGTAACAGCGTTGTTACTATCTTCAGACCTAAGTACTTAATGATTTCATTCATTCATTCAGTACTTTTGTCTGAAGATGGTAACAACGCTGTTACATCACACACTATTTATTTATTTGGATTTGGTCTTATTACCTTGTGTTTATAAGCCTATCATGTGGTTATAAGAATCCCATATCTAGGTCCCAAGTGATGTTGTTATAGGGAGGTTGGACTGTGACAAATATGAGACACAATAGACATGCCAATGAAGAGACTTCAGTATAATTTTAGTATTCTTCAGGACAGGTAAGAGCTGTATAACATAACAAGACCTACCTGTGATCCTTGTCTGTGATGCCCATCCTCTGGAGTGTGCTGTCATTGAGACGGACCAGGGACCTCCCTGGACCACACCAACCTGCCTTAGTCACAGCACAGCTAGCAACATTCAGGTTCATCTAGCACAATTCAGCAAACTTTCCATTTGTTTACATACTGTTACCAACAAAAAATAATACAAAGCAATAACGCGCCATCTATATACAGTCTACTCTCGTTATAACGCCACCATCCGGATTTTGCAAAAAAGCGGCGTAAGGCGAGGGTGGCGTTGTATCGAACACATTTAAAATGTGAAATTTAAAGATACAATAAATTATTTATAACAATTACTAATAACAATTTATACTCTAAGTCAATATATAGAATGCAAAACTGGCATTAATCAATTAATATGACAAATAGGAATAATTAATTTATAATTTATTCATAAAAAAGTAATTACATTTTCTTGAAGAAGTCTGTGATCCCAACTTGTCTTTTCTCTTCCTATGGCATAGACACGGCGTAACAAATCTGCAGATAGATTGACGTGGTCAGATGTTGCTCTCTTGGAGTGCTCAAGAAACAACAAAACTGTCTCATCAGCTGTTCTGGCTTCCCTTAACGATGGTAGGCGCTGGGTCACTGTTGTATCTTCATCCTCGCCAAGTTCTTCTTTCGCTGTAACAGTGGACACCAGGAAATTGTCATCTGTTAACTTCATTTCCGCTTCCTGGGAATCATCAACCAGTTGAAACTCCCTTTCAGTCATCAAATTCTCTGGTGTAATAGCGAAGATGTCGCGAATGTGATCGAGCAGATTTCCACGCTTGTCTGTTCCAGTAGAGTTGCAGCACAGTAGAACAGTGATTCGTCGCTTCATCCTTTTTACACCACGGCAGTTTTCATCTTTGTGAGCAAGTGCTCAACTGCAGCAGTAGAAGTGAAGCGAATGCCTGTGTGATTCCAGCAGTTGCTGATGGAATCAGGGCTCACAGAATCCCAAGCCATTTTACAATAGCGCACAGCGTAATCCAGACGTAATTCTGTGGGTAGATGGGCATCCGCCAATTCCACCATTTTCTAGAGTTGAAGCTTGCGATATTGAGCCTTGAAACTTTTGATGATGCCACTATCCAGTGGTTGCAGACTGGCAGTCATATTTGGTGGAAGGAAGTGTATCTTTATGTTGCTGAGACCATCATTAGGGACGCAGTGAGACGTAGCGTTATCTAACAACAGTAGGATACGACGTCCTTCAGAGACAAGCTGCTTGTTGAACTGCAGTAGCCATTCTTGAAAGATGCTAGAGGTCATCCATTCTTTGCTGTTAGATGTGTAAGTGCAGTAGAAGTGTGGACTAAAGTTTCTGAAGCATCGAGGCTTTGCCGATTTTCCAATAATCAGCAATCGCCGCTTGTCTGTTCCAGTAGAGTTGCAGCACAGTAGAACAGTGATTCGTCGCTTCATCCTTTTTACACCACGGCAGTTTTCATCTTTGTGAGCAAGTGTTCGGTCAGGAATGAGCTGAAAATAATCCTGTTTCGTCTGCATTGTATATGTTGGCTGGATCATATCCAGAGTTCGCCAGAATACTGTTCAAATTTGTAAGATGTTCATCAATGATAGCTGGAGAAATTGATGCGCCTTCCCGACAGAGCCGTCGTTGCGAAATATGGAATCTCCCTTTAAATCGCTGCAGCCACCAACTGCTGTACGCAAAATTTTCTGGTACTTTCAAATGCTCGCCAAGTTTTTTTACCTTTTCTCTTAAGAGGTCATCAGTAATAATAATATTATTGGCACGCTTTTGGGTAAACCAGTTGAAGAGAGCGTCTTCCAAGTAACTAAATTTTCCGACTCTTTGAAGAACCAACAGTATAATTTTCCCACTTCTCAGCCTGAGTGAGAATATCACGGACAGTTGTTCGTGGAAGTGAGAGACGCTCTCCAATCTCATTCTTCGATATCGTAGGGTTATTTCTTGCCAACTGGCCTATCTCCTTCTTCTTTTCAATGGTGATCGACTCACGTTTACGCTTTTGGGGGAACTCATGATACGACAATAAGGTTGTCACAAAAGGTAAAAGATGCACAAAACAGAAAACCAACTAGCCACACCATAGCCGCTTTTTTAGACCTTACACAAGCTTTTGATAAAGTATGGAAAAACAAGTTAATTACAAAATTATACAAGCATTTCAAAATTGATGGAAAAGCTATCACTTGGATAAATGATTTCCTTAAAAATAGATACATCAGGGTCAAATATAATGGAAGTCTATCTAAAACCTTCAAATTGTACCAAGGATTACCACAAGGATCAGTCCTTAGCCCAACTCTCTTCACCCTATTTATTGCAGGCATAGAAGAAAAAATTTCACATAAAACCAATATTGGACTATTCGCTGATGACATTATTCTATGGAGCAGCAATACTAACTGGAAAAAAGCTGAAAGGGATTTGAACAAGACTCTTTTCCACCTAGAAAAATTTGCTAATAAACATAAATTAGAATTTAACCCCCAAAAATCTGAAACCTGTCTTTTTACTACCGATAAGAAACTATACAAAATAAGACCAAAAATTATTCTGAAAGAACAACAATTGCAATATAATAAACATCCTAAATATCTTGGCTACACCCTGGATCCAGAAATTAACTCCAGTAAACATATTGAAGAAGTTATTAGAAAAGGAAGAGACCGACTAAAAATCCTGAAATATATTTCAGGAAGAGAGTGGGGAGCCGATGCAACCACACTAAAATTAACTTACACATCTCTAATTAGACCTATCCTGGAATATGGATATCAAATCTATGGTACAGCATCTGAAACAAATCTAAAATCACTGGAAAGGATACAACTAAGTGCAGCTAGAATTATTACAGGTCTTCGAAATACCTGCCCTAATGATATTGTACTTTACGAGGCCGACATTATGCCCTTAAAGGATAGAAGAAGCTACAATCTGCCAAAATATATAAACAAAATCAAGAGTTATGGAAACAAACACAGAACTTCCAAGTACATACTTAATTGGGAATCCAATTTAAGACTCAAAAAAGAGGGCCCTCTACACCTGGCCAAAAGAAATGAATTTTTAAAATATAAAGTGGAAAAAAATTATTTAGCAGAAAAAATTTCTCCATGCAAACCACTACAAAATGTTATTTTTAATGCCACTTTAAATGAGCCCACCAACAAACAATACCAAAATCCAGAATACTTAAAACAATTATCATTAGAAATAATTAATAACATTCCTAAAAATGCAATAACTATCTATACCGATGGTAGCAGAGACGAGCTAGGACACACTGGCAGTGGCTGTCTCATTAAAACCACAAATGGCATTGAGAAAATGAACAGAAGAAACCCAGATTTTTGCTCAGTCTTCAGATCAGAACTCATAGCCATCTATGAAGCCTTAAAATCCATCAGAAATACTAATTATCAAGATATCTGGATTCTTACTGATAGTAGAAGTGCCATACAACACTTGAGTCACACAGGGGAACTCAGAGACAAAGTAAGCAGGAACATAATTGGTTATCTCCAAAAACTCTCAAAAACCTCAAAAATTCACCTTCAATGGATACCCTCACACGTTGGCATTGAAGGCAATGAAGCTGCTGATGTGCTAGCGAAAAAAGGACAAAAGAACCCTTGCGCGCCACAGAAAAATAAACTTACTTTTAAAGAAATAGAAACAATAGCCAAAACAAAAATAAACAAGAACTGGAGGATCCCACCTAAGCACAGTTGGTACAGTGGAGTGAACCCAGGAGGAGCTCTGAACATCAGAAATAGACAGCATCAAACAACACTAACAAGATTTAGAACGGGCCATCTCAAGCCATTGAAGATAGAAAATAATAACAAAATTTATCCCACTTGCCCAAAATGTAGTTTGGTACCTGCAGCTCCAGAACACATTTTGGCTTGCATTAGATGCACTAAACAGGACCTTTGGGAGAGGCCGCTGCTCATCATAAAACAGCTCGAGGAGCATGAACTCATGGAATTCGTGTAATCTTTACACAAGGGGATAAGAAACAACAACATAAGGTTGTTGTGTTGACGTTAGCAAAGGATGAGGCGACTGTGTATGTCCCAGGCACAAGCAGGAAAATGGTCTGCTGGCTGTTCACACAATCTGTTATCTGTTGTGTCAACAGCAGGCAAAGTCCGATGCCGCTGGCGGAAAAAACGCAGACAGGAAAAGGGGAGGGGGGGGGACATTGTGAGCGGCGCTATAACGAGTGGTTTTTGCTACTTGGGATAAGAAAAATCAGCGGCGGAAGGCGAACAGCGAGGGAGTGGCGTTATATCGAGAAAAATACATTGATGTCGATTGGGACAAAACGAAAAAGCGGCGTAAGGCGAGGGTGGCGTTATATCGAGTGGCGTTATAACGAGAGTAGACTGTATAACAAATGAAAACATTAAGACACGAATGTTTCTTTTCACAAATAAAACTAACTTCTACTATCCTTACTGTGACGAAAAAATATTTGGAGGGCTTGGCTCATCAGTGGTGAATAGTATAAGTAACATTGCAATATACTTCCTTTTTTTATTACACCTAAATAGATAAGAATATACCCAAGTGTGCCGACAAATGTTCACAGTAGAATGTAAAATTAACCTCATGCGGCTAGAATTAAAGCCAAACTGTGTCTGATTTTAGCTTTTTTAGATATTTAGTTGATTATAGCTTTTTTAGCTAGATGCAGCCCTTCTTACTGACTTGTAAAAATTATAAAATTATCAAAAACAAAAATACTTTCACAAAAGTGTAATGCCAATAGATTTGCTATTAGATGCAACCCGGATAGCAAACAAGTGTATGCCATTGTGCTTGCCTGTGATGTCATGCTCCAGGAAGAGGCCAGCATAGAGGTCATGGTGCTCCTGGCAATGGCGGCTGAGCCACTTGAGCACGTCGGCATTGTTCCAGAAGAAGACAGGCCGGGGACGGGTGCTGTGGGTACTGCCTACCTTCTTCTGGTCCGCAGTGGCAGCGTTGTTGACAACTGGACCTCCAATGGCTGGAGACATCTGGACACACACATCCTAGGTATAACACTCTGGGGTGGGAGAGGCTGCTGCTTATCATCAAACAGCACAAGGGGAGGCAAAGTCTGACTGTCAAGTGGTGGATAGCCAACCAACGACAGAAGCTCACCCATCATGGAAACTTATGGACCAAAGAGGCCTCACCAGACCACCTCTTTGAATGTATGGGAGCCTCAAGACAGGACCTGTATTCCAATTACCCTACCAAGATTGTAAATTTGATCTATGAATAGTCTCCATGAACCTGTATAATTATACAATGGGATAATGGAAAAAAAAAATCAAACAGCTAGAGGAGCATGGACTCATGGAATTTGTGTAATCTTCAAAGAAGGGGATAAGAAACAACAACAACAGTACTCTGGGGTTCAAATAGCTCTCATCAGTTTTATTAACCCTCACCTCTTTGGAACATAATGTACAAATCTAGGGCACTGATTATGTGCAAAATTTGGGCTATCACATTTTTTAAATTATAAAAATAAAGTTCACCTCCCCTGTCAAAATAGATGCTAAAAGCCATCTTCATTTTTTTAGATTGATATTCTGCCGGCGAAATTATCTTTTTTAAAAACTTATTAATAATTTAATTTAGCTGAATATACAGTAGAACCTCCCTGTAAAGGACAACACCTAATTGCAGCGCCAAAGTGTCCTTTAAGCAAAGATGTCCTCTCACCGGAGAGCGTCAAAATAGTAAAAATGGTAATTATACAAATGAAAACTGTTCTTGGTAGAGAGGTGTCCTCTAGGGAGAATATCCTCTCGTGGAGGTTCTACTGTATAGGAAAGTGCAAAATCAATGTGTACCTGGTATTTGTCTCTGAAAATAAAAGTTATCTTCTTCGTCTTTCTTATCTCCACTGAATCATATTAGGGTATCAAGTTGTGACCCTTGATGGTGTCTGTTTGACAACCATCATGACTAGGTGATGTAGAATGTGTCTGCCTTTGTCATTAAGACTGGGAGAACTACTCAGTGGCAGGCCGACTTAGCTAATAAAAGTTATTAAAATCTCTAAAGAGTGGTACAGTAGAACTTCCCTTGGTAGACACTCGTGCTAGCAGACACCTCCAAACAACAGACACTTTCCCAACTTTCCCACTTTTATTGAAGATTTTATATATAGTGTTATAGACATTCTCTCTCAGGCTAGCAGATAATTCATAAAATTGGAGCTGAACAAAGAAAATGTATTTTTTTTTTAAATAAAATTCATTTTAAATGTTTAAATAGCATTTAATTAGTTTACTATAACCATTTACTAAATGTTAATAAAAGGATTTAATCTGCTATAATGATTAGGTACAATTTGGATTATAGATTAGAAGCAAAAGGTAATAAGTCCAAATCTAAATAACACAAGGTAATAAGACCAAATCCAAATAAATAGTGTGTGACGTTTCGGTAACAGCGTTGTTACCATCATTAGACAAAAGTACTTGAAGATGGTAACAACGCTGTTACCGAAACGTCACACACTATTTATTTATTTGGATTTGGTCTTATTACCTTGTGTTTATAATCTATAATCCAAATTGTGCCATACCAAATCTAAATAAATAAATAGTGTGTGAAGGCAACAACATTTACCAAAACTCACACATTATTTATTTGGTCTTATTACCTTTTGTTTACAATGTGCTATAATAATGAATAAATATTGCAGCAAATTATTTATTATATTTTATGTACAGATTTTTGATATTTATATTTTGTTACTCTGGATACTTCCCTCATTGCTTAACTTGTATCTTATTGATTTGTGTTTGTGACTTAAATAAATTGATGTGTCATCCTGAAGTTGTCTTTCCTGATTTTCTACGTTACAATTTAATATCAAATAAAGTAAAGCACACGAAGGAAGATGAGTTTCTTTAGGTAATAAGACCAAATAAATAGTGTGTGAGTTTTGGTAAATGTTGTTGCCCCCCCCCCCTTCACACACTATTAATTTATTTAGATTTGGTAAGGCATAATTTGGATTATAGATTATAAACACAAGGTAATAAGACCAAATCCAAATAAATAAATAGTGTGTGAAAAAGAATGTTAGAAAAAGAAACTCATCTTCCTTCGTGCTTTACTTTATTTGATTATCTAAACAGGAAGAGTTATATCGCTTACAATTTAATATGCTTATAGAGTTTTTTTCAGTTTTTTTTTTTTAACCTATACAAAAAAATAGCAACTCTCTGGTAAGAGGACACCTTCCCTAAAGGACACTTATGCTCTGCAACACGGTGTTGTTCTTAAACAGAGAATAGGTAGCTCTAGTGTATCTTAGTACCCATTCCTGATGTTTGGACTTCTATTGTAATATGGTGCCTGAGAGATATTAATAGATACTCTGTGAATTATTAACTCTGAGCCTCTCATGTTAGCCAATGCTACTAGAACTCTATTGTAAATTGTGAATATTAATAAATACCTATTATTGCATGATTGGGGTTGCTCCATTGTAGAAGAAACTACAGTATACCTAATTACAATAAGACCTAATCCAAATTAATAGTGTGTGATGTTTCGGTGTAACGGCATTGTTACCATCATCAGACTAAATAATAAAATTTAAAAGAGAAAAAAGGAATTTATTAATATACTAGAACTACCTCCCTGTAAAGGACAACACCTAATTACAGAGCTAAAGTTTCCTTTAGAGAGAGGTGTCCTCTTACCGGAGAGTTACTAAATAGTAAAAATGGTAATTTTGCAAATGAAAACTGTTCTTTGTAGAGAGGTGTCCACTAGCGGGGTGTCCACTAAAGGGAGGTTCTACTGTATTAGGCATTTATTTGGATTAGGTCTCATTGTTGAACTTAAGTCTGGTCATCTACGGACAATGACTTTCCAGAATGGTTGCAAGGTTATCCCACTATGTACTAAGTGTCAACCTGCAACCCCAAAACACATTATTGACTGTATTGACTCATCCATTGATGTGCTCTACTCATCCTCGACAGACACCATCAAAAGTCTCAAGCTTTACAAGTTTGATACCCTGATATGATTGAGTGGAGATAAGAAACAAGAAGAGGTATTATTGTAGCGATAATCCAAAGTGCTTTATCATACAGTAACTAATGTAAATATACAAAGTGGAATACAGTGATATCTATAGGTTTAGGATCAATAATGAGGTTTAGTTTGAATTTAATTGGAAAAAGTGTAATTAGAACAAAATCAACGCAATATATTTGAACATCTCTCTTTTCGAAGCTATTCAAGATTTGGATGCTCATCTCTGCAGTGATGCCAGAGTGGACTGTTGGTGGCTTGTCCTGGATCCTTTGAATTGTATATAATCCCTACATATCTCTATTTTCCTCTTTGTAGTATGTAATCAATTATTGCTGACCAACTCTACAGGAACAACCTTGCTTAAAAAGATGTTATGGTATATAATTTTTCTCTTTATAGCTTGTAATTATTTATTGCAGGCCAACTTTACCGAAACTATCATGATAAGGCACAATTTGGATTATAGATTAGGACTACAACAACAAATCTAAATAAATAAATACTATGTGATGTTTCAGTAACAGCGTTGTTACCATCATCAGATAAAAGATTGAATGGTAAAAATGCTGTTACCGAAATGTCACACATTATTTATTTAGATTTGGTCTTGTTACCTTGAAAGAACAATCTTGTTTAAAAGGAATGGTTTATGATTTCACTGTTATTCTTATTGGGATCTGATACAAGAAAATAAGACGGATTAGGTCTTATTTTCTTGTATTATAATCTATAATCCAAATTATGCTTTATTATTATTGGGATCTGGTTATTCATAATTAAGGGCTCAACTATAATTGAATTACAGAAGAATATAGAGATCTCCTTATTAAGTTTTTCTTCTTTCTTATCTTCCTTTGCCGGTCCCAAGCCCAGAAGAAAAAGGAGGAGAGGGAGCAGTAACAAGCTCACTAAAAAACCTGGGCACAGCTGGCCCGGCTGATAGTACCCTGTAAGGGCTCCTAATCCAGGGACACAGGATGAGCAGCGTTTGTACTCCATGTTAGGAGTGGCTGCACATGTGTCTGTTCCTCATGTCAGAGGAGGCCATTTCCTTTGGAGCTAAGTCGGCCTGCCACTGAGTAGTGCTTCCAGTCTTTAATGACAAAGGCAGACGCATTCTACTTCACCCAGTCATGATGGTTGTCAAATTCTTATTAGTTGAACATTCACAATCATGTTTAACCTCAATTGGAATACTAGAAAAATTATATACCATTTTCTTTGTGTGAGTGAACAATCACATGAAAAAAAGATATTCATCCACTCATAAGGGCATTTATTTTGCTCTAAATTACGATTTTAAAAATCAAATCCAAATATTATTGATGGTGAATCCCCAGAATTGGGTACATTTGGTAGGTGGCGCTGTACGTTGCCACCGCCGTACCTTAGAGGCGTTTTACACGAGTTAAAAATACAATTTCGGTGAAATACTTTGAATTTTACCAATTTAAATATATAAATTTAAATTATAATTTTAAAAAAGTTTTAACATTTAAAAAACATTTTTTTAAATAAAATATAAACTGATTTTTCTAAAAACGAACATTATTTTTTTAATTATCTGAAACTAACCTAATTCAACTTATCTAAAACTAACCTTATTTAGCGATTAAACTTACCTAATCTAACCTATCTGAAACTAACCTATTTTAATTAATGAAGCTAACCTTTTTATAACACACCTTAAAATAACCTAATTTATAACCTATCAGAAACTAACCTAATTTATACGCCGTCTGAAACTAACCTATTTTACCTATTGGAATATAACATAACGTCATGTTATTAAAAATGTATTAAAATAATTTTACAAAGTTTATTAATCACATCTTATACAATATTTGTAAAATAAATATAAAACTTGTGTATAAATATATGACTTGAAAATATGCCACATAAAATATTTTATTCAAAACTATACAGATTTTTTAATAGAGATAAATAAAAAAATACAGAATTGATTAGATACAAAAGTGTGAACCAGAAAGTCTATTTTTAAAAATGTTATTATTTAATATTATTAACGTATTTTAATTTAATTTTGAAATTAAAAAGGTAGTGTAAATAAAAATAAGGTTAGTTTTAGATAAGTTGAATTAGGTTAGTTTCAGATAATTAAAAAAATTATGTTCGTTTTTAGAAAAATCAGTTTATATTTTATTTAAAAAAATGTTTTTTAACTGTTAAAACTTTTTTAAAATTATAATTTAAATTTATATATTTAAATTGGTAAAATTCAAAGTATTTCACCGAAATTGTATTTTTAACTCGTGTAAAACGCCTCTAAGGTACGGCGGTGGCAACGTACAGCGCCACCTACCAAATGTACCCAATTCTGGGGATTCACCATTATTGATCATATATATTTTCTCACTACTTTTCAAACATTGTATTTGTTCAAAAAGAATAATTTTCAGTAAAATTTTTAATTTTATTGGATTTTCGAATTAGAAAAAAAAAAAATTGTGAAAATCAAATTTCAATAATAAAATTGATGCTACTAGTTTTGAAAGCCTAAAGTTAAAAAGCCTAAAGCCTGAGTTAAAATTATATTCTTAAAATTTGTATTATCTACAGTATATTCTTTTTTTTTTTTAAAGCAATCTTTATTTTACCTTATTTTTGGGAATATTTTCTTCCTGTTTGGCTACTTTACATCCTTTTTTAAAATCTTCTGAAGTCATACCTAAAAACGAAAAGTATACAAAAATACATAAATCTAAATAAATAAAAAATGATATTTTTTTTCTTTTAAGTTTATTATTTAATGTTGCATGCCAATTATAAGGGGGAAGTGGGGTTTCTCTAAAATACGCATGCTCTAAAATCATATTTTAGAGGATAACAAAATCATAACATTATAAAAAAATAAGAGTAATAATCAAAATTAAAATGCTTACTATTTTCATGCTAATAAAAACGAAAAACAAAATTTTAAATCAACAAAGAATAAACAAATGTCAGAAATAGAAACAAACTATTTAAATATTTAGATACTCCTTTTTGAAATTACCTGCTCAAAGATCGTCATTGAAGTTAGGCAAAGAAAATAATAATTATTAAAAATAGTTAAATCAATTTATAATTATAAAGTGTATTTAATTTAAATATAATATATTGATATTTTCAATTTTTAATATTATATTGATGAAAAACCCTTTAAGCTTTCTAAAAATATATAGCCTACAAATTTTATAAATAGGTTTTGCACCTTTAAGACAACATTTTAGGCTTTATGGACATCATTTTAATTTTCAAATTGATATTTTCTATTTTATATCATACTAGCCGAATGACCCGGGCAACAACGCCCAGGCTTTACCCGATTAAATGTTTTTATTCAAATACTATTCGTTACAATTATAAATTGGCGCCGTGGATGTCACTCTTGTGAAACGTCCCGCTCCAAACTTTGTGTCAGAGAAGCGATATTTTTATGAAGAGATGATCTGGCTTTGTGTCTTCTGCTCGAATGAATGTTTTTCTGTTAGAATTTTGTTCCTGCACACTAAAAATGAACTGGCTTCACCCGTGGTCTCAGCTTTTTGGAATATATATATTTTTCCCAATATAATTTTGTATCTGATAATCAAACATGATACAGCAATATTGTCATCATCATTTTCTGACTAAAAAAACAACTATTTTTGCCCAGAACCTGTCAATTTTATTTTTTATTGGCTAAAAATCCGATAAATATATTTTCCAGATTTTTCTCTATGTCCTGTCAAAACACGTTTTACATGTACATTAGGTCAGCTGATATTACCTCCCATCTTCACCGCTAGAGGCGCTGTTTGCGAGCGAAAAGGCAAATTTGCAGCGCAATTTGCAAATAACTCGAAGAATATTCGGGATAGAGACCTGAAATTTTCACTATAAGTTTTTCCAGATTCTACTCTATATACTGTTAAAATTTCAGTCAGGTTAGTTACGTATTGTGGACGTGTATAGCCGACATAGATACCCACATGCATACATACATACATACACTGACTTTTATATATATAGGGATTTCAACAAATATATTAAATTATAACATTCGCCCATAACAAGTAATGACAGTTAGTTTTAAGCCTTTTAAAAGTTTCCCTTAAAATGTATCTTAAGTAATAATATTCAACTATGCTCACGCCTCTAAAATGTTCCAATGCAGAATAAAGAGATTAAAGTGTCATATCTATAAATCAAATGATAAAATAAAGCCTAATATCCAAATAGTTAATAAATACAACTATTTTTAATTGTTTAATTAAAAAATCATGCGCATCTAAAATAGTTTCAATTTCTCGAAATGTAACACTTACTGTGTCACAAATTTGTGTAATGGCTGTTGTTTTAACTATTTCCAATCTAAGAAGAAATAAAAACGATATCCGCCAATTCCTCCAATTGTAATTTGCTTCCAATCTCTACATGCTCAATATATGTCTGCTACTACATTTTTAATTTTCAACAGAAAAACGCTCGACCTCCCACAGCAAACATCAGCCAACATCTTTTGCATGAAACTTCGGTTCTTCTATGGCCACAATTCTCTCCTGATCTCTCACCCATATAACGCGTGTGGGACCTAATTGGATGTCGTTTGCGTGCGCTGGCACAGCCAAGTTCAGAAGATGAAATATGGCTGATAGTTGATATGGAATGGGCATTCCTCAGGACACTATCCGCACGCTCAATGAGTCAGTACCAATATTTGTTGCTGCCTCAATAGCTTCCCACGGTGTCAGAACATATTGAGTGTGCGGCGATGTCTCTCAGTGTATAGGTGTATTATGCTCTAATATTGTTCATTTGTTGTTTGTTACTGGTACTCTCTTTATGTGCATATTTTAACAACCTTTTCTCGCCAATTATTGGTATTTCAAATTCAGTTTCACATAGTTTATATAATAAATAGCTATTAGGAAGAATAAAATCTTGTACACAAAAATAGACAAAACGACTATGACAACCGAAAACAATTCAGCACACCCAACTTGCCTTAAACAGCAAACATCACCAGGGAAAGGTTCAGGATTGAAAAAGGGTGGCCATAGTCCAATCCAATGGCTACAACGCCTCGCTCTCACTATTTATCAACTCCTCTGCATGAGCCTTTTCTAAAATCTCTAATCATAATATCCCCATACTTACCTCAATGTTGCCAAATATACCTCAAAGCTATCACAACCCCTCTATTTGTATAAAAATATATATTAAAACAAGAATAATAAATTTGAAAATATTTACCAATAAAAAATATATTATGATGAATTAAACTGGCGAAACCACTGGGAGGGTTCACCACTGATGAGCCAGGCCCTCCCATTAATTTTTTCCATTGCAGTAAGGGCAGTAGAAATTGTTTATTTTTAAAAAGAATCAAACGCGTCTATAATATTTTCGAATTTTGATTTAAAAATATACTTGGATTAAAATTTCTGTATTTTTAATAACATTAGCAAAAATTAACATGGTGGGACTTAGGCATCTTGGGGTATGCTTGGGAAGGATCATCACTCGTGATGGAGCTGGTTTTCTGCTTGATATTGTGATATGATCAGTCACCATGACACCATAAGTCTGTGGCTTGCCCACGGGGAGGGAATATTCAGTAAGAGTCCATGCTGGACTTCGGCTTGGTGCAGGTGGGGTTAAGTCAGCCACCATAGGTCAATGCGACTCGAACACAGAGAAGGATGTTTGATTCAATCTCAGATTATGGCTTAGTGTTGTAAAGGCTGAAGGCTTCAGGCTACATCTACGCCTCACATCCTCCAGAGCTTTGCAGATTTGAGGGAGGAAGGGTGAGATATGGTTTGGTTAGATTGTGTTTTTGTTGAATTCATGTCATATAAATTGATAAGTGGGTATTCAAGGCCAAATTTGCGTTTTTACGCTAAACTTGTAAAAATGTTGATTTCTCAGGAAGCCTCTTGGACCAACACCTCGCTGACGAGTACCAACAGCTCTGAAACGCTTACGTGGTTGAATTTTATTGATCTATCAAGAAAATGGGTTAGCCAAATATTTTGTTTAATTTGTTCCATCATATGGCGCTCTGCCATCTAAAATGTGAGCGGTCAGAACATGCCGTTTTTATTTTCAATACCAACTCCTGACTTTTTTCAAATTTTTCTTATTTCCACATATAAATAAAATAAAAAAAAATTGTTACAATTTCCGATAAAATATTAAATCAATCAATAGTTCAAATGTAAAGAAACTCACGCGGTGTAACTTCAAATATCGTTTACAATCACGGGCCGCATTGTATTATAGTGTATTATAAATTACTTTATGTATTATTTACGAACGGAAAAATATGTTCAGGGTAGCCTAGTGGACATGGCATCTGCCCGGTAAGCGGAACATTGTGGGTTCGATTCCCATCCCTGGACACTTTTATTTTTCCGATCATCATTACTCTTCATGATTCACCTTCTCATACCTCATCCAAAAGGTTGGAAATAGTCGATATTTCTCCTTGAAATAAATTTTGATTTTTCATTGAAAAGAAACTCACGCGGTGTAACTTCAAATGTCGTTTGCAAACACAAGGCAATAAACACGTCTGCAATGTATGCGAACTGAAACTAATAAGCACGGATTTTTATATCTCAAATTGAACAAACTCCTTGCTGTCCTTACTGCGATGAAATTTCATTTTGTAATTCCTATGTAAGAACATATTTGCGACCCTGTATATATGTTTGACAAGAATCACCCAAAACCCCATCTAGCCTAGCCATGTCCCACCCTTCCTCCTCAAAGATCCAAAGCTCTGTTGACTGTGAGGTGTAGAAGGAGTATGTAGCCTTCAAACTTGATCCTATCAGTGTCAAATTATATTGACAAACATTTTCAGTTTTTTTTTTTCTGATAAGGTTTTATAGGGAAGAATGTTGTCTTCGTTTGTTAGTGAACCAATCTCTCACGCCTTCTCATTGGACGAATGTGGCCATATCTGTATATAAGAGGGGACTAAGGGAATGCGAGGGGGAGCAGAGCGTGTAGAATTGGTGTGGAGACACTTAAAGTGTTTTTCTACGAAGTTTTCCCTGTCTGGATGTTCTCTTGGCATCCCTGTGTCACCCGAGTCCGATCCCTACCAACGCTACAATAAAGCTAAGTATATATTTTTTATTTTATTTTAGAAATCGCTAGTTCTTCTTCATTTCCTTTTTGTTGTTGGTGTTGTACTCTTGAGTGTACGCTTTTCTGTGTATTAAGGTACATTTAATTTAGGCCCTAGCTTATTCCATTTTTGTGGGTTAACCCGCAAAAGTATTAACTTTTGTCATCAGCACCAAGCCAGAGTTCAGGAGAAAATCGACCTAAACACCCCTTTCTTACGAACTATAGTGGCGCTGACCACGATTCCATCTTTAGACAGAACAGCATCTCTATAACTATGTGAGTAGGTCTTCAGTTAGGGTTATTTGTTCGGAGTTGGTCCGAAGAACACATTTGTTTCTGGAAAGTATTTCAGGAAAAGTCACTCAGGAGGACAGTAAGGGGAGAAACGCAGGAACTAGGAGGCCTAGTCTTAAGGCGAGGAGTCCTATAATGAATGGACTTAATGGATATTCAGAAGGATCTTTTAGAGGTACTGTATGGCATAGTCAGAGTGAGGTGCGGTCATGGATGGTCAGGTGCAGCCCTTGTAACCAGATTTTCCGCAGTGGTAACAGATAGATTGTAGGAGAGTATATATGAAAGAGCTGTGGCCCAACTCACTGCAGCGATAGCACATGCGGACGCGGATGGACTCTTCAGAATGGTGGAAGACTTGTCCCTGCCAATCTTACCAAGAGAATCCAGGGCTTTGAAGGAGGCTTGATAAAGTTTGAGGAAGTCCGTGAAGATATCATTCCTGGGTGAAAGTGCTGAGCACCCTTGAGATATTTTTTTCCGAGGAGAGCCTCGATATTTGGAATAAAATGGAAGGACTGCAGGATGGCGGATTCTAGGGATTCATAGGTCGTATTGAAGAAGCGTACGCGGAGAAAAATTTAGGTATCTAATGGAAGTTGTAGGTCGGTTTGTCAGTAAGTGCGTTACTCAACGCTTGGATGACAGCGGGTTTAGAGAAGTGAAGCATCAGGTCCGCAGAGAGGATCAGATATTGTCAGGAAAGAATTTCGAGGCGCGGAAGGACTTAGCAAGTCTCTAGGTTGGTATTAGAATCAGTAGCCTCAAAGGGGCTTTGGTTTCGTTTAGAAGCAGCAGGCAGGATGGCTTGTTTGTTTGAAGTTCGTTATTTTTTTATTCTCAATAGGCGGCTTTTTTGCTTGATGAGATACAGACGAGGTTGGTGAACTAAGTTTTTTTTTTAGAATGGTGGTAGAAGCAGTAAGGCCAGCCATTTTTGCATTGCATTTTTGCGTCTGGATATTGTCCAGAGGTGCAGGAGGATGGTTGCCTGTAGGTTCCAAGTAACGAAAGCCATCTTCTACCTATTGTTAGGGTGCATCTCTACTTACTAATATCTACTTTTAGATTTAAAGTAGAGAACCATTTGGATCCATAGAGAGCGTCAAAGGTAGTATCTATTCTAGGAAGAGGGAAAGATAATTTTTCTGTGACGTCATTCATATTTCAGTAGTCAACAGAGAAATGGCTGGATCCATCTTTCTTATTTACAAGCACTACTGGTGATGTCCAGGGACTGGAAGATGGCTCGATGACTTCTTGATCCAAAATTCTTTCACAACAGTGTTCACCTCTCGTCTTCGAGTAAATGAAATCCGTCTTGGTGCCTGTTTAATGGATGAAGATTCTTTTGTGTCTATCCTATGCTGAGTCAATTTTGTTCTTCCATAATCTTTAGACGACTTTGTGAAAATATCTGTCTAAGAATGGAGTAAACTATTCAAACGATGTTGTTGATCGCTGCCAAGGCCTACTTTGAAAGTTTCCCAGAGGTTTTCAAGATGAGCTTGTGTTACTGCCATTTATGATCCCGAGTCAAAGTGACAACAGGCTTCAGAGTCTTTCTTGAATGTTTTTGAAAACTCATGCAAGTTGATAACATGAACATGTATAGACTTGCTCTGAGTGTCTGTTAATTCTTTAGCAATGATGACTTCACCTCCAGACTTACTTGCTTCCAAAATAGCAATGCGAGACAGTAATTTCGAGGTATCTAAATCCGCTTCTGACAATAATTCACTCCTTAGCTGGATTTCTACATCTTCCTTTGGTCTACCCTTTGAAAGATCAATTTCCTTTGTAGTTGAACAGAGAAGAGTTTGTCTTAAATCTATATAGAATACTACTTTCTCAGTATATCAATTCCAATAATGACATCGTCCACAGTATCAGCTACATAGCCTACAAGTTTATTTTAACCCGAGAAGTGTTTTGAAGGTGAAGAAATTTATCTCGAATTTTTAGGTAACTCAGCTACGTATGTAAATTGCTGAATTCATCAATAGAATGTCACAACCTGTGGACATTGTGACAATGTCCTTCCATTTTGTCACCACCAACGCCTGACTCCATTGAATATAGTGTGGTGGGGAAATTTCCTTTGCCGGACGTGCGTGTCTACCTTGGCCTCACTGGGTGAACTTCGGGGTTTTTCCAGCTAATTGACACACTAGGTGAACTTCATGTTTTCCCCGCTAGTGGACACACTGGGTGAACTTCTGCTTGACTCGATGGTATTCCTAGTCTGTAAGCTTGTAGATCATTAAGATTGAGGGCGACGGTATTGTGTCAGAACAAATCTAACATGAGTGAGTCACTCTAAGAGATGCATGTTATTCTTAGATTCCTTTTAGAGGAGATGACCATTCTTGTAACTTCACATTACGAGATTTCCTAAAATATTTCGTGATTTCTTTCCATTAAAGACTTGGCATGTTGAAAATTGTTGAGTAAAGCCTTCAAAAAGACTTCTAAAATATTTAGACTTGATTTGAAGATCTAAAGTTCAATTTCTTAGATTTAACCGAGATTTGGATCATTATTAATAAACAATACATAGCGCAATTTGTGCATATTGAGAATGCAATCATTCGCTCAGCGATAATGCTTTATAATATACAGAGGTCGAATTTCAAGAAGTGATGAGAACTGATATGAAAGAGGAGTTGAGAAGGCTTAGCTAACAGCAATGAACCTTTCCAGCGGCTTCCGTAATTTAATCCATCAGATAGAGATTATAGCAAAAAAGATCAATGAAGAAGTTCCTTAAAAATTAGAACCCTCAGAAATCCTGAATTGAAGAAAATTAAATTTTAGCAGATGGAGAGGGCTTTTATAAATAAACACACTTATATCATTATTATCATGAGTTTCTTTTCAATGTAAAATCAAAATTTATTTCAAGGTGAAATATTGACTATTTCTAACTTTTTTGGATGAGGTATGAATGTCCATCCGTGGACACTTTTATTTTTCCGTGTTCATCATTACTCTTCATAATTCACCCTTTCATACCTCACCCAAAAAGGTTAGAAATAGTCAATATTTCACCTTGAAATAAATTTTGATTTTTCGTTGAAAAGAAACTCATGCGGTGTAATTTCAAGTGTTGTTTTACATATCCCTATAGTATTCAACAATGAGAATAATTAAATTATAAGAGTCTATAAAATTATCTTTAATGTATTGTCTTAGGAAGATTCGTTTTCTGTATTATGCCAATACAAAATATTTCAATTAATACTAGGAACATGAAAACCAAGATAGTTATAATGGCTTGTACAGTAATTTTTATTATGATGCCCTAGTGCGCCATCTGTTATGAAAATTAGAAACTATTTTAGACGCGTAAGATTCTTTTTGAAATTAAACAATTTCTACTGCCCTTACTGCAATGGAAAAAATATAGGGAGGGCCTGGCTCATCAGTGGTGAACCCTCCCAGCGGTTTTGCCAGTTTAATCTACCATACCGCTGTTATATTGCATTTTTCGATCTTCCTTTTATAGTGATACTGTTGCTAGACTCTTGGAATGGTTATTTTAGATGAACTATGGACATAAGCTTTGAGGACGGTTGAATTACATCCCTATATATATATATATATATATTAAAAATGGCATATCCTGACCAGGAGCACATGTGCTTTACAGAAGGCAGAGCGCCATCTGGTGGAACAGAAATCAACTAAACATTGATTTAGCCTGTTCCCTGATATTTGGCCAACCCAATTTCTTGATAAATCAAGAAAAGCCATCCACGAACGCGTTTCGCGCTTTTGGCGCTCGTCAGCGTGGAGTAGGCTGAACCATTGCGACCAAAACATATTTTTTGATCCCAATGGCTTCCTGAAAAACCAAGAAATGGGTATTTAAGGCCAAACTTTTTTTACCTTTTATTTTTTTATTTCGTTTTTTAATGTGCTAAGCGTATTTACGCAAGTTTGGCCTTAAATACCCATTTCTTGGTTTTTCAGGAAGCCATTGGGATCAAAAAATATGTTTTGGTCGCAATGGTTCAGCCTACTCCACGCTGACGAGCGCCAAAAGCGCGAAACGCGTTCGTGGATGGCTTTTCATGATTTATCAAGAAATTGGGTTGGCCAAATATCAGGGAACAGGCTAAATCAATGTTTAGTTGATTTCTGTTCCACCAGATGGCGCTCTGCCTTCTGTAAAGCACATGTGCTCCTGGTCAGGATATGCCATTTTTAATATTGATTTCAACACCTGATCTTTTTACCTTTTATTTTTTTATTTCGTTTTTTAATGTGCTAAGCGTATTTACGCAAGTTTGGCCTTAAATACCCATTTCTTGGTTTTTCAGGAAGCCATTGGGATCAAAAAATATGTTTTGGTCGCAATGGTTCAGCCTACTCCACGCTGACGAGCGCCAAAAGCGCGAAACGCGTTCGTGGATGGCTTTTCTTGATTTATCAAGAAATTGGGTTGGCCAAATATCAGGGAACAGGCTAAATCAATGTTTAGTTGATTTCTGTTCCACCAGATGGCGCTCTGCCTTCTGTAAAGCACATGTGCTCCTGGTCAGGATATGCCATTTTTAATATTGATTTCAACACCTGATCTTTTTACCTTTTATTTTTTTTATTTCGTTTTTTAATATATATATATATATATATATAAAAGTCAGTGTATGTATGTATGTATGTATGTGGGTATCTATGTCGGCTATACACGTCCACAATACGTAACTAATCTGACTGAAATTTTAACAGTATATAGAGTAGAATCTGGAAAAACTTATAGTGAAAATTTCAGGTCTCTATCCCGAATATTCTTCGAATTATTTGCAAATTGCTTTGCAAATTTGCTTTTTCGCTCGCAAGCAGCGCCTCTAGCGGTGAAGATGGGAGGTAATATCAGCTGACCTAATGTACATGTAAAACGTGCTTTGACAGGACATAGAGAAAAATCTGGAAAAGATATTTATCGGATTTTTAGCCAATAAAAAATAAAATTGACAGGTTCTGGGCAAATATAGTTGTTTTTTTTAGTCAGAAAATGATGATGACAATATTGCTGTAACATGTTTGGTTATCAGATACAAAATTATATCGGGAAAAATTCCAAAAAGCTGAGACCACGGGTGAAGCCAGTTCATATTTAGTGTGCAGGAACAAAATTCTAACAGAAAAACATTCATTCGAGCAGAAGACACAAAGCCAGATCATCTCTTTATAAAAATATCGCTTCTCAGACACAAATTTGGAGCGGGACGTTTCACAAGAGTGACATCCACGGCGCCAATTTATAATTGTAACGAATAGTATTTGAATAAAAACATTTAATCGGGTAAAACCTGGGCGTTTCCCGGGTCATTCGGATAGTATAATTATAAATATAGATGGAAAAATTGCCGGGAGGAAATTAATCCATAGAAGCAATGGGCGCTTCTCCCGTCAAAATAAACGTCAGAATCTGACGCCATCTATTGACCTTCGCCGCAACATTGTTTCTATGGATTAATTTCCTCCCGGCAAATTTTCCATCTATGTTTTGCCAATAGATTTGGCCAGCCACATTGCCAGCAAAACACCTCTTTGGTAGATTGTGAGGATTCCATTAGATCCCGTGTGGATCTCATGGAATAAAGTCAGCCCTAGACTGACGAGGACCATCAGCCCGAAACCATGGTCTCTAGGTGGACGCTTATCAGTTTGCCAAAATTGGTGTTGTGGCTTTGTCACCGACCCGAGGCCGCTAGTTGCGGCGACGGTCAATAGATGGCGTCAGATTATGACGTTTATTTTGACGGGAAAAGCGCCCATTGCTTCTATGAATTGTAAATATTTGTAGTAATTTTTATAAGCCCCAGTGTATTAATAAGAGGATTTTTAAAGATTCTTCAATTCGTTCTAAAAAAACAAGCTAACATGTGTTTGTACTTCATTAGGACAATTATTTCGCAAAGAAGCATAGTATATACACTGATGGAATCAATCCCCCTGAAAAACAAAGAAAAAATTGCTATAGATGAATGAGATTCGGGCAAAACATTTGTCTATATATAATATTGTCACGTAGAAAAATAGGAAAGACAAACTTCAGGATGACACAGCAATTTATTTAAGGCACAGTAACATACTAAAATTGATGAAATATTAGAGAAGCAATGAGGAAAGTTTACGTAGAGTAATAAAATATATAAACATCATAATTAATAATCTGTTAATTAAATAAATACTTTGCTACAATATTTGTATTGTGTATAAATTTATATATATATAGTATAGTTATGAGAATTTTAAGATTTATATATTTTTTTCACCCAGCTTATGACGCGTAACTGCCGATGCTTTGCTGGTGTTACTTTTTTTCACTTTTTTTCTATTATAATATATTATAACTAATTATTTATTACAAAAAAAAAATTAAAAAAATACACCTCACATGTTTAAAATAAATAAATAAAAATTTAGAGATCTTAAAATTCTCATAACTATACTATTTGATACAGAATTAGCTTGCTGTTCTGACTCAAAATCTGTAGTTCTTAATATTTTACTTTTCCTCTTTTTCCGAAAATAAAAAAAATACTATTAATATGTATATATATATATATATTATAAAACAAAAAAAATATTTCTGTTGTATTTTAGAATTGTTGAGATTATGGTATGGTAATGCAGTCGTGGTTAAAATCTTGAAATAAAAATAATAATGGTTTTGATCTGAGGTTGCTTTAATTGAGCTAAGGAATATATAAAATACATAATTTGGTAAAAGTACTGCCTGTCTTAAGGCGTAGGAATAAAAAAAATGAAAAGCTTATTTACATAATGTACAAAAGTTTTGAGCCGGCCATCGGGGAAGAACAACAATGAGTTTTTATAGGGGAAGAGTGACCTCTGGCGGTCGATTTAAACAGAATATTTGAATCTATAAAATATATTTTTAAATGAAATAATATTTCAGTATAACATATATATATATATATATATTCATTTTATATATATAGATGGCGCGTTATTGCTTTGTGTTAATTTATGCCTAACTGGCCTTGTCTTTATTGTTTGCGGAAGAGCATTGCTCGGTGCAAATATTTTAATGTAATTTTACTGTCCTATAAGCTTATGTCCATAGTTTTCTTGAAAACCATTTCTGAGATTCCATCCTTCAGTGCTGCGTATATAAGCAGAATCGTCCAATACAGTATTAGAGCTCTGAGAAGCGGTCTGGTGGATTAAATTGGCGAAACCTCTGGGAGGGTTCACCACTGATGAGCCAAGCCCTCCCAATATATTTTTTTCATCGCAGTAAGGACATTAGAAATTTGTATTGTTTATAAAAGAAACATTCGTGCTTTTTAATCCTTTTATTTTATAAATATTTATTCGTTTGAAGTTTCAGAGTTAACTAATGCATTAGAAAGAAGCCATCTAAAATGTGAAAACGGTGGTACATTATAACCGCGGTATTCGCCACGATTGAAATGTAAAGGAGCATGTATTGTGTCGAACTATTTCATTTTGTGGGAAGGAGTGTTCTATGTCTTCCTCACTTGATATGTCTAATCAGTAACTGGAATCAATTTTGATGAGGGCCCAACAGCCCGAAAAGTGTACGTGGTTAGCTTTTCTTGATTAATCAAGAATGGGTATTTGACCAATTCTGGAATAATTAAAAATCAACGAAGAGTTTATATTTATTCCGATAGATGGCCCAAGCCATCAGTAACTTTCAGTTGCCAGATAAGAATATATTTTTTTTTTGAAATTTTTGAAATTAATTTGGTTCTATACACACACACACAAATGCTTTGCCTGCTTTAATTCAAATACATTATTTCTTAGTAATGGGATTTCCCCCTCATATATACACTGCATGACTATGAATTCTCAACACAAAGAATTACTGGGCAGAAAACTATGTAAATTTCCGAGTAAAGTTAGCTAGACTAGTTATGTTTTTTTTTTTTTACTTATCCTTTTATTAGTCTAAATTAGACAAGATCTTGGAGATCGTGCTCATAAAGAAGTTCAAGAACTCTTATTGGTTCTCTGTACAGGGATCCTTTGTTCTTTCCAATACAATCCAGTATATGTTGGGGAGTGGCCTCTTTGGTTTTGCACCTAGTGCACATGGGGAAGCTTTTGGCTCCCTCTTTATAGATTAGAGGGCGCAGGTGACCAGATTTCCATCTGGCCAACTGTGTCGACTTCCTTCTGTTTAGTTGGAGGGTCTGTTCTTTGGGGTTTTCTATTTGGTACCAAGAATGATGGAAACTATCTCTATGGTTCCTTATCAGTTGTAGTTTTAGTTGGTTAATATGGTCCCTTGCTGAAAGGTAGGTCTCGGAGTTCACCGCATCAGGATGTCCAGCTGCTCCTTCCTTTGCCAATCTGTCGGCCTCCTCATTTCCAGGGACTCCCACGTGTGATGTAAATGATGCAAATTGCGTAGCTATCCCGCGCATGTTGAGTGAGAGAGAAGGAACTTGCAAATTCACTAATATGATGCACTAGCGCGCCATCTGTTATCAAAATTTGAAACTATTTTAAAGGCGTAAGATTTTTTTTGAAATTAAACAATTTCTACTGCCCTTACTGCAAGGTAAAAATTAAAGGGAGGGTCTGGCTCATCAGTGGTGAACCCTCCCAGCGGTTTCGCCAGTTTAATCTACCATAGCGCTGTTATATTACATTTTTGGAACTTACTTTTATAGCGATACTGTAGGCAGACTCTTGGAATGGGTCTTTTAGAAGAACTATGGACATAAGCTTTGAAATTGTTTAATTTCAAAAAGAATCTTACGCCTTTAAAATAGCTTCGAATTTTGATAACAGACGGCGCGCTAGTGCATCATATTATAAATGTTCTAATAAAAGACACAATTTGATATTTGCGGAAGAGCTATTGCTCGAAGCATATTATATATTTATAAATGTATGTAATTCTGCTGTCCTCAAAGCTTATGTCCATAGTTCTTCTAAAATACCCATTCCAAGAGTCTACCGACAGTATCACTATAAAATGAAGTTCCAAAAATGCAATATAACAGCGGTATGGTAGATTAAACTGGCGAAACCGCTGGGAGGGTTCACCACTGATGAGCCAGACCCTCCCTTTAATTTTTACATTGCAGTAAGGACAGTAGAAATTGTTTAATTTCAAAAAGAATCTTACGCCTTTAAAATAGTTTCGAATTTTAAATTCACTAATATTCCCACCTCTCTGTCTGACAGGGATATCATTTGCATTTTTTACTTAGAGAAAACGTTTAGAAGGTAGAGCAGAGAATGCCAGACCACCGCCAGCCAAGGCAGTTCCAGCAGACAGACGATTTTACAAGAAATGATGGCGCAAGCCATCAGCAACTTTCAGTTGCACGATAAGAAGATACCTTTTTTCGTGAATTCACAAGAGTTATGATGATTGGACTCAGAAGGGACTCACAGTTGGTCCATACGTCAAATCTCTACGGACAAACACCTCGACGCGTCCACATTACACCGGCTATGGCGAAGATGGTTGGAACAAGAAAATGTTGCACTAATGAAGGGTGCAGTTGCGGTCAGAGTGACGTCAGCATGCGTGGACCGACGCATACGCCGAATGTCGTTGTCAGCCCCACAATCCACTTCTTTCGCCATTTTACAAGTTGTATAGAACACTTTTGGTTCTCCCATATTGATTATATTCAGGTTGTGGTCGCCAGCGGCCTACACTCATGGCACCCGTTAAGAAGACTTCCATTGAGTCAATGGCTCAGACTCCTCCGTTTTCAATTTGTCGGGATCGAGCCTCATGGACAGCGGAATGGCACAGGGTAGTATCTCAGATTAATCTCGCTTCTGTTTTAGTAATGACAGTCACCGAGTAAGAGTTTGGAGTCATCTTGGTGACAGAGAGAGGTCCAATCCGGCCTCATCTGTGGAACGCCGCACCTCACGACAACACGACGTTATGGTTTGGGGAGCCATCGCCTATGATAGAAGATTACCTCTGATTCGTATTAAGGACACTATGACGGCCCAACGATACGTTGATGACATGCTGCGGCCGGTGACGCTACCCTTCCTTCAGGGGATGCCAAATGCCATTTCCCAGCAGGATCACACACCACACATCAGCCAACATACCCAGCATGGAACCTCGGTGCTTCAGTGGCCACTAGTCTCTCTTGATCTCTCACCTATAGAACACGTCTGGGACCTAATTGGGCGTCGTTTGCGTGAGCTGCCACAGCCGCGTTTAGGAGATTGATTAACTGTAGTTGATGGTCGATAGGAAATGGACACAGCCATCCCTCAGTACACCATCCGCACGTTCATTGAGTCAGTACCAAGACGTGTTTCTGTCTGCATAGCTGCTTTCAGTGGTCCCACAACATATTGAATAGACGGCGATGTCGTTCAGTGTATATATGTATTCTGTTCTAATAAAGATCATTTATTGTTCTTTACTGGTACTTTCCTTATGCAGATTTTCATTATTTTTTGTCCCATAATTATTGGTGTTGTAAATTCAGGTTGCCTCTCCCGTCAAAACGGACACTAAAACTTAGTGCCATCTATTGACCGTCTCCGCAAACAAGAGGATTCAGGTCGGAAACAATGCCACAACGCCATCTTTGGCAAATTGAGAAGCGCCCACCTGGAGATCATGGTTTCGACTAATGGCACTTATCAGTTCAAGGGGCTTTGTTTCCTGAGATCCACAAGAGATAAAATGATATCTTCAGAATTTTATCTAATTAGTGTATTGAATTGCCACCCGTTGAGATAGGAATGTAGATCTATGGCTACCCACCACAGACGCCAGATTGGGAAGTAGACCGTTTTCGGATCGGCGCAGGTGGTTAAAGTCGACTTTGCTCCTCATTTATTCCTTACAAGGAAGGGTCAGGCATTTCCACAAGTTTACAACACACTACAATTAACTATTTTGTCAACTTAATTCATATATCCTGAAAATAGACGTTGCCTGGCCGGTATTCATATTTCTGTGAAAAATAGACACTTCAGCCAGTTCGAGTTTTTTATTTTCTCAACGTTTCGACAAAAATATTTTGTCTTCGTGAGGAGAAATAAATAAAAATAAAGCATTTGGCAAGGCGTTAAAAATTTATTTAATCTAAAAATGTTCCTATATAGATGAAGAATTAGCGTAGATTCAAACATTGTTAAACTTCCCTATAACTATTTGCTCTAAGCAATAGTTTAAAAACTGCGTTTGAATAAGCCATAAGTGTATCTTCATTTATAAGATAATTTATCGTTATATTCATTAATAAAATCTTCGTTGGGGAGTCGCTTCACATGATTAAAAACTGACAGAATTTACCTTATATATAGAGTTAAACCTGTCTATAGCGCCCTCTCTTGGGACTCACCAAAATAGGGTGCTATAGAGAGGGGGTGCTATAGACAGGTCACTTTTAATGTAAATCGCATAGTACTACGTATTTAAAATCGGGCGCTATAGAGAGGGGGCGCTATAGACAGGTTTAACTGTATTATGATATTATTTCTCTTTGTGCATATATGTAAAGATTTACTCTTTCCTTCATTTTAACATTTGTTACACCTCACGTGTTTTGAACTAATTAAAAAAAAAAGAAGATTCTAATGTCATCCAAAAGATTGTCAGACGATAGTTATTCATCACCCAGGATGTTACCAGGTATATTGTCAGCTAACATTGCCACAAGGTAAGGTCAGGATGATACCAAACAATCGACTGATTCTATTTTTAGCGCGAGCAGCCGAACAAAACTAGGCCTAGAATGGGCGGGAATTTACGCGTCTATTTGAATAATGACATCGCTTTCAATGGACTTTCCTGTGGACGATTTCAATTTGCGGCGGCGGCCTGAATTGTCGAGGGCAATAAAGCGGCACGACAAATGTGTCGGAGGAAGTTGTGCGACATGGGACACCGCTTGGCGTACGGGCCGCCGCTCCTGCTCTGTGAGTACGGCTGCCTTTCTGTCTTCTCAGACATGAACTTAACTGATCCCAGACAATCTCGGCGCGCTAATGGTAGACTAGTATATAAACACCACCTCT
Source organism: Cordylochernes scorpioides (assembly GCA_030710605.1). Taxonomy (NCBI): domain Eukaryota; kingdom Metazoa; phylum Arthropoda; class Arachnida; order Pseudoscorpiones; family Chernetidae; genus Cordylochernes; species Cordylochernes scorpioides. The sequence continues at coordinate 15,801,701 of CP092872.1, read as the reverse complement.
TGACCGATAAGCATATTTGTTGGGTAGAGTACGAATAAAATACTATTTTCTTTCCTGATGGACTCGCAGACCTTTTATATATCAGTCCTTTAAGATATTTCCTATAGATTATTTCTTAAAGAATTATTCCTGTGAGAGGACATCACTCCTCTATTAAGTGTATTCCAGGACCATTCTTCGTGCATTCCATCCCCTCAATAATTATACTTCAGAACCATTTTTCGGGCATAATTGCTCGATTAAGTGTACTTCAGTACCACACTTGGGACAACACGTCCCCTCATTAATTGTACTTCAGAACCATTCTTCGTATATCATTCCCTCATTAATTGTACTTCAGTACCATTCTTCGTATATCATTCCCTCATTAATTGTACTTCGGGACCATTCTTTGGGCATTATTCCTTCATTAATTGTTCTTCAGGACCATTTTCGGGCTTAATTTCTCCATTAAATGTACTCCAGAGCCATTCTTCGGGCATCATTCCCTCATTAATTGTACTTCAGGACCATTCTTCGGGCATCATTCCCTCATTATAATTGAACTTCAGAATCATTCTTCCGGCTTAATTTCTCCATTAATTGTACTTCAGGACCATTCTTCGGGCATCATTCCCTCATTAATTGTACTTCAGGACCATTTTTCGGACTTAAATTCTCCATTAATTGTACTCCACGACCATTCTTCTGGCATCATTCCCTCATTAATTGTACTTCAGGACCATTTTTCGGGCATCATTCCTTCATTAATGGTACTTCAGGACCATTTTTCGGACTTAATTTCTCCATTAATTGTACTCCACGACCATTCTTCGAGCATCATTCCCTCATAAATTGTACTTCAGGACCATTTTTCGGGCATCATTCCTTCATTAATTGTACTTCAGGACCATTTTTCGGACTTAATTTCTCCATTAATTGTACTCCACGACCATTCTTCGGGCATAATTCCCTCATTAATTGTACTTCAGGACCATTTTTTTCGGACTTAATTTCTCCATTAATTGTACTCCACGACCATTTTTCGGGCATCATTCCCTTATTAATTGTACTTCAGGACCATTCTTCGTGCATCATTCCCTCATTAATTGTACTTCAGGAACATTTTTCGGACTTAATTTCTCCATTAATTGTACTCCACGACCATTTTTCGGGCATCATTCCCTTATTAATTGTACTTCAGGACCATTCTTTGGGCATTATTTCTCCATTAATTGTACTTCAGGACCATTCTTCGGACATCATTCCCTCATTAATTGTACTTCAGGAACATTTTTCGGGCATTGTTCCTTCATTAATTGTTCTTCAGGACCATTTTTCGGGCATCGTTCCTTCATTAATTGTACTTCAGGACCATTCTTCGGGCATCAATTCTTCATTAATTGTACTTCAGGACCATTCTTCGGGCATCAATACTTCATTAATTGTACTTCAGGACCATTCTTCGGTCATAATTTTTATATTAAGTGTACTTCAGGACCATTTTTCGGACATCATTCCCTCATTAATTGTACTCCAGGACCATTATTCGGGCATAATTGCTCGATTAAGTATACTTCCCGAATTTTTATCCCGAAAGCACGATCTCCAGATGGGCATTTGAAATTTCCAAAGCTGGTTTTGTGTGTTTATTACTGTCCGGATTCAGGTAGTTTACAGAGGCGGTCATTAGATGGCGTATAGCTCTTGTTTCTATTTTGACGGAGAGAGGTGACATTCCTTTTTTAAAATCATATATTAATATCCTCCGGCAAGATTTCCATAAATATCTTTGTTATGTTTAGTTACAGGATATATGTCTTCTGTGCCAGTATTTTTACTACCCTGTTTTTATCATTTTAACTTTTGCGACTGAAATAATGATTCTTCAAATTAAAAATACTTCGGCCAGTAAATCTTTTTATTGTTTCGACTTGAGACAATAAAACCGCGAACGTGTGAGAACGCTCTTGTATTCTTAGAATACACACACACAAAAACCTTTATTAAGACACACAGGTCTTACAGAGGATTCTCCTTGGGGTTACAAGACGGAGAAACCCATGAAAGTGGGAAATATTCAAAGGGGTAAAAATGAAGAAAGATTATATACACATGGTAAATATATACAGATTATTATTTGAATAATCCTATGGAAAGTAAGAATAATTTTTTTGGAAATATGGGTAGGAGAAGTGGAGAGCGAAAAGAGGAAAGAAAACAGGTATTTACATATGGAACATACATATAATGGAACAAGTCAATTTAAGCTCTTCTGCTCACACAGCACAGGTGGACCATGGCTTTTTTCAAGAAATCTTTAAGAGATTTTCCAGGAAAATCCGAGTGTTCAGATTGTAAGGTAAACACCGTTGTATTCTTAGAATAATTTTTAACACTTTGCCAAATGTTTTAATTTTTGTTCGCTCCTGACGATGACAAAAGATTTTTGTCGAAACGTCGAGATAATAAAAAGATCTACTGGCCGAAGTATCTTTGATTTGAAGAACTGTGAATGCTGGCCAGGCAACCTCTATCTTTACGATATGAAATAATGATGTCGGAAAGAAGTAAATGAGAAATAGGATTCAGCTCACCATTTGAACGATATTATTCTATCTATTCTATAAATGCTAATTGGTGGAACTCTATGTAAAATTAGACGGATATTCTCTTCTATTCTCCATCTATGGAGAGGTTCCTGCGGATAAAGTACTGTGGGGAGATCCTATGTCGCCCTGAGAGGGAGCAACTCCTCAGGCAGCTCTCGCCAGAAAACCATTCTGTGCGAATTCCTCAACATGGCAATTGAGCATGTTGGAGACAACACATCCATTATGGCCAAGGACCTATCCGGACTCAAGGCGGCTTGTATCCCTTGATGTAATCTAGACGTCCCTCGGGGAAGGCCTCGAGTTTGATGTCATATTTAATTGTTGTTGTTGTTGTCGTGTCCAAAGAAGAGTCTTAGATGTCTCCATGCATCTCTCCATCACAGCAGCAGCAATGTCCACTATCTGCTCTTCCTTGGAAAATGGGTGCCGTTGCCACGTTAGTCACCTTGGAAACGAACCAGAATTTGGTCAAATATTCCAAGGTTCCAGGGGGGACCGCAGGGAGGTGTGGTCGGACTTCTCCCCCCCTCATATTTGATTTATAATGCTGATAGCTGTAATCTTGTTGTAACTTTGTTTTGATGTTGACTGTAAGTCTATATATGCTTAATATGTTATAATACCTTGAAAAAGGTTGGCGTTCAGCCAACTGAAATATTGATAAAAATAAATGATATTTTGATCCCATATATGCCTTTTTAATTAAAGATTATTTATATGTGGAAATATTTTAGTCATTAGACTGAAACCATGGTCTCTAGGTGGACGCTTCTCAGTTTACCTAAGCTGGTGTTGTGGCTTTGTCACCGACCCGAGGCCGCTAGTTTGTGGAGATGGTCAATAGATGACGTTTAGTGTTAGCATCTATTTTGACAGAAGAGGCAACCTTTATTATTATTTTTTATAGATAAGCCTATTTTAGTACGCGTTTTGTTTTAACTAAAGAAACTTCCTAATGTTCTTACTGCAATGAAAATCTTGCGAAATCGCTGGAAGAGGTCAACGTTGATAAGTTAGACCCTCCCAATTTTTTTAAATATCAGTTAAAACAGTATAAAGTTTAGAAAAAAGAAAAGGGAATCTTCTTATCTTGTAACTGAAAGTTACTGATGGCTTGCGCCATCTATCGGAATAAATATCAACTATTTGTTGATTTTTAATTATTCCAGAATTGACCAAATACCCATTCTTGATTAATCAAGAAAATCAAAATCAAGAATGGCTATTTGGCCAATTCTGGAATAATTAAAAAAAAATCAACAAATAGTTGATATTTATTCCGATAGATGGTGCAAACCATCAGCGACTTTCTGTTACACGATAAAGAGATGCCCTTATCTTTTTTTTCTTAATATATGCACCTTATCCTATTACAATATCACATTTGTACTATTTTTTTCATATTATAAAGTTTGTTTTTATTATAAAGAAATCGTGTAAAAATATAGTTTTAATCATAATGAGAGATACCACACCTATAAGTAGTGTTTTAAAGAAGATTTATAAAGATGGAGAGAGTCCGTGACGACATTTAACAATGGGTGTGTGACAGTTTTCTCCTGTGTCCTGGGACAATCCGATGTCACCCTGAGACGCAGCGTCCGACGTAAGATGACAATCATTGTTCTACAACCTGATGTCCCACCCAACCCACTCCAGAATGTCACCTATAGAAACAAAATATATTTTTATTATGATGCATTAGCGCGCCATCTGTTATCTTCTTCTTTCTTATCTCCACTCAATCATATTAAGGTATCAAACTTGTTTGACAACCATCATGACTGGGTGAAGTAGAATGCCTTTGTCATTAAAACTGGGAGCACTACTCAGTGGCAGGCCAACTTAGCTCCAAAAGAAATGGCTGCCATCTGTTATGAAATTTCGAAACTATTATATAAATACAGTTAAAACTGTCTATAGCGCCTTCCTCTCTATAGCGGACGATTTTAAACAATAAAATGTAAACATTTTACATTAAAAGTGACCTGTCTATAGCACTCCCTCTCTATAGCACCCTATTTTGGTGAGTCCCAAGAGGGGGCGCTATAGACAGGTTTAACTGTATTTTAAATTACACTATATAGCAAAATTTCTGCTCTTTGACGTTAAATGTGTTTCGCTGATTCCCCATATCGAGATTGATTTTTTTTTATCCCTAGTACACGTGATACAGGCCATGATAATCATGGTGGGTAGAAGTAGGCGACTGCTTTTTACTGTAAGTGCATCACATGTCTACACTTTGCCAATGAAGACTAAGAAAATATGCAATTTTCACATTTAAATTTCTTTGCCACAACAACAATCTTCCTACAGCTTAAAATTGACATTTACTGTAGTTTCTCGATAAAGGGAAACATAAAAACACATTTAACGTTAAAGTTCAGAAAAATGTTATATATATAGTGTAATTTATAATACAATATAATGCGGCTTATGATTGTAGAACGACATTTGAAAATTATCCCGCATGTGTTTCTTTTAAACGAAAAATCAAAATTTATTTTAAGGAGAAATAACGATTATTTCTAACCTTAGGGATGAAGTATGAATTGTGAAGAGTAATGATAAACGGAAAAATAAAGTGTCCAGGGATGGGATTCACCCATACTTCATCTCTAAGGTTAGAAATAATCGTTATTTCTCCTTAAAGCAAATTTCGATTTTTCGTTCAAAAGAAACACATGCGGGATAATTTTCAAATGTCGTTCTATGATATATAGTGTATGTTGAAATTGGTAAACAAATCAATTTAAAATAATCTGTGATGTCAAATATGTTCCTTTTTGACTAAGTTTTTTTTATTGTTTATGTTGTAGTAATAGCTTGGAATATATGGAAGCTCAATTTTTTTCTCTCTCTCTTTCGTTAAGTTAATTAGTTTGTTTAACCTCTCCTTGTATTTGAATAATAAATTTGTTTAAATTAATAAGCTTCTGTTATGCTAAATTAAAAAATTCAAAAATACAACAGTGTAAATAAAATTATTTATATAATCTACTATTTTGGATCTAAGTTTGCACTCTTTTTCAACTAAAAAAAATATTGGATTAATTTTAGTTGAAGATAACATGAGTACTCTCTCTCTCTCTCTTTTACCTATATGTAAATATTTCATATGTAAATAAGAGCAGACGAGAGCAAATTTCCCTTCAGAAGATTCTGACTAATGACATTTAGATCAATGGCCAGTGGGGATTCCCAATGTATTGTTGGATATGAATGTACATTCTGGGGACTTTACAATACAACAATACTTTTATTACATATCCCTAACATTGAATTCCATGTATTTTGTTCAACATGTGTTCTCTATTGTTGAAACTGACAGCAGAGGTTTTCCCTTAAATGTTGACATCAAATATTTCCCTATTGACCATACTAAAAACGAGGAAAATATTTGGATCATCAGTAACTCATTAGCATTCCCGTAGCTCTATTCTAGTTTGATATCCAAATATACCTCGCCAAAGTTAAGCAACAAAAAATGAAGCTTTCATTTAATTAAAGAAAATATTAATAAAAATTATTATTAAAGGAAATTTGCATATATACGACATATTGAGATAGCGCAATATGTCTAAATAATAATAAAAAAAAAGAAATAAACGAGTCTCAATTTTATATTTGATAATTATATATATATTGAAAATAGAGCAATCTCCATACTTAAATTATTAGATAATAAAAAGGTATATATTGGATTGAATAAAAGATTTATTTACCAATATTTCGTTTGACTACCAAAATGTAATGCCTCGAAAAGGTTGGCGTTCAGCCAACCGAAATATTGGCAAATAAATCTTTTATTCAATCCGATATATGCCTTTTTATTATCTAATATATATTTATGTGAAAAAAATACAATAAAAATATAAAAAGGTCAGGTAAATTTAATTGCCATCTATCGTTAAAATTTTACACAAATAAATTCACTGGCAAAGCGTTTCTTTTAAATATCATCAAATATTATCTCTACAGACCTTACTGCAATGATATGAGTTATTGAATGAGAGGGTTCACTACTGATGAGCCAAGCCCTCTCATTCAATAACTCATATCATTGCAGTAAGGTCTGTAGAGATAATATTTGATGATATTTAAAAGAAACGCTTTGCCAGTAAATTTATTTGTGTAAAAAGGTCAGGTGTTGATATTAAAAATAAAAGAAGCATACCTTGACCGTGCTAGAGATGCTCATGTGAGCACGGTCAGGATATGCCTCTTTTATTTTTAATATATTTCTATATATATTAAATTTTTTAGTTTTGTCCATAAGTATACATACAGATTTTTATTCCTATTTGTTCTTTTTGATGAACTATCATGTAATGACTAACTGTGTGTGTTTTAGATTCTTCTCTAAAGATATTATGCATTAACTTCATGCTTACAATATGACATAAGATCTTCATTTATCCTTAGAATGTTTGAACTCTTACATAATATTTTCTCTTCTCTTTTAAACTTCTTCTTCTTCTTTCTTATCTCCATTCAATAATATTAGGGTATCAAGCTTGTAAAGTTCTCTTTTAATAATAATGATAAATGAACAATTGTGATGTAAATATATGATGACAATGTTTTTTTCTCCCTCTTTCTTCTTGTTAATATCATTTGACTATTCTCTTCACGGCCTAAAATTATTATAAATAAATATGTAGAATATATGTAGAAACATACATGACAGAGCAAGTGTCTTTAGGGAGATATAGCGCTTTAAATTGAAATAAATAAATATTTAACAGATAGATGGCGTCTAGTTTTGACATCTATTTTGACGGGAGAGACGACTTTGTCTCTTTGGATCAATTTGGATCAAAATTTCCATCTAAATATTTCATAGGCCATCTATTCTTAGAAAAGCTCATGGAAGAACAAAATGGGCTCCGAAACTTGCCTTTCATAATAAAGAAACATATTATAAAGCAATAATTTTCCATTATATAGTCACAGAATAATTATTGTAAATACTCTGTTGTCAGTTTATCATCATAAATATTTGTCCTAGTCATTACCTCTTACCATGCTTGTAGATTATCACTTGTAAAATTATTTGACACATTTTGTATTATTACGATTTTAAAATCCTTACGGACCTCTGTATGGAATATTGTCACCATGCCGGCTCACTGTAGTTCCCCACAGGATTGACCGAGGCTGTGCAGAGTCCCAGTGTCCCATCCTCTCGGCTCCTCTGAACGGTTGGATCCTGGGTCCCTGTAGTTCCACCATCGGCTCGACGTGTTACTTCAACTGCAGGGATTCTCATCGCCTGGTAGGGACGTCTGTGTTGACCTGCCAGGCTGGAGGCGTGTGGAGCGCTACGCCTCCCTACTGTGGTGGGTGTTGTGGAACCTATGTTTACATGGGATCTCTTGACATCTTAGGTGGACAATAAAACATTGACAATATATCCAAAAATGCAATATAACAGCGGTATGGTAGATTAAACTGGCGAAACCGCTGGGAGGGTTCACCACTGATGAGCCAGGCCCTCCCTTTAATTTTTCCATTGCAGTAAGGGCAGTAGAAATTGTTTAATTTCAAAAAGAATCTTACGCCTTTAAAATAGTATCGAATTTTGATAACAGATGGCGCGCTAGTGCATCATAATATATCTCTTTATTAAAAATAAAAAAGGCATATCCTGACCAGGAGCACGTGTGCTTTTCAGAAGGCAGAGTGCCATTTGGTGGAACAGAAATCAACTAAATATTGATTTAGCCTGTTCCCTGATATTTGGCCAACCCAATTTCTTGACAAATCAAGAAAAGCCATCCACGAGCAGGGAACAGGCTAAATCAATGTTTAGTTGATTTCTGTTCCACCAGATGGCGCTCTGCCTTCGGTAAAGCACATGTGCTCCTGGTCAGGATATGCCTTTTTTATTTTTAATATCAACACCTGACCTTATTTTCTATTGTTTTTTCATATCTCTTTATTTTAAAAACAGCCGTCAGAGGCCTACTGCCCTTTCATAGGCTATCTATTCTTAGAAAAGCTCGTGGAAGAACAATATGGGTTCCGAAACTTGCCTTTTATAATAAAGAAACATATTATTAAGCAATAATTTTCCATTATATAGTCACTGAATAATTATTGTAAATACTCTGTTATCCGTTTATCATCATTAATATTTGCCTAGTTATTACCCCTTACCATGCTTGTAGATTATCACTTGTAAAATTAATTAACACATTTTGTATTATTACGATTTAATTTTTTTAAAAACTTAATGCTGTTGACGTTATATGGCGCTGAGTTTGTTGTTGACACACTTTGAGATGTTATAATACCTTGATAAAGGTTGGCGTTCAGCCAACTGAAATATTGGTAAAATAAATGATATTTTGATTCAATATGTCTTTTTAATTAATAGATTTAATTAATTAATTGTTTTTTAATTAAACTCCTGGAATACTTGTCTCCTCTACCGTGAGAATATATAAGGTTTTCCTAAAGGTTTGTAAAATATTATGATTTTGATTTAGCAAGTGTTTACGAACTTTTAGGACAACCTTAAATAGGGAATGAAAGCATTGAAGAACAAATGTTTCTTTTACACAAAGTTTGCGTTATGTGAAAAAGAAACATTCGTGTGATTTAATGTTTTAATTTCCTAAAGAAATATATTGTTAATCTTTTAGAGTAAATTAAATTTAATTGCCATCTATCGTTAAAATTTTACACAAATAAATTTACTGGCAATGAGCTTCTTTTAAATATCATCAAATATTATCTCTGCTTGTGTCCATAGTTCACTAAACACCCCTAAGTTGTCTTCCATAGAAAATACAGGGTATATTCCAAACCAATCCAATACAATAGTAGAGCGGTCTAGAGATTAATTTGGCGATACCGCTGAGAGGGTTCACTACTGATGAGCCAAGCTCTCTCATTCAATAACTCACATCATTGCAATAAGGTCTTTAGAGATAATATTTGATGATATTCAAAAGAAGCTCATTGCCAGTAAATTTATTTGTGTAAAATTTTAATCATTTAGAGTGTTTATTCTTCAAATTTTAACGATTTTATGTCAATTTTATCATTGAATCTATCCAGTTTGTGATCGTGTTGAAGCTTGAACCTGACATGCTGTTAATCCTAACAGAACATGTGTGATACGTCAGCACCAGGACAGACCACAGGGACTCCGCCTCCAGCTTCCACATGTCCCAGCCTGACGTCTCCTCCTGCAGGATCCATCACAGGGACCTGTTCTCCTGGAGTTCCTGGCCAGGTCTGCTTTTTCTCCTGCGTGGCAGGGTACCAACTGGTTGGCAGGCTCTCCCTGACCTGCACAGTGAGAGGAACCTGGGACGGCACGGTCCCTGTGTGCGTGCGTGAGTATTCTCTTTATGTCAGGATTGCTTTATAGCCATTAAATAATCACCATACAATATTTTAAAAATCTTCATTATTGATACTAAGTTTTTACTTATCTCAAATACACATGGTCTATGCCAGATGTCGGCAACCTACGCGCTTAAAGGTTTTCCTTTCTCAGATCAAATTTGTTCATATTTATATGTTGGTGGTGTCATTACTATCTAATGATTTAAGCATGGATCGCTCTATCTTCAGAACGATTTTAACCAGTTTTGGTACCGACGCGCTTCGCCTAGCCAGAACAATGAAAAGACTTTCTATCAACAGTTGGAAATTACACTTACATTTTAATCACCAGTGTCTCGCCGCAGACATAATTCCACCTTTTTTAATCTTAAAAGATCCTGTCCGCACAATTTTTTTTTAGAAAAATATTATTTAAAACGGGAAAGAAACTTTTAAATGCTAGAATAAAAAAAATGTAATTATAATTTTAACAAATTACAATTAAATATTAAATAATTAATACCTAAACTTAAAGAAATTTAAATAATGAAGTATTTGACAAATTTTATAGTGTTTAGATACCAAATGTCAAGTGTATACAAAAATGTAATGCCTCGAATAAAGGTTGGCGTTCAACCAACCGAAATATTGGCAAATAAATCTTTAATATATCCAATATATGTCTTTTTACTATCTAATAAATATATATGTTATAACTGATATATATATTCTGATATAATGATTACCATAAAAACCCATCGTAAAGTTTTAAAATATTCTATTTGCATTTTCTTTTGTGTTTACATATTACCAACTTAATATGTAATATATATATATGCAAATAGTATTTAATAATATCCATGTAATCATATTTAAAAAATTATAAGACGCCGCGCAAATCTTTTTATTTATTTGATTAAAGGAAGCTTTCGGACAAGTTCTTCTTCAGTTCTATAGCTTGAGTTATCTGAAGAAGGGCTTACCCGAAAGCTTCCTTTAATCAAATAAATAAAAAGAGTTTCGGCATCTTATAATTTTTTGTTGTAATTTGTCGAAATCCTATAACAATGAATGTTATTGTTTGTTCCAAATCATCACACAACTCTCTGTATTAATATAGAGCCATAAAAGATCGTTCTAGATTCGTCTAACGTCTTAAAAATATGCTGAGTCTTTCATAGTCTTCTTATGTCTTATCTCATGACTGGGAGAAGTAGAATGCATCTGCCTTTGTCATTAAGACTAGGAACACTACTCAGTGGCAGGCTTATTTAGCTCCAATATGAAATAACCGCCTCTGACATGAGGAACAGACGCCATGTGCAGCCGCTTCTAACATGGAGTACAGATACTGCTCATCCTGTATCCCTGGAGCCCTTACAGGGTACCATCAGCCGGGCCAGCTGAGCCTAGGTTTTTAACGAGCTTGTTACTGCTCCTTCTCCTCCTTTTTATCCGGGCTTGGGACCGGCAAAGGCAGAGTTGTCTTTCATAGTAAACTGTTACTTTGGTTTCACAGAACGCTTATGTATAACGACTAGTACAAGTGAACCATGTCTCATTTTTGGAAATTATTGGTGAAGCATTCGGCCAGTTGGGAAAGAAGGAATTCTTAGGAAGCGTTGAACGACAAATCTACTCCTGAGCTAAACGAGGAGGATATTTACTTCTGAATGATGTCAGGAAGATCGTAAGTGTTAGAAGTCAGAATATTATTTACTGGTGGAGAATCTAATACCATTACATCGTTATTGATATCTTTTTCTATCATTTTGTTCGCCAGAACAACCAAATTCGTCTTTCCTCTAAAGTTTTATGTGGTCTTCAGCCTCAAGTGGCGGAGGGCAGTGTCCAAGCTTGCCTCGACCTCTCAACGGAGTGGCCCAGGGTTCCTGCGCCCCAGGGGTCACCGGACAAGTGTGCCAGTTCACCTGTCTTCCCGGCTTTCAGCTGGTGGGGCCTACAATCCTGCGATGTACCTCGTCAGGTGTCTGGGATGGCCAGCCCCCGTCCTGTAACCGTGAGTCCACCCGCTGCTGACGTCTAGAGATCTACTTGGGTCGCATCTATAGAAACCTTATATAGGGAGTAAATGTAGTAAATGTTGAGGTGATACGAAGGACTTACTGAACAACCGAATTCAAGCTAATCGACCTGAAGAAATCTTGCGAAAACCTTCACAGTTGACTCTCTGATTTATCTTCGACTAGGTCGCGCTTCAGTTTGCAAAGGTATCGTCAACATTAGGTACAACCTGATATCTGCCAGTTTTATACAGATCTGCGCATTTTTACCAGAGTAGCGCTATTGATGCCACACATGAAGATAATACGAACTGTGTCAGCCACCATTAGTGTAAACCATCCATCTATTTACAACGACCACTCTGGATAACTCACTTTCTATCACCATCATATTTTACAAGTTACTTATTTTCTTTTAGGTTCCACTTGGAATCAGCAATGCATTCACTGATATGTAAATATATTTTATATGTAATAGAATATATATACACCTATCCCCCGATTTACACGGTAGATACGTTCCTGAGAAAAACGTGTAAATCGAGGGATAGGTGTATATTAAACTGTCAAATCTGAATAGGTGTTCGCCCCCTCATGAATCAGAGCCTCCCAATATTCTTTTCACATAGGTAGTATAGAGTAGAATATCGCATTTTTTAGTATAGTGCGATAAAAAAAGCTTATTTGGAAAACCGTGTAACAGCGAAAACGTGTAAAACAAGTACCGTGTAAATCGGGGGATAGGTGTATATGTAAATAGAGATAGTAGAGATCAAGTTCAAATGGAAAGGATTTCTTTAAAACGGCTTTCACTAATCCTTTCTGAAAAGGGAAATATTTAAAGGGAGACCCTATGTTTCACAGTAGGGGTGAACTCTTTTCCGGCGGTTTATGCCAGTTGAATCTAGATAGAATCGTGCCTCAGCCAGTGGCTTGATGCATTGCTCAAATAATCCCGTGGAAGGATATTCTTTTCAAGAAGCCATACTTAAATGTACATTATGTAAATATGTAAAGTTCTCTTTGTGTGATTCTAGAAGTAGGCTATATTGATTTTGTGTGGGCAATCTTCCATAGCTTAATGCGCAATAACACCTTAGAATATATTAATAAAAAAACAATACAGAGCGTCAGTGATAAACGACAAATGAAAAAAAAAATCTATAGAATTTTCAAAACAAGCACAAAATATTTTGTATTTCTTATTTGGCATATATGATGGCAAACAGAAATACTTTTTACTTAATACAGGATATGCACTCATGGACAAAACTTAAGGAAGTTGTACCATTTATCATGTATATCGGTATTCAGCTAATAACTCTGAAAGATATTTGATACATAGGGATCTTTATTAACGACACACGAGATTACCAAGTGTGAGCAAAATTGCCTCTATCTCCTTGAAAAAAATAGTCGATATCAAAGACTACACTTCCTTAAAGTTTGTCTATGAGTGTACAATAGAACCTCCCTGTAAAGAACACCTAATTGCAGAGTCAAAGTGTCCTTTAAAGAGAGGTGTCCTCTTACCAGAGAGTTGCTAAATAGTACAAATGGTAATTTTGCAAATGGAAACTGTCCTATGTAGAGAGGTGTCTTCTAGTGCGAGTGTCCTCTCATTGAGGTTCTACTGTATTTAAATGGTGATTTTTGGAACCTCGGAGTGGTCATGAAAAACTGGAGTAAATGGCGCAGTCGTTGCGTCGAGGGTAGGTCATCATCAACATGTGTGACTTGGCCATCATCACCATCGCTATATAAAATTTCTAATAAATGATGTACAAGATATTTTAGTTAAATTTACCTTACCTCGGTATTCTCTGTGTGAGTGTGTATGTGCTAAATTGTCCGTCCATTACATGATATTAATGTAAATTTTCTCTTTTAAAGATTCTGGCACAATCTTTCGAGCTTATTTACATCTTGTTGATGTGATTGAATATTGATGTTCATGATTCGCTCATGTATTTGAATGGCTAACATTTTTGGTGTTGCAGATTAGTGAGTTCTTAAGAGGATTCTCTAAAACAACTTTATCTTTGTCATGTTGAAAGTTTTATTTGATTTTTATAATAAAATTAGAGAAAACGGTTATTTTGTATATGTAATCTATGTGTCTAGTATGTGATGAATCAGCATGTTTGACAAGAATGGTTAGTGGAATGGTCTAAAGTTGCATACCTGTTTGTGTACGATAACTCCACTGATATGACTAAAATAATTTGCATATAACCTATTGGTATATTTTACATATGTGTACAATGTATATAAAAACCATCCAAATATTTGTATCTTCCGTTTTAGTTATTGTAGAAATTGTGTGTTGTGTGGTCTAAAAGTTGAAATGAATAACTAATGGTATACGCGCAGATGTTAACAATTCTGACAGATACGCCAACTCTACGTTGTGTTCAGAACTCGTTATTTCATACGTGGATGTGTATGAAATAGATATTTCAATGATTGGTATCTGCTAATAAAAATTCCATATAGATCGAAATGTAAACAAAGTAAACGGCACTTTGTGTGTAGCTATCACACAGCTCTGCTTACAATATCCAGAACCCTCTCTGTAGTTCTGGAGGAAAGAGAGTTGAATTTCCCAGGAAACCAAAAAGGATCTTCTGTATATAGATTCCAAATTGTATATAATATATTATGCAATAGAATCATTACTAGTTCCTTGCAATAGGGACTTAATCTGGAAAGATTTCATGGAATAGAATCGTCAACGGCGATATGTTAAGGCTCCAACAGCCATGTGGAAAGAGGACAATACAGGATGTCATTCCTTCTGACGCCCCGTGTGCTCCAGGACAGACCATGGCCTGCCGAGATCTCGTGGCCCCTCCAGGCGGAGTGCTCGAAGGTACCTGCGCCCCGGGGCTTCCTGGTCAGAGATGCTCCCTAGCTTGCAGGGAAGGTTACGAGCTATCAGGTGGTTCGTCCCCAGTGGTGTGTCAACCATCGGGGCAGTGGTCCGGTACCCTCCCCGTGTGTATAGGTGAGTCACCGTTGTCTGACACGGGGAGAATCAAACGGGATGTGACGATAGCGGTACTGGAGAACGAGTGCCCTTCACTATTGGCGCCACAGAACGGAGAACTTCTGGGCCAGTGCGACCCTGGATTTCCAGGAGAGTCCTGCTGGGTGAACTGCCGCTCGGGGTTCCGTCCGTTGAGCGGGCAGTCGCGGGTGGTGTGTCTGGAATCGGGGTCGTGGTCGGGACAACTGGCAGCTTGCCTACGTACGTACTGTCTTGTGACTTCCCCATGCATCTTAGTGAGAACCGCTCTATGTATTCAAAGCTAGAAGCAACTACGGCTACACGATCAGATCAGCTATACAGCGTCCATTCTAACACGACCCATTAGGACGGCCATCACGAAAGTTCGTTGACATGAGTTCTGTAGTTGAAATTCTCCATCCTTCCTACATTCCATCTAGACAGCAGCTAACCCTATGGCAGAACTGTCTAATGGCTAACGGCCGCGACTGTGGGTACAGGAGTGACCTGCCCCTCCCTCACAGTGCCCACCGGGCGGGTCGCTAAGCGGCAGTTGCAGCCCAGGCCAGGCAGGACTGCCCTGTAGCCTCACCTGCCAACAAGGCTACCGACTGAGTCAGGGCGGACTAGCCTCCGTGAGATGTGGAGACGACGGCACGTGGTCAGGAGTCCTCGGATCTTGTAGTCGTAAGTCCATTTTGACATTCTCTTTCTCCTTGCGAGGTTTGCGTGAGCTGGCACGGTGACACTGTCTATCCTCTTGTCTTGTCGTGATGTCGCCAGAAGGGGAATGGAGATTGTCGCCTCCACAGTAAGTAGAACTTTCTGAAACAGTTTCAGTTATTCCCCGGAAAACGATATAATTTTGATGATTGCACATTTTGCACTAATCTATGATGGAATTAGGCCTCACCACCAGTGTACAATACTGGACCTAGGTGTCTATTGAAGTCTTCCTGGACCTCGGATTCTAAGGATTGCTGGTGAGTAGGACTTCCCGGACTTAACCCCTCCCCCTCCCCCCCCCCCCCCCCCCCCCCCCCCCCCCCCCCTTCCTATCTTATTGTATTTCTACACATATGTTTCCGATATGTTCCATCTCTATATTTCCCATAGAACATTATCTTCCTCTCCAAAAAATTACTAAAAATGTCATTTTCAATGCAAAATCTGATTTGCACTATTCATTCACTATTATGGGAGCCAATCATATTTACATATAATATAAATGCATATATGCACATATGTCTAGGGATGCTTTAAAAACCAAGGTGATACCGAAACGTCCTTCAATGAATTCATTGCCTCCACAACTCCAGATTTTTATAAAACTGGAATATACCAGCTCTTGTTGGCAAATATGTTTCGATGCTAATGGTTTTTATTTTGATTAATAAAGATTTGCTTGTAACAAGTTATTGCTTGTTGTCACTACAGATCAGCCATTATTTTTGCATCAACCCAATATATGTTAATGTAAACTGAAAAAATAAATAGATTTACACATTCTCACCTGTAGTTTAAATGAATACAAAAGACATGGAGGTTGGTAAAAGCAATGAAATAAATTTCGGAGTAATAAAGATTTTCGAAAGGAAACAGAGGTTCAAGCTTTCAAGATTTTTATTTTCTCAACCTGCAATCCTAAAACACTGTCTTGACAATTGACAATTAAAATAATTTTATTGACATCTTGTCAATACATACAAAGTTCACAGTCTGCACTATTTAAAAAAAAGATAATATGGGTAATATACGAGGACGTAGCTGCCCTTGGATCATTCTGCCAGCGGTTGCTGAACGAGAATGCTAGGAGCGATTACCAGGGGAGGTCCTTGACTCATCCATTGATGAGCTTTACTCATCTCCAGCAGACACCATCAACAAGCTTTACAAGCTTGATGCCTTGATATGATTGAATGAAGATAAGAAAGAAGATTTTTATTTCCACCTTCACCTATTGCATGTTTGTAGAATATGTACCGCAGGGAGATCTTGCTATTATATTTTGGTAAGATATGTGTTTCAACCCTATATATAATTAATTACTGTTTTTATAATTAAATAACATTGTGTGCTATCTTATATGTTTGTTTCGTTGCGCATTGTCCTATATAGTCCAATAAATGTTAAATTCTTGTTTTGATTATGTAATACAACATTATATTGATTTGTGTTGAACATACACGGATGTAAATTTGTCTCGGAAGATGTGCCTAAATCTTTATTGATCTTTTACCTATATACATATGTGAGAATGTGTGTTACTCGTGTGTGGTTATACATTTTGAACACTATGTCTTATGTAAACTGCACTATGCTCAATAAAATAAATATCTGATCTAATATGTATATATGGAAGACAAATTTGAAGTTATGCTGAAGAAATCTTATCAAGAATTGATAATCTCGAGATTTGCAATTCTTATCACAAAGGTATGTATTAAAAATAAAGAGAGCATATCCTGACCACGAGCACATGTGCTTTTTAGATGGCAGAGCGCCATCTAGTGGAGCAAAATTAACTAAACGTTTATTTCAACAACAACAAAAAGGCTTTTATTAGGGCCCATTGCCCTGTATGGATTCGCCATACAACAACAAAACAATACAGCAATTCCTCTCCCTTTCCCCTTGTGCACGGGAGTCTTTGTTTGAAATGGGATTTATTTACACATCTGTTCTAAAACTTTTCTCACTACCTCTTTTGGTGTATGAATCTATAACTAAAGGTTTATTTAACTTGCTCCGTGATATTTGGCCAACCCAATTTCTTGATAAATCAAGAAATGGGTATTTAAGGCCAAATTTGCGTAAATACGCTTGACACATGAAAAAAAAAAAGAAAAATAAAAAGAGGTATGTATATAAAGAGAGTATGTGTTTTAAAAAAGCTCTTTGTAAGAAAATATTTAGTTTTTAAACGCTTTTCACAATTTTATCTTGGATAATGAATAAAGATATGTATGTCTCCATTATAAATGAGTGGACGAATTTGTATTTTTTTTTTAAATCATAAAATCGCTAACTATAAAGGATTTGGTGGGTACATCACCAATGTGCTAGGAATATATATATATATATTTTTTTCTATTTATATATAGTTTATAGAAATTTGCAGGAAAAAGTTGACCTTGAAAAAAGAAAAGTTATCAGCGTGTGTTACATATATTGAGCCATTTACGTCGTTGTTTTGTGTATGGTAATATTTCGAGAATTGGTACTCTATGATTGGATGAATTATTTATTTAGTTTGGATGTTATACAAAAATCATAAGACACGCTGTAATTCTTTTTATTTACTTGATTGAAGGAAGCTTTCGGGGAAAGCCTCTGCCTTTTAGATGGCAGAGCGCCATCTAGTGAAGCAAAAATAAACTAAACGTTTATTTAGCTTGCTCCGTGATATTTGGCCCTTCTTCATCTAAGACGAATAAACAAGGCTTAGTTAGCTGAGGAAGAATTACCCGAAAGTTTCCTTTAATCAAGTAAATAAAAAGAAAATTTTCAATTGCCATTTATCGATATAATTTGTAACAATTACATTTACTGGCAATGTGTTTCTTTTCCATAATTATATCAAATATTATCTCTACAGACCTTACTGCAATGATAAAAGTTTTATAAATTCAATTGCCATCTTTTATCATTGCAGTAAGGTCTGTAGAGATAATACACACACACACACACAAAGCCTTTATTAAGACATTAGTCTTATACAGATTCTCCGTACAAGGTGCAATAACAGGAAAAGAGCAGCACAGGAAACCAGTAGTTCCGCAACTATATACAATTATTAGTAATAACACGATGGCCCCTCGATG
Source organism: Cordylochernes scorpioides (assembly GCA_030710605.1). NCBI lineage: Eukaryota > Metazoa > Arthropoda > Arachnida > Pseudoscorpiones > Chernetidae > Cordylochernes > Cordylochernes scorpioides. The sequence continues at coordinate 15,782,905 of CP092872.1, read as the reverse complement.
TTTCGTCATCATTCTGAGGTGTAAGAACAATAGCTTCCAAGTTCTCTTTTCTCCCTCTTTACACCTACTGCCTTGTAAAAATTATATAGGGCCTGAGCAACTAGTCTGCTTGTTTGGGCACTGGTTAACATCATTTGGATTGACCTAAGTTGGCTGGTGTCTACCATTGAAAAGAATGTCCTTCTCTCCTCACTAATATCTTGGCATTCATAGATGTAATGAGATAGTTCTGTAGAGATAATATTTGATGTAATTATGGAAAAGAAATACATTTCCAGTAAATAGAATTGTTATAATAATAAAAAAAAAAGAATTGCTCAGCGTCTTATGATTCTTTCGTAACTTGTCTAAATCTTCTATCTTGTGATAATGAGTTAGAACATTTAGTTTGTGATCGAAAGATAGAGAGATTGGGGAGAATGGTTCTCTCATTATAAAATTCTGGTCCATTCTTCCAATGCTACCTCCAAGTAAGTGGAACCGATTCTTCAATGACGGTAAGACGGGTTATAAATTTGCATAGTTCTCCAGAAACCACGTCGATCATAACGTTCGACACTCGCGATAAACGGCCCAATTCGTATAACATCAAGATCAATACTGAAGCTAGTAGGCAACAAGAAATTTCATGTAATTTGGAATTGTAATTGTAACTTAAATAAAATTAGAAAAACATTAGAAGTGCCGTAGCACCAGATCTGTTAGATTTTGTAAGGAATATTTTTTATCCTGTTTATAAGAAACCCGTTATTTTGATATATATTAACTTAGTTTAGAAGTTAGGCGTAAGTAAGATGCATGCGACGCGAGGTCGAGATTGTGGACAGTTTGAACTTCCAGGATATCGGTGTCATGTATGTCGTGGTCAGTGAGGTGACGTGTCCAGGCCAGACCTCAGGCTGTCCCCAACCTCCCCCAACCAGCAGGTGGGACAGCTCTCAGGGACCTGCCAGCCTGGAGTGGAGGGTCTACCTTGTACCCTCAATTGTCCTGCAGGGTCCACGCTGCTCCGGAAACTCCCTCGTACTCTGTCTAGCTTCAGGATCCTGGTCTGGGACCCTGGGAGTGTGTCAACGTGAGTACATTCCCTGGTAGAACATCTTGGGTGGAGGCAAGATACGGCGTACCAGGTTCCGTACATAATCCCAACAACCCAAATCCCGATAGGGACATAATCCCGACAACCCCAAATCCCGATAGGGACATAATCCCGACAACCCAAATCCCGATAGGGACATAATCCCGACAACCCAAATCCCGATAGGGACATAATCCCGACAACCCAAATCCCGATAGGGACATAATCCCGACAACCCAAATCCCGATAGGGACATGATCCCGACAACCCAAATCCCGATATGGACGAAATCCCGACAACCCAAATACCGATATAGTCAAATTCAACAAATTAAAAAACTCTAAAAGTTTCAGCATTTGAGTTAATTATTTTACTATGTTTAGGGGTAAATGTTTATAAAATATTAAATTTTACATTACAAAAAGAAATAAAAGTATTTATTTTATCTCTAATTTTTCGGTATTTTTTGGTGTGATGGAATTTTGACCTTGTCTGTGAAATATGTTCTGTAGGAATTTTGGCTATCGAGATTTTTTAGGTAGAGGGTATTTCGGCTTTCGGATTTTTGACCCGGATTCGTTAAAATACTTTTGACCATTTGTAGTCATTATGAACAGCAATTTATTTCTCTCGCGTTTACGATTCGTACTTTAAAAGTGCGTACTGTATATAGAGGAAAATTCCTGGACAAATCCTAGAACGTTTAAGATAGCACGCGGAGACGTCGTCTTCGTACAGGAGATGTAGATTAATATCCTTGGACAGCACGCGGAAAATCTCTTTCTATGGGGCAAACTACATCAGTCGCTCCAACATCTGGTGACATTTGGCTCGCCTGCATCTCTTTGGTAAACAGTCTAAAGCGTATAACAGCTATAAAAATAATTATGATGGCGGTAGTATGAAAGTTGGATATATGCGCTCTTGTATTTCATATAAAAGTTTCATCAAATAAAATTAAGAAAAACACTAGAAGTCTTGTAGCACCAGGCTATTTAGGTTTCAGAGAATATTTATAATCCTGTTTATAAGAGACATGTTCTTTTGATACATCGACTTTGTTTCAATGTCTAAATGGTTGCGGACAGTTTGGACTGCCAGGATATCGGTACAGAGATGGTACAGAGCAGGAGGGACAAGAACCGGTTTTGTCCTCCCAAGAGAACAACATTCTTTGATTTCCAGACTTAAGTCTGGTTATCTACAGACAATGACTTTCCAGAATGGTTGCAAGGTTTTCCCACTATGTACTAAGGGCAATTCTCAACCTGCAACCCTCAAAACACATTATTACTGTATTGACTCATCCATTGATGAGCTCTACTCATCCTCAGTAGACACCATCAAAAGTATCAAGCTCTACAAGCTTGATACCCTGATTGAGTGAAGATAAGAAAGAAGAAGAAGAGGATATTTGTGCTAATGTGTATGTCGTAGTCCAGTGAGATGACGTGTCCAGGCCAGACCTCAGGCTGTCCCAACCTCCCCCAACCAGCGGTAGGGGCAGCTCTCAGGGACCTGCCAGCCTGGAGTACAGGGTCTACCCTGCACCCTCAACTGTCCGGCAGGGTCCACGCTCTCTGGAAACTCCCTCGTACTCTGTCTAGCTTCAGGATCCTGGTCTGGGACCCTGGGAGTGTGCCAACGTGAGTACATTCCTGGTAGAACATCTTGGGTAGAGGCAAGATATGGCGGGCATACCATTCAAATTACTGTCTTGATCTTCAATCCATGTCCAAAGAGGGTGAATAGCAATTTCTAAAAACTATAAACCTTTCTAAAATATTTTATAATTCATTTTAAATTGATGAATAAATTTAAACTTGAATAAGATGCAAATTATTGCTGATACAGAGGGGTAAAAAAAGTCAGGACCGTGCAATCAAATATTTCCAAAACATTTATTAAATTAAAATGTGAGCTCTATCAATGCGTCTAGCGTATACTTGACTTCACATTTCTGAAATATAATTCAAGCACCTTTTGTAGAGTTTACTCTCTGATTTTATCTTTTTTCTATTTCTTTATATTTATTTATTTCTTCTCTAGTTTCTTGTATCCTTATTCAGCCTTTTAAAGGACGTTATTGTACGAAAGCTCGCCAAGCTTTTACCTTTTCAATAAATAAAACTCTGTCGCTGTTAGGCTTTTATCTCTTCTTAGAATTGATATCTGGCGATTCTCCTCCTGTTGAACACTTACAAAAGTGTAAATAATATTCCTGCAGTAATCTAACACCTTCATCACAAAATCTTTCTCAGTTTCCACCACTAAGGTCTGTGCAGGGCCAACTGCCCCCCGCTCCCTATCCCCTCCAACGGCCGACTCCTCACCTGCACTCAGGGAACCGCCCAGGGTTCTCGCTGTCAGGTTATCTGTAATCCCGGCCTGGTGCTCTTCGGTAGCCCTGTCCGTACCTGTCTACCGTCAGCGCAGTGGAGCGGCTCGGCGCCTGTATGCCGGCGGTATGTCCGCAAGGTCTTACCCTACTGGGTGCTGCTGCTAGGCTAATAAATCGGCTAAAATGTCTGAGTGGTATCAACATGGTAACTTCAGTTACATTTGTTTTTCTATTTGTTTTATGATTGTTACATATAATACACATGTTAGAAGCAATGTTATTAAAATCACATTAAGTTCGAAATTTATGAATTCCCCCTCCCCGCAGCTTTTATTTATTTATTTATTTTTGGAAATGCGTTTCTAAAAACGATGGGAAGGTGAGGCGTATTGAATATAATTACAAGCCCTCTCACTGCTGCCTGGTAGGGTGGATAGACTAAAATGAAAGCTTGAACATCAACAATTAAACATATCAACAAATCAATGTGTCATGCAGAGGTAGTAATGAAGGAAGACCCAATGACTTATGTCACCAAACGATCCAAATGATCCTTATGACAATATACCTTTATATGTTTTCTACTAATGTTTCGGTCTCTATGCCAGAGTGCTATATCTGCAAGAACGTGACCAGTAAGGATGTTAGTGGTGGCCATTCCAAGAGGAATCTTGTACAGGAATAAACTAAGATGGAAAGAGTGGCTGCAATCTTTTTAGTCTTCTGTTTAGATAATCTTGGAAGTAGACTAAGGTCCATGCTTCCATTGCAG
>CP092872.1:15764050-15778614 GCA_030710605.1 Cordylochernes scorpioides | reverse complement strand
GACACATTTTGTATTATATAGATTTAATTTTTTTAAAAACTTAATGCTATTGACGTTATGTGGCGCTGAGTTTGTTGTTGACACACTTTAATATGTTATAACACTTTGATAAAGGTTGGCGTTCAGCCAACTGAAATATTGGTAAAATAAATGATATTTTGATCCAATATGTCTTTTTAAATTAATAGATTTAATAATTAATTGTTTTTATTAAAATTCTGGAATACCTGTCTTCCTCTACCGTGAGAATATATAAGGTTTTCCTAAAAGTTTGTAAATATATTTTGATTTTGATTTAGCAAGTGTTTACGAACTTTTAGGACAAACTTATATAGGAAATGAAAGCATTAAATAACACATGTTTCTTTTACACAAAGTTTGCGTTATGTGAAAAAGAAACATTCGTTTGATTTAATGTTTTCATTTCCTAAAGAAATATATTGTTAATCTTTTAGAGTAAATTAACTTTAATTGCCATCTATCGTTAAAATTTTACACAAATAAAATTTACTGGCAATGCGCTTCTTTTTAAATATCATCAAATATTATCTCTGCTTGTGTCCATAGTTCACTAAACACCCTTAAGCTGCCTTCCATAGAAAATACAGGGTATATTTCAAAACCAATCCAATACAATAGTAGAGCGGTCTAGAGATTAATTTGGCGATAACCGCTGAGAGGGTTCATTACTGATGAGCCAAGCCCTCTCATTCAATAACTCGTATCATTGCAGTAAGGTCTGTAGAGATAATATTTGATGATATTTAAAAGAAGCTCATTGCCAGTAAATTTATTTGTGTAAAATTTTAATCTTTTAGAGTGTTTTATTCTTCAAATTTTATCGATTTTTTATGTCAATTTTATCATTGAAGTTATTCAGTTTGTGATCTGTTGAAGCTTGAATATTGACAGGCCGATAATCCTAACAGAACATGTGTGATGTATTAGCACCAGGACAGACCACAGGGACTCCGCCTCCAGCTTCCACATGTCCCAGCCTGACGTCTCCTCCTGCAGGATCCATTACAGGGACCTGTTCTCCCGGAGTTCCTGGCCAAGTCTGCTTTTTCTCCTGCGTGGCAGGGTACCAACTGGTTGGCAGGCTCTCCCTGACCTGCACAGTGAGAGGAACCGGGGACGGCACGGTCCCTGTGTGCGTGCGTGAGTATTCCCTTTATGTCAGGATTTCCTTTATAGCCATTAAATAATCACCATACAATATTTTAAAAATCTTCATTATTGATACTAAGTTTTTACTTATCTCAAATACACATGGTCTATGCCAGGGGTCGGCAATCTACGTGCTCAAATGTTTTCATTTCTCAGATCAAATTTGTTCACATTTATATGTTGGTGGTGGTGTATTGGTGTGTCATTACTATCTAATGATTTAAATATGGATTGATCTATTTCAAAGTGATTTTAACCAGTTTTGGTACCGATGGCGCTATGCCTAGCAAGAACAATGAAAAGACTTTCTATCAACAGTTGGAAATTACACTTAAATTTTAATCACCAGTGTCTCGCCGCAGACATAATTCCACCTTTTTTAATCCTAAAAGTCCTGTCCGCACAATTTTTTTTTAGAAAAATATTATTTAAAACGGGAAAGAAACTTTTAAATGCTAGAATAAAAAAAATGTAATTATAATTTTAACAAATTACAATTAAATATTAAATAATTAATACCTAAACTTAAAGTAAATTTAAATAATGAAGTATTTGACAAATTTTATAGTGTTTAGATACCAAATGTCAAGTGTATACAAAAATGTAATGCCTCGATAAAGGTTGGCGTTCAACCAACCGAAATATTGGCAAATAAATATTAATATATCCAATATATGTCTTTTTACTATCTAATAAATATATATGTTATAACTGTTATATATATTCTCATATAATGATTACCATAAAACCCATCGTAAAGTTTTAAAATATTCTATTTGCATTTTCTTTTGTGTTTACATATACCAACTTAATATGTAATATATATATATGCAAATAGTATTTAATAATATCCATGTAATCATATTTAAAAAATTATAAGACGCCGCGCAAATCTTTTTATTTATTTGATTAAAGGAAGCTTTCGGACAAGTTTCTTCTTCAGTTCTATAGCTTGAGTTATCTGAAGAAGGGCTTACCCGAAAGCTTCCTTTAATCAAATAAATAAAAAGAGTTTCGGCATCTTATATTTTTTTGTTGTAATTTTGTCGAAATCCTATAACAATGAATGTTATTGTTTGTTCCAAATCATCACACAACTCTCTGTATTAATATAGAGCCATAAAAGATCGTTCTAGATTCGTCTAACGTCTTAAAAATATGCTGAGTCTTTCATAGTCTTCTTATGTCTTATCTCATGACTGGGAGAAGTAGAATGCATCTGCCTTTGTCATTAAGACTAGGAACACTACTCAGTGGCAGGCTTATTTAGCTCCAATATGAAATAACCGCCTCTGACATGAGGAACAGACGCCATGTGCAGCCGCTTCTAACATGGAGTACAGATACTGCTCATCCTGTATCCCTGGAGCCCTTACAGGGTACCATCAGCCCGGGCCAGCTGAGCCTAGGTTTTTAACGAGCTTGTTACTGCTCCTTCTCCTCCTTTTTATCCGGCTTGGGACCGGCAAAGGCAGAGTTGTCTTTCATAGTAAACTGTTACTTTGGTTTCACAGAACGCTTATGTATAACGACTAGTACAAGTGAACCATGTCTCATTTTTGGAAATTATTGGTGAAGCATTCGGCCAGTTGGGAAGAAGGAATTCTTAGGAAGCGTTGAACGACAAATCTACTCCTGAGCTAAACGAGGAGGATATTTACTTCTGAATGATGTCAGGAAGATCGTAAGTGTTAGAAGTCAGAATATTATTTACTGTGGAGAATCTAATACCATTACATCGTTATTGATATCTTTTTCTATCATTTTGTTCGCCAGAACAACCAAATTCGTCTTTCCTCTAAAGTTTTATGTGGTCTTCAGCCTCAAGTGGCGGAGGGCAGTGTCCAAGCTTGCCTCGACCTCTCAACGGAGTGGCCCAGGGTTCCTGCGCCCCAGGGGTCACCGGACAAGTGTGCCAGTTCACCTGTCTTCCCGGCTTTCAGCTGGTGGGGCCTACAATCCTGCGATGTACCTCGTCAGGTGTCTGGGATGGCCAGCCCCCGTCCTGTAACCGTGAGTCCACCCGCTGCTGACGTCTAGAGATCTACTTGGGTCGCATCTATAGAAACCTTATATAGGGAGTAAATGTAGTAAATGTTGAGGTGATACGAAGGACTTACTGAACAACGAATTCAAGCTAATCGACCTGAAGAAATCTTGCGAAAACCTTCACAGTTGACTCTCTGATTTATCTTCGACTAGGTCGCGCTTCAGTTTGCAAAGGTATCGTCAACATTAGGTACAACCTGATATCTGCCAGTTTTATACAGATCTGCGCATTTTTACCAGAGTAGCGCTATTGATGCCACACATGAAGATAATACGAACTGTGTCAGCCACCATTAGTGTAAACCATCCATCTATTTACAACGACCACTCTGGATAACTCACTTTCTATCACCATCATATTTTACAAGTTACTTATTTTCTTTTAGGTTCCACTTGGAATCAGCAATGCATTCACTGATATGTAAATATATTTTATATGTAATAGAATATATATACACCTATCCCCCGATTTACACGGTAGATACGTTCCTGAGAAAAACGTGTAAATCGAGGGATAGGTGTATATTAAACTGTCAAATCTGAATAGGTGTTCGCCCCCTCATGAATCAGAGCCTCCCAATATTCTTTTCAACATAGGTAGTATAGAGTAGAAATATCGCATTTTTTAGTATAGTGCGATAAAAAAAGCTTATTTGGAAACCGTGTAACAGCGAAAACGTGTAAAACAAGTACCGTGTAAATCGGGGGATAGGTGTATATGTAAATAGAGATAGTAGAGATCAAGTTCAAATGGAAAGGATTTCTTTAAAACGGCTTTCACTAATCCTTTCTGAAAAGGGAAATATTTAAAGGGAGACCCTATGTTTCACAGTAGGGGTGAACTCTTTTCCGGCGGTTTATGCCAGTTGAATCTAGATAGAATCGTGCCTCAGCCAGTGGCTTGATGCATTGCTCAAATAATCCCGTGGAAGGATATTCTTTTCAAGAAGCCATACTTAAATGTACATTATGTAAATATGTAAAGTTCTCTTTGTGTGATTCTAGAAGTAGGCTATATTGATTTTGTGTGGGCAATCTTCCATAGCTTAATGCGCAATAACACCTTAGAATATATTAATAAAAAAACAATACAGAGCGTCAGTGATAAACGACAAATGAAAAAAAAAAATCTATAGAATTTTCAAAACAAGCACAAAATATTTTGTATTTCTTATTTGGCATATATGATGGCAAACAGAAATACTTTTTACTTAATACAGGATATGCACTCATGGACAAAACTTAAGGAAGTGTACCATTTATCATGTATATCGGTATTCAGCTAATAACTCTGAAAGATATTTGATACATAGGGATCTTTATTAACGACACACGAGATTACCAAGTGTGAGCAAAATTGCCTCTATCTCCTTGAAAAAAATAGTCGATATCAAAGACTACACTTCCTTAAAGTTTGTCTATGAGTGTACAATAGAACCTCCCTGTAAAGAACACCTAATTGCAGAGTCAAAGTGTCCTTTAAAGAGAGGTGTCCTCTTACCAGAGAGTTGCTAAATAGTACAAATGGTAATTTTGCAAATGGAAACTGTCCTATGTAGAGAGGTGTCTTCTAGTGCGAGTGTCCTCTCATTGAGGTTCTACTGTATTTAAATGGTGATTTTTGGAACCTCGGAGTGGTCATGAAAAACTGGAGTAAATGGCGCAGTCGTTGCGTCGAGGGTAGGTCATCATCAACATGTGTGACTTGGCCATCATCACCATCGCTATATAAAATTTCTAATAAATGATGTACAAGATATTTTAGTTAAATTTACCTTACCTCGGTATTCTCTGTGTGAGTGTGTATGTGCTAAATTGTCCGTCCATTACATGATATTAATGTAAATTTTCTCTTTTAAAGATTCTGGCACAATCTTTCGAGCTTATTTACATCTTGTTGATGTGATTGAATATTGATGTTCATGATTCGCTCATGTATTTGAATGGCTAACATTTTTGGTGTTGCAGATTAGTGAGTTCTTAAGAGGATTCTCTAAAACAACTTTATCTTTGTCATGTTGAAAGTTTTATTTGATTTTTATAATAAAATTAGAGAAAACGGTTATTTTGTATATGTAATCTATGTGTCTAGTATGTGATGAATCAGCATGTTTGACAAGAATGGTTAGTGGAATGGTCTAAAGTTGCATACCTGTTTGTGTACGATAACTCCACTGATATGACTAAAATAATTTGCATATAACCTATTGGTATATTTTACATATGTGTACAATGTATATAAAAACCATCCAAATATTTGTATCTTCCGTTTTAGTTATTGTAGAAATTGTGTGTTGTGTGGTCTAAAAGTTGAAATGAATAACTAATGGTATACGCGCAGATGTTAACAATTCTGACAGATACGCCAACTCTACGTTGTGTTCAGAACTCGTTATTTCATACGTGGATGTGTATGAAATAGATATTTCAATGATTGGTATCTGCTAATAAAAATTCCATATAGATCGAAATGTAAACAAAGTAAACGGCACTTTGTGTGTAGCTATCACACAGCTCTGCTTACAATATCCAGAACCCTCTCTGTAGTTCTGGAGGAAAGAGAGTTGAATTTCCCAGGAAACCAAAAAGGATCTTCTGTATATAGATTCCAAATTGTATATAATATATTATGCAATAGAATCATTACTAGTTCCTTGCAATAGGGACTTAATCTGGAAAGATTTCATGGAATAGAATCGTCAACGGCGATATGTTAAGGCTCCAACAGCCGATGTGGAAAGAGGACAATACAGGATGTCATTCCTTCTGACGCCCCGTGTGCTCCAGGACAGACCATGGCCTGCCGAGATCTCGTGGCCCCTCCAGGCGGAGTGCTCGAAGGTACCTGCGCCCCGGGGCTTCCTGGTCAGAGATGCTCCCTAGCTTGCAGGGAAGGTTACGAGCTATCAGGTGGTTCGTCCCAAGGTGGTGTGTCAACCATCGGGGCAGTGGTCCGGTACCCTCCCCGTGTGTATAGGTGAGTCACCGTTGTCTGACACGGGGAGAGATCAAACGGGATGTGACGATAGCGGTACTGGAGAACGAGTGCCCTTCACTATTGGCGCCACAGAACGGAGAACTTCTGGGCCAGTGCGACCCTGGATTTCCAGGAGAGTCCTGCTGGGTGAACTGCCGCTCGGGGTTCCGTCCGTTGAGCGGGCAGTCGCGGGTGGTGTGTCTGGAATCGGGGTCGTGGTCGGGACAACTGGCAGCTTGCCTACGTACGTACTGTCTTGTGACTTCCCCATGCATCTTAGTGAGAACCGCTCTATGTATTCAAAGCTAGAAGCAACTACGGCTACACGATCAGATCAGCTATACAGCGTCCATTCTAACACGACACATTAGGACGGCCATCACGAAAGTTCGTTGACATGAGTTCTGTAGGTGAAATTCTCCATCCTTCCTACATTCCATCTAAACAGCAGCTAACCCTATGGCAGAACTGTCTAATGACTAACGGCCGCGACTGTGGGTACAGGAGTGACCTGCCCCTCCCTCACAGTGCCCACCGGCGGGGTCGCTAAGCGGCAGTTGCAGCCCAGGCCAGCAGGACTGCCCTGTAGCCTCACCTGTCCAACAAGGCTACCGACTGAGTCAGGGCGGACTAGCCTCCGTGAGATGTGGAGACGACGGCACGTGGTCTGGAGTCCTCGGATCTTGTAGTCGTAAGTCCATTTTGACATTCTCTTTCTCCTTGCGAGGTTTGCGTGAGCTGGCACGGTGACACTGTCTATCCTCTTGTCTTGTCGTGATGTCGCCAGAAGGGGAATGGAGATTGTCGCCTCCACAGTAAGTAGAACTTTCTGAAACAGTTTCAGTTATTCCCCGGAAAACGATATAATTTTGATGATTGCACATTTTGCACTAATCTATGATGGAATTAGGCCTCACCACCAGTGTACAATACTGGACCTAGGTGTCTATTGAAGTCTTCCTGGACCTCGGATTCTAAGGACTGCTGGTGAGTAGGACTTCCCGGACTTAACCCCCCCCCCCCCCCCCCCCCCCCCCCCCCCCCCCCCCCCCCCCCTTCCTATCTTATTGTATTTCTACACATATGTTTCCGATATGTTCCATCTCTATATTTCCCATAGAACATTATCTTCCTCTCCAAAAAATTACTAAAAATGTCATTTTCAATGCAAAATCTGATTTGCACTATTCATTCACTATTATGGGAGCCAATCATATTTACATATAATATAAATGCATATATGCACATATGTCTAGGGATGCTTTAAAAACCAAGGTGATACCGAAACGTCCTTCAATGAATTCATTGCCTCCACAACTCCAGATTTTTATAAAACTGGAATATACCAGCTCTTGTTGGCAAATATGTTTCGATGCTAATGGTTTTTATTTTGATTAATAAAGATTTGCTTGTAACAAGTTATTGCTTGTTGTCACTACAGATCAGCCATTATTTTTGCATCAACCCAATATATGTTAATGTAAACTGAAAAATAAATAGATTTACACATTCTCACCTGTAGTTTAAATGAATACAAAAGACATGGAGGTTGGTAAAAGCAATGAAATAAATTTCGGAGTAATAAAGATTTTCGAAAGGAAACAGAGGTTCAAGCTTTCAAGATTTTTATTTTCTCAACCTGCAATCCTAAAACACTGTCTTGACAATTGACAATTAAAATAATTTTATTGACATCTTGTCAATACATACAAAGTTCACAGTCTGCACTATTTAAAAAAAAGATAATATGGGTAATATACGAGGACGTAGCTGCCCTTGGATCATTCTGCCAGCGGTTGCTGAACGAGAATGCTAGGAGCGATTACCAGGGGAGGTCCTTGACTCATCCATTGATGAGCTTTACTCATCTCCAGCAGACACCATCAACAAGCTTTACAAGCTTGATGCCTTGATATGATTGAATGAAGATAAGAAAGAAGATTTTTATTTCCACCTTCACCTATTGCATGTTTGTAGAATATGTACCGCAGGGAGATCTTGCTATTATATTTTGGTAAGATATGTGTTTCAACCCTATATATAATTAATTACTGTTTTATAATTAAATAACATTGTGTGCGATCTTATATGTTTGTTTCGTTGCGCATTGTCCTATATAGTCCAATAAATGTTAAATTCTTGTTTTGATTATGTAATACAACATTATATTGGTTTGTGTTGAACATACACGGATGTAAATTTGTCTCGGAAGATGTGCCTAAATCTTTATTGATCTTTTACCTATATACATATGTGAGAATGTGTGTTACTCGTGTGTGGTTATACATTTTGAACACTATGTCTTATGTAAACTGCACTATGCTCAATAAAATAAATATCTGATCTAATATGTATATATGGAAGACAAATTTGAAGTTATGCTGAAGAAATCTTATCAAGAATTGATAATCTCGAGTTTTGCAATTCTTATCACAAAGGTATGTATTAAAAATAAAGAGAGCATATCCTGACCACGAGCACATGTGCTTTTTAGATGGCAGAGCGCCATCTAGTGGAGCAAAATTAACTAAACGTTTATTTCAACAACAACAAAAAGGCTTTTATTAGGGCCCATTGCCCTGTATGGATTCGCCATACAACAACAAAACAATACAGCAATTCCTCTCCCTTTCCCCTTGTGCACGGGAGTCTTTGTTTGAAATGGGATTTATTTACACATCTGTTCTAAAACTTTTCTCACTACCTCTTTTGTGTATGAATCTATAACTAAAGGTTTATTTAACTTGCTCCGTGATATTTGGCCAACCCAATTTCTTGATAAATCAAGAAATGGGTATTTAAGGCCAAATTTGCGTAAATACGCTTGACACATGAAAAAAAAAAAGAAAAATAAAAAGAGGTATGTATATAAAGAGAGTATGTGTTTTAAAAAAGCTCTTTGTAAGAAAATATTTAGTTTTTAAACGCTTTTCACAATTTTATCTTGGATAATGAATAAAGATATGTATGTCTCCATTATAAATGAATGGACGAATTTGTATTTTTTTTTTAAATCATAAAATCGCTAACTATAAAGGATTTGGTGGGTACATCACCAATGTGCTAGGATATATATATATATATATATATATATTTTCTATTTATATATAGTTTATAGAAATTTGCAGGAAAAAGTTGACCTTGAAAAAAGAAAAGTTATCAGCGTGTGTTACATATATTGAGCCATTTACGTCGTTGTTTTGTGTATGGTAATATTTCGAGAATTGGTACTCTATGATTGGATGAATTATTTATTTAGTTTGGATGTTATACAAAAATCATAAGACACGCTGTAATTCTTTTTATTTACTTGATTGAAGGAAGCTTTCGGGGAAAGCCTCTGCCTTTTAGATGGCAGAGCGCCATCTAGTGAAGCAAAAATAAACTAAACGTTTATTTAGCTTGCTCCGTGATATTTGGCCCTTCTTCATCTAAGACGAATAAACAAGGCTTAGTTAGCTGAGGAAGAATTACCCGAAAGTTTCCTTTAATCAAGTAAATAAAAAGAAAAATTTTCAATTGCCATTTATCGATATAATTTGTAACAATTACATTTACTGGCAATGTGTTTCTTTTCCATAATTATATCAAATATTATCTCTACAGACCTTACTGCAATGATAAAAGTTTTATAAATTCAATTGCCATCTTTTATCATTGCAGTAAGGTCTGTAGAGATAATACACACACACACACACAAAGCCTTTATTAAGACATTAGTCTTATACAGATTCTCCGTACAAGGTGCAATAACAGGAAAAGAGCAGCACAGGAAACCAGTAGTTCCGCAACTATATACAATTATTAGTAATAACACGATGGCCCCTCGATGTTTCGTCATCATTCTGAGGTGTAAGAACAATAGCTTCCAAGTTCTCTTTTCTCCCTCTTTACACCTACTGCCTTGTAAAAATTATATAGGGCCTGAGCAACTAGTCTGCTTGTTTGGGCACTGGTTAACATCATTTGGATTGACCTAAGTTGGCTGGTGTCTACCATTGAAAAGAATGTCCTTCTCTCCTCACTAATAACTTGGCATTCATAGATGTAATGAGATAGTTCTGTAGAGATAATATTTGATGTAATTATGGAAAAGAAATACATTTCCAGTAAATAGAATTGTTATAATAATAAAAAAAAAAGAATTGCTCAGCGTCTTATGATTCTTCGTAACTTGTCTAAATCTTCTATCTTGTGATAATGAGTTAGAACATTTAGTTTGTGATCGAAAGATAGAGAGATTGGGGAGAATGGTTCTCTCATTATAAAATTCTGGTCCATTCTTCCAATGCTACCTCCAAGTAAGTGGAACCGATTCTTCAATGACGGTAAGACGGGTTATAAATTTGCATAGTTCTCCAGAAACCACGTCGATCATAACGTTCGACACTCGCGATAAACGGCCCAATTCGTATAACATCAAGATCAATACTGAAGCTAGTAGGCAACAAGAAATTTCATGTAATTTGGAATTGTAATTGTAACTTAAATAAAATTAGAAAAACATTAGAAGTGCCGTAGCACCAGATCTGTTAGATTTTGTAAGGAATATTTTTTATCCTGTTTATAAGAAACCCGTTATTTTGATATATATTAACTTAGTTTAGAAGTTAGGCGTAAGTAAGATGCATGCGACGCGAGGTCGAGATTGTGGACAGTTTGAACTTCCAGGATATCGGTTGTCATGTATGTCGTGGTCAGTGAGGTGACGTGTCCAGGCCAGACCTCAGGCTGTCCCAACCTCCCCCAACCAGCGGTGGGACAGCTCTCAGGGACCTGCCAGCCTGGAGTGGAGGGTCTACCTTGTACCCTCAATTGTCCTGCAGGGTCCACGCTGTCCGGAAACTCCCTCGTACTCTGTCTAGCTTCAGGATCCTGGTCTGGGACCCTGGGAGTGTGTCAACGTGAGTACATTCCCTGGTAGAACATCTTGGGTGGAGGCAAGATACGGCGTACCAGGTTCCGTACATAATCCCAACAACCCAAATCCCGATAGGGACATAATCCCGACAACCCAAATCCCGATAGGGACATAATCCCGACAACCCAAATCCCGATAGGGACATAATCCCGACAACCCAAATCCCGATAGGGACATAATCCCGACAACCCAAATCCCGATAGGGACATAATCCCGACAACCCAAATCCCGATAGGGACATGATCCCGACAACCCAAATCCCGATATGGACGAAATCCCGACAACCCAAAATACCGATATAGTCAAATTCAACAAATTAAAAAAAACTCTAAAAGTTTCAGCATTTGAGTTAATTATTTTACTATGTTTAGGGGTAAATGTTTATAAAATATTAAATTTTACATTACAAAAAGAAATAAAAGTATTTATTTTATCTCTAATTTTTCGGTATTTTTTGGTGTGATGGAATTTTGACCTTGTCTGTGAAATTTGTTCTGTAGGAATTTTGGCTATCGAGATTTTTTAGGTAGAGGGTATTTCGGCTTTCGGGATTTTTGACCCGGATTCGTTAAAATACTTTTGACCATTTGTAGTCATTAATGAACAGCAATTTATTTCTCTCGCGTTTACGATTCGTACTTTAAAAGTGCGTACTGTATATAGAGGAAAATTCCTGGACAAATCCTAGAACGTTTAAGATAGCACGCGGAGGACGTCGTCTTCGTACAGGAGATGTAGATTAATATCCTTGGACAGCACGCGGAAAATCTCTTTCTATGGGGCAAACTACATCAGTCGCTCCAACATCTGGTGACATTTGGCTCGCCTGCATCTCTTTGGTAAACAGTCCAAAGCGTATAACAGCTATAAAAATAATTATGATGGCGGGTAGTATGAAAGTTGGCATATATAGCGCTCTTGTATTTCATATAAAAGTTTCATCAAATAAAATTAAGAAAAACACTAGAAGTCTTGTAGCACCAGACTATTTAGGTTTCAGAGAATATTTATAATCCTGTTTATAAGAGACATGTTCTTTTGATACATCAACTTTGTTTCAATGTCTAAATGGTTGCGGACAGTTTGGACTGCCAGGATATCGGTACAGAGATGGTACAGAGCAGGAGGGACAAGAACCGGTTTTGTCCTCCCAAGAGAACAACATTCTTTGATTTCCAGACTTAAGTCTGGTTATCTACAGACAATGACTTTCCAGAATGGTTGCAAGGTTTTCCCGCTATGTACTAAGGGCAATTCTCAACCTGCAACCCTCAAAACACATTATTACTGTATTGACTCATCCATTGATGAGCTCTACTCATCCTCAGTAGACACCATCAAAAGTATCAAGCTCTACAAGCTTGATACCCTGATTGAGTGAAGATAAGAAAGAAGAAGAAGAGGATATTTGTGCTAATGTGTATGTCGTAGGTCAGTGAGATGACGTGTCCAGGCCAGACCTCAGGCTGTCCCAACCTCCCCCAACCAGCGGTAGGGCAGCTCTCAGGGACCTGCCAGCCTGGAGTACAGGGTCTACCCTGCACCCTCAACTGTCCGGCAGGGTCCACGCTCTCTGGAAACTCCCTCGTACTCTGTCTAGCTTCAGGATCCTGGTCTGGGACCCTGGGAGTGTGCCAACGTGAGTACATTCCTGGTAGAACATCTTGGGTAGAGGCAAGATATGGCGGGCATACCATTCAAATTACTGTCTTTATCTTCAATCCATGTCCAAAGAGGGTGAATAGCAATTTCTAAAAACTATAAAACCTTTCTAAAATATTTTATAATTCATTTTAAATTGATGAATAAATTTAAACTTGAATAAGATGCAAATTATTGCTGATACAGAGGGGTAAAAAAAGTCAGGACACGTGCAATCAAATATTTCCAAAACATTTATTAAATTAAAATGTGAGCGCTATCAATGCGTCTAGCGTATACTTGACTTCACATTTCTGAAATATATTTCAAGCACCTTTTGTAGAGTTTCTCTCTGATTTTATCTTTTTCTATTTCTTTATATTTATTTATTTCTTCTCTAGTTTCTTGTATCCTTATTCAGCCTGTTAAAGGACGTTATTGTACGAAAGCTCGCCAAGCTTTTACCTTTTCAATAAATAAAAACTTGTCGCTGTTGGCTTTTATCTCTTCTTAGAATTGATATCTGGCGATTCTCCTCCTGTTGAAACACTTACAAAGTGTAAATAATATTCCTGCAGTAATCTAACACCTTCATCACAAAATCTTTCTCAGTTTCCACCACTAAGGTCTGTGCAGGGCCAAACTGCCCCCCGCTCCCTATCCCCTCCAACGGCCGACTCCTCACCTGCACTCAGGGAACCGCCCAGGGTTCTCGCTGTCAGGTTATCTGTAATCCCGGCCTGGTGCTCTTCGGTAGCCCTGTCCGTACCTGTCTACCGTCAGCGCAGTGGAGCGGCTCGGCGCCTGTATGCCGGCGGTATGTCCGCAAGGTCTTACCCTACTGGGTGCTGCTGCTAGGCTAATAAACGGCTAAAATGTCTGAGTGGTATCAACATGGTAACTTCAGTTACATTTGTTTTTCTATTTGTTTTATGATTGTTACATATAATACACATGTTAGAAGCCATGTTATTAAATCACATTAAGTTCGAAATTTATTATGATTCCCCCCCCCCCGCTGCTTTTATTTTTTTTGGAAATGCGTTTCTAAAACGATGGGAAGGTGAGGCGTATTGAATATAAATACAAGCCCTCTCACTGCTGCCTGGTAGGGTGAATATACTAAAAAGAATGCTTGGAACATCAACATTAACATATCAACAATTGATGACCCTGCTGTGTCATGCAGAGGCAGTAATGAATGGAAGACCCATGACTTATGTCACCAACGATCCAAATGATCATATGGCACTATCACCTTTAATGTTTATGTCTCTATGCCAGAGTGCTATATCTGCAAGAACGTGACCAGTAAGGATGTTAGTGGTGGCCATTCCAAGAGGAATCTTGTACAGGAATAATCTAAGATGGATAGGAGTGGCTGCAAATCTTTTTAGTCTTCTGTTTAGATAATCTTGGGAGTAGACTAAGGTCCATGCTTCCATTGCAGATGAGTGGGCACTGCTGCGGGCTAGGCTTTGGGAAGGATGGAGTAGGACTGTAGTAGGTTAGAAGCTGCTGCAGTCTTTGCAGCCTGGCCACCCATTTCATTGCCCGCAACTTTACTGTGGTTCTTTACCCAACAAAAGCTTAACTATGGTGCTTTGTCTAACGCCAGAATTATCTCCGCAATTAGAGCTGATTGGGCCGTGCACCAGCCCAAAAATATATATACAGTACTAAAGTAAACTAATATTCAAAACTATTATAGACGCGTATGATTCTTTTGAAAATCAAACAATTTCTACTGATTAAAGTTTAAAAAATTCAAAAGAATCATACGCGTCTAGTTTCGAATATTCATAA
>CP092872.1:15725933-15763950 GCA_030710605.1 Cordylochernes scorpioides | reverse complement strand
CAGATGGCGCGCTATGCATCATAATAAACTAATACAGTGGTACCTCGACATACGAGCGCCCCAACATACGAGTTTTTCGAGATACGAACCGACGAGCAAGTGATTTTTTGCTTTTAGTTACGAGCGAAATTCGAGATACGAGTTCGGTTCGGTAGTGTTGAAGATATTAATCTGTGATCTTAAATGTTTCTTTTTGACCAGTACTTTTGTTTTGTTTTTGCTTTTCCTAAAATGTTTCTTTCTTATTCTTCATTATTATTTGTTCTATATGCAAAGCTTTGTTTTTTGAGACTTGAATAAACAAATTCAAGTTTATTATATTTTTGTGTGCTTTTAAAGTTAAAACACAACAGGTAGTAACACGCAGTCGCGCCATCACGATCAGTTAGCAGCGTGCTTCCGCTGTGATAAGTTGTGTTTTGTGTTCGCGTTTTGTGTTGCGTTTACATTTACAGTTTTAGTTCATTTATTTTTATAACCATGGATCGGAAGAAAGTTTGTAAAAAGTCAAGTGCTAAGAAAAAGATGATGAGTATTGAATTAAAACGTGAAATTATAGAAAAACATGAGCAAGGTGTTCGAGTTGTTGACTTGTCGAGGCAGTATAGCCGTAGTACGTCCATGATATGTTCTGTGCTTAAGCGGAAGGAGTCGATAAAGAGTGTAACGCCGGCTAAGGGCCTTACGATAATTTCCAAGCTGCGAACCTCCCTTCATGAAAATATGGAGAAACTGCTGATGGTGTGGGTGACAGAAAAGCAGCTCCAAAGACATACCTTGACGCAGACCATCATTTGTGAGAAGGCAAGAGCGATCTACGGAGATTTGCTGAAGCAAACCCCGCAGACTTCCATCGATGAGGCATCGGAAGAGTCATTTAAAGCCAGCCGGGGCTGGTTTGAGAATTTTAAAAAGAAGAGCGGTATTCACTCCGTTGTCAGACATGGTGAGGCAGCAAGTTCAGATATGAAGGCAGCTGAGGATTACATAAAAACATTTTCCGATCTAATAAAAGCCCAAGGATACATCTCTCAGGGTTTAGAGGTGGAAGAGAGAGACGTGAACGAGCTCATCGAGGAGCACACCCAGGAACTGACGACTGAGGAGATACAAGAGTGACAGTCACAGCAGCATACTGAGGTTATGCAAGTAATTGGTTTTGAGGAGTCAGAGGAGGAGGTTATTTCTACAAGTGAGATAAATGAGATCTTAGGAATGTGGGAGAGAGTTTCACAGTTCGTGGGAAAAAAAAAAACACCCAGAAAAAGTTGCAACAGGTCGTGCATCTGACCTTTTTAATGACACTTGCCTAACTCATTTCCGGAACATTCTGAGAGGGAGGAAGAAACAAACCTCCTTGGACATTTTTTTTTCTAAACGGCCTACAGGTGAAAGCGAGAAAAATGTAGCGAAAAAGGCAAAGACCAGTGAGGATATCTAATTTATTTCTTTACATTCTCTTTTTTGTTTTTTGTGCAATAAATACGTTTTTATTATTTAAAACCACGTAACAAAAATAACTTGGGTGACATTTTGGAGGTTGGAACGGATTAATGGTAGTTCAATTGTTTTGTATGGGGAAATTTGCTTCGAGATACGAGTAATTCAAGATACGAGCAAGGTTGCGGAACGAATTAAACTCGTATGTCGAGGTACCACTGTATTATCTAAAATATGTGTTTCAAATAAAAATTTTAAAAAAGAAAAATATATATGTAATATTGTTGCAATGTGCTGATGTATGGATGAACTGGCAGTCGTGTACGTGAGGCGAGTGTTGATGATCTTCCCACACGCGGACAACAAGAAGCAGAGGCAGGGCTAGATGTTAGCACAAAGAGGGATCGGGGACAGCCCACGGGACAGAGGTAGAGGCCATGACACAAACTTGGGTGCTTATCACCGAGACATGGAGAGAGAGAGAGCGTGTGTTAGACAGAAGCCGTCTGCCGACAGACACCTCTTAGAACCATGTGCTGACCCCCTGCCCAAACCTGTCCTAAACAGGGGGGTTGTCTATAATAATGTCCCTCGGGACCCCACATGGGCTTTGGCATTTTCCTCCCCTCTCCCGAGCTGTCCCCAGCTGACCGCTCTTTGGATTTTTATTTTGACCTCACCCTTTTTTAGTTCAAATACAAAAAGGGGTTTAATATACAAATAGTTTATATACAAAACATGGGATGGTAGTAAATAGAAAGTGTCATTATTATACAGTTTAAAATATACGATATATATTTCTGTTAAAATTTTAAATAAAATCGAAAAATGTCGACTAAAAATGAAAAAGTTATTATTAAAGTTTAAAATCTAATTAAAATGAAAAATGTTTTCAAAGTGTAAAATGCCAATAAAGTGCTAAATGTTGTTTTTAAAAGTGCAAACCTATATATGACTAGAACATCAACCTGTCAAGATCGGCAGCCTTTTTTTAAAGCGTTATCAAAGTTTTATCTTAATGAAGCTAAAATAAAGTATTCACTAGACAATATTAATGTTTAAAAACAGATTATCAATATATCATATTTCACTTTATTATTTAGCTATTATCAATATATATGATATGATCTGCTACCCTACAACCCCATTTTCTCTTATGAAAACGTTTTAAAATGTATATACAAATATTTGGGCATTTATATATTTCTACTTGCCCATTAAAAAAAAAAAGAACCCTTAAAAAGGAACTGTAAGTGTTATTAGGGATTCAGAATCGGAAATTCATTCACCGTTGGTTAGAAAAAATGTTTATCTATATATATAAAAATGAATGTATGTGTGTGTGTGTGTGTGTGTGACAATTTTTTTGACAATTAAAAATTATTTATTGTCATCTAGACAATTTTACATCTCACATGAGAGAGAGAAGAGAAAAATAAATACATATAGAATTAAAAATATACATATATGGTCAAATTTACAAAGGGGACGAAGGTAGGAGACCTCGGCGCTGGAGGGTCCTGGACCAGGCGAAGAGCGGGTCCTCCACCGCTTCTCCGAGCCCAAATGATTTCAACAGGAGGTCAGGGCGGCAAGGCGGCCCTAAGCTCAGATAGTCCCCTGAGAGTAAGGGAGTCCAAGTCCCGAGTGGAAAGCTTATCCAGGATTTGGGCGAGAACTTTCTTGTCCCCCGGCGAAAATCTCCCGAGGAAGTCCTCCCTATCCTCAGGGTATAACACCGCTTCCACGAGGTCAAGCTCGAAAGAGTAAAATTGGGGTAAGGCCTTCGGATTGAATTCCTTCATCAATTCAAAGGTCGAAAGTTGCAATTCCTTGCAACGTTTATCGATTGGATCAACCTCCATTTGGGCAGATGGGGGAGGCGGAGGTGTGGCCATGGCCGGCGTCGACTCCCTCTTTTGGGGAGCGGGTGGTGCTGGCTCAGCAGGCCGAGGCGCAGGCAGTGTGGGTGCTGGAGGCACTGCGGCTGTACCGGTCCTCAGCTCCGACAAGACCTGTCGCAGGACCTTATAAATAGTACTATTACTATCTCCTCCGGGCCTTAGGTCGAGGATTTGGTTTACTAGGCCGGCAAGAGCATTGCTCTGCGGAGGGGTCAGATGGCGACCGCGCTTATGTGCCTTGGTCCTTGAGGAGAGGAGGTCCAGAACCTCCTCCCGCCCAAGGCCAAGGGCGTCAGTTCCAGCGAAGGACACGCTGGGACTTCTCTTTATGAAGGCTGCGAGGTCAATTCTCGTGCACTTCTTATTTGATGACGCGGAGGGAGGGATGGACTCCTCCACGGCAGTCATCTCGATGTCTTGAGTGATGTTTGCAGGCCCGAGGATCTCCTGGGATGCGGGATCTCTAGGAGCCTGCGATGACGGATCAGGGGTCACAGGTGGAGGGGCAGGAGGCGTCTCCTCCGTAGGTGAGGCCGAGGGCGCTGTTGGTGATGGTCGGGGTGCGCCTGCTGGGTGGATTGCAGCTCGGGCCGCGGGCGAGGCACCGGAGATCTCCAAGGGAGGCGCCGGTGCTGAATGCTGGGGCGTAGGCCGCTGAGGCGGTGCAGGGGTGGTTGTTGGTTGTAGGCCGGCAGGGGAAGCTGGTGGGGCCGATCTGGTGGTGTTGGCCCGCCCTGCAAGCAGGGGGCAGTTGGCCCTCCGGTGCCCTTGTCCGTGGCATCTGGAGCACTTGATGCCCGATGATAGGTAGGCGGGCCAGGCCTCGCCTTTGATCGGAATATCGAGGCGGGTGGGGAGCCTCTCGGTAGTCACTCCATCGTGGAGGACAATGAACGCCTCACGGCGGCCGTCGTTGTAGGTGTATGGGCCGGCCTTCATCAGTTTGGCGCAATTGAAGTTACGCGCCCATAAGGTTTTAGGGCACTGATGATGGCGGAGTCCTCCACGAAGAAGGGGAGGTTGCCCACTGTTATCCTTTCCGCTCTTTTGCGGAAAGGAAAGGCCCTGAGGAGTGTGCCCTCAACCTCGAGGCCCTCGTTTATGAGGCGCTCGGCCAGGCCTCTGTTCGCCAGTCCCAGGAGTTGGTGGCCGTTCACCTTGGAGACTTGGATGACTCCGGCGGTTCCTCCAAGCATCCTGTCGAGCGCTCTCAGGTAATGGAAGGGCTGTAACTCGGGGCCGTGCTCCAGGTATACACAGTGCTCCTCAGAGGAGGATGCCTGCCGCGCCCGGGCCTCTGAGATGTGGGCCCTGGTCGTTCTTATTTCTTGTGCCCGCGGCACGGATCCTGCCGAAGATTGCGGTCGGCGACTTGTCCTTGCACCTCCGATGTTGGAGGATGGTGCAGCCGCTGTAGGCGAATTCGTCGATTCGCGGCGCCTCTTCTTACCCTTGACGACGGTAAAAGCGTCGTCCGCTTCAGGGCCCAAATCTTCAATGCAGTCCGCCCAGTTTCCCAGGACACGAGCAGCGCCATTGAATGACGTACTGGCCGGCAGGCTGAGCGTGACGTCACGCGCGGCGGCCAGATTTACATCTTTAACGCCTGCCGGCGGATTTGCATTTTCACGATTTTCAGAATTATCTCTTGAGATTGTCTTCTGAATCTCATCTTTTTGTAATTTCTGTCCACCAGTTGGAGATGGGATGCTGGGCCTTCCAGGCTCTTTTCCAGCAGATCCCGAGGTCCCTGGCGATGCCGAACTCGGCATGCTTAGGTGCATTTCATCGCTCGCCAGAGGCGAAAAACACGGCGCTCGCGCGACGCGTGGCCGCACGGCCGAGTGTGTGTGTGTGACAATTGACAATTAAAAAATATTTATTGTCATCTAGACAATATTACATATTTTTAAAACAATAAAGTAGAGAGAGAAAATATATACATAAAGAAAGAGAGAAAGAAAATATATACATATATGAAACTACAAGATGATGATGGGAGAAGATGGAAGGAAACCTCGACGTTGGAGGGTCCTGGACCAGGCGATGAGCGGGTCCTCCACCGCTTCTCCGAGCCCAACCTGGACAAAGTAGCGATAGATTCGCAACTTTGCCGATGCCAGGATGGAAAGGGCGTCGTCCTCAAGGCCGGACCCGCCGAAGATCCAAGCCTGCAGGTCAGGGGGCCGCCCTATGATGTTGAAGGCCTCTCTGATGAGAGGCCTGATGGAGAGGCAGCACCAGTAACGGTGGCCGAGGTCCAGCAGCTGAGCCGTGGGGACCGCCCGGTGGTTGAGGCCCAGGATGTTGGAGGCCTCCTCCCATAGCTTCAGCAACCGGAGACGGCGGGGCTGGAGACGGGTGCCGTCCGGTGGAGGGTGGATCCAGGCTTCCCCGCTGTTGCCGCCGACCAGCCAGCTGAAGGCATTTCTGCCCCCGCGGAGCGCGACCTGCACCCCCTTGAGGCAGGCGAGCTGGAGCTGGGTCGCGAGGTCGAGGAGGCCGAGGCCTCCGATGGCAACTGGCCTCGCCATGACATCGGCGGGAAGCCACACCGTGTGGTCCTGTCCCCAGACGAATCTCGCCAGTCGGGCCTGCAGCTTGGCGATGGTCGGGGGTGATGGTAGGTAGCCATGCAGGTGGTGCTGGATGACAGAGCCCACCAGCGTGTTTGCCGCTCTTGCTCGCCCGACGAGGGAGAGGTCGCGGGTGAAGGGCGTCCATCTGCGGCAGGCAGTCTCCAGGAGGGCCAGGAGATGCTGCTCCCGGTGGGCGACGGTGCTCCTGGGGGCGATGTCGAGCCCGAGGATCCTGATGGAGGTGGTCGACCAGGAGGCGCCGAGAGGGGAGTCGCCGCGGTTGCGCCAGGCGCCGCACCAGAGGCCAGCGCTCTTCCGGAGGTTCACGCCAACTCCGGAGGCCTGCTTATAGTCTTCGAAGACAGTCGCCACCCGCTCGAAGTCCTCGTCGCGATGGAACAGGAGGACGATGTCGTCGGCGTAAGCGATGACATTGCCCACGCCGAGGGTCAACTCCAGGCGACGTAGTAGCGGCCCCGTGGCGATGCTGAAGAGTGCGGCACTCACGGCGCAACCCTGTCTTAGGCCGTTGAGGAGGGGGAAGGCGGTGGTGTAGAAGCCTCCGGCCCGGATGGTGGCGTCCGCCCCGGCGTAGAGGATGTTGATCCAGGCCCTGAAGGCTGGCGGGAGGCGGAGGGACGTTAGCAGGGACTCCAAGAAGCCGCGGTCTAGTGAGTCAAAGGCGGACTCCAGGTCTACGCCCATGACGGCCAGCGGCGAGCCCAGGGCGGTGGCCTCCTCGATAGCGTCCGTCACCATGGCGATGTTCCATGACGGGGACCTCCCGGGGACGGCGTAGGTCTGGCATTCCGGCACCAGGGTCCGCAGGTGGGGCTTGAGGCGCCGGTGAAGGATGGCGGCCAGGACCCTGTAGTCGGCCGAGGGCAGCGCGACAGGCCTGTAGCCATCAAGGCCGCGACCTCCGCGGGGTCTTGGGCACGAGGCAGATGGAGCTGTGCCGCGTCGACGGAGGCAGGGCACCGCGGAGCCGTGAAGCCGCGAACACCCGGGCCAGAGCTTCCGCGAAGAAGTCCTCGTTGAAGGCGACGAGGAGTTCGCACGGCAAGCCGTCCCAGCCGGGGGCCTTGCCGCGAGGGAGGTGCTCGATGGCGTTGGCGATCTCGCTGGGGCTGATGTCCGGCCGGTGGAGCGGGTCCTCCTCACTCAGCTCGCGGGTGGTGGTGGGCCCGCTGCTGGCGATGAAGGCAGCTCCCGCAGCTGGATCGCTGGTGGGACGGGCGAAGCGGGGCTGGAAGGTCGCGAACGCCCTCCGCCGAAGCTCGGGGCCCTCGATGATGTTATCCTGCTCGTCCCTGATGACGCTGACCGGGCGTCGGAGGCGGATGGCGCGTGCTAGGTCCGGCAGCGATGGGTAGTCGGCCCGGATGGAGGAGGCCTCGAGCTGCGCCGCGATATAGCGCCTTGCCCTGTAGATGTAGCTGTCGCTGGCAGCGTGGCGCGGATCGTGCAGGGATCTGGCCTACGCCAGCAGTCCCGCCTTGATGGTGGTCCACCTGTCCCATAGGGTCCCGTCGTCGTCATCGTGCGCCGTGTCTTCCTCGAGCTCCCGGATGTAACCAGCCAGATGTTCGAGAACGAGGCCCGAGCGGAGCATCGCGGCCAAGCGAGGCTGGGTGGGGGAGGAGACGGCAGTGGTGGGCGGGCCCACCTGGAGCAGCACGAGGCGGTGGTCCGAGAGGTGGTAGTGGCTGGTCGCGTAGATGGACACGCGATCCAGGACTCCAGCAGGGACGAGGATCCGGTCCAGGCGGTTCGATTCGACTTGGTCGCCGTGCATGGCGACTCTGGTGGGCAGGTGGGCGGCGTCGAACTGGGTGGCCACGTCGACCAGCGCGGCCAGGTCCAGAAGAGCGGCTAGGGCATCCGACGATGATAATGATGAGGGCCCTCGATCCCTGATATTAAAATCGCCGATGATCCAGCAGGCCCCCTCCTCCTCCTGTGCCGCTGTCGCCGCCAGGAGCTCCAGTTGCCGGTTTCTCTCCCGGGGTTCATGCGCCAGATGAACGGCGATGGCCGTCATCTCCTCGCCGCGGACATCTATGGTTGCCAAGGCGATGTAGCCCGGCCACAGGATGCGTTGTTGTAGCACGGCTACGCCTGGTCCGAAGACGCAGGCGAGTCCGGATCCCGAGATGGCTACGGGATGGGCTAATACAAC
The DNA here is from genome assembly GCA_030710605.1 of Cordylochernes scorpioides. NCBI lineage: Eukaryota > Metazoa > Arthropoda > Arachnida > Pseudoscorpiones > Chernetidae > Cordylochernes > Cordylochernes scorpioides. The sequence continues at coordinate 15,755,845 of CP092872.1, read as the reverse complement.
AGCACTGTAGCCGAGGCAGAGGTCTTGGCCGCTGCCCAGATGAAATGCGTTTGTCTCCTGGACAAACGCGATGTCCACGTGATGTTGCCTGAGGAGATGACAAAGGGCAAGGCTCCTCCCCCGAGTGGCGAGCCCTCGCGCGATGATGCTGGCGATGCGGAAGCTCATTGTTGCCCTCCTGTAGGCATCTTCCCCAAGGTCTTCCGGAGGGTCTTGCGGATGGTGTGGTTGGAGTCTGGAACCGAGGCTATGATGGTGTTGGCCAGCTCTTTGAGGGCGGCGACCTGTGCCACTGTCAGCAAGTGCGCTCGGTTCTTCATGGTGGTCTCAGAGGTGAGGAGCTTCTGAACCTCCTCGCATTTGAGGTCGGGCAGCCCGTTCCAGTCGATGGAGAGGCTGGGGAACTTCCTGAGGTGCTCCAGCAGCTGTTCGAGTGCGGCCTTTCCCCGGGCAGGCGTGGCGAGAGGTGAGGACAGCTTCTCCTCCGACATCACGTGGGCGAGCGGAAGGGTGCGAGGCTCGGGGGGCCGCGGGGCAGCCAGGGAAGCAGGGTGGGCAGTAGGGGCGGGGTGAGTGAGATCCATCTGTTCGGCAGGCTGGTGTGCCGAGGGGGTCACTGGAGCCTCAGTTGAAGACTTCGCCGGTTGGACAGGGGACGCCGATGTTGCGGGCGCAGGTGTCGGCCTCCTTGGCTGCTGAGGAGGAGGAGGAGATGGGGGGGGGGGAGGGGGGGGGCTTGCGTCGGTGGGAGACGCTGCTTGCCTGGGGATGCTGTTCTGCCTGGCGAGCGATGGGCAGTTTGCTCTGCGGTGGCCCTGCTTTCCGCATTTGGAACACTTGATTCCAAAGGAGAGGAAGGCCGACAGGGTGTCTCCCTTGGAGTGAATGGTCAGTCGGGTGGGCAGCGTCTCCAGCCTTACGCCATCGCGGAGCAGGATGAACGCCTCCCGGCGGCCGTCGGTGAAGGTGAACTCCCCCATTTTGACCAGGATGGGGGCGATGGACGTGACCCTCCCAAATTGGCCTAGGGAGGTCGCGATGATGCTGTCCTCCAAAAATCCGGGCAGGTTGGCGATGACGATTCGCTCGGCTCTCTTGCGGAAGGGGAAGACCTTGAGGGTCGTACCCTCGATCTCCAGGCCGTCCACGACCAGACGGTTTGCAAGGTCCTTGCTCTCGAGGCCCACGAAGTAGTGTCCGTTCATTCTATTGAACTGCGTGATGCCTCTTGGCCCCCCGAGTAGCGTGCTCATTGCCTTGAGGTAGAGGTAGTCCGGGATGTCTGGGCACAGCTCCACGAAGACGTAGTTCTCGTGGTTGGTTGTGGCCTGCCTCGCCTTGGCTGCGGCGATGTTGGCGCGTGTCGCCTTGATCTCCTGAGGCGGCACTGCTCTCGGCCCTGTTGGCCGCTTCCGCTGCTGGGAGCTGCGCTGGTTTCCAGGCTTGTTGGGCTGCCTTGCAGCGTGCTCAGGTAAAGTTGAGCCGAGGCGCCTCTTCTTGCCCTTCACGACGATGAAGCCCTCGTTGTCGTCCACCTCCGCCATCTCGCTGTCGGCCCAGTTGAGCGAGGCCGGGCTGGCTGGAGTTGCGCTGGTCGTAGCAGCAGTCTTCGGCGCCGTGACGTCACCACGCGCGGCGGCCGGATTTACATGCTTAGCGCCTACCAGCGAATTTGCATGTCTTTGAATTTCAATTGTAGAATTTTCTTTAGATGAAAACTCTTCAATTCTGTTTTTCGGCGATATCTCCTCGCCTGGTTGAGACAGGATGCTGGGCCTCTCAGGCACTTGTTCAGCAGAGCCTGGGCTACCTTTCGGTACCGAATTCGGCATGTTAACCGACATTTGCACACACGCCAGAGGCGAAAACGGCGGAGCTCGCGAAAGCGTGGCCGCTCGCTCGTGTGTGTGTGTGTGTCTGTTTGTCCTTTATGCCTGACCAAACCACTCATTGGAACGCCATGAAACTTTGGGAAGTTATTTAGTACAACAACAACAACAAAACAGCTTTATTAGGGCATCTTGCCCTGTACGGATTCTCCGTGGAGTTACAGACAATATTAACCATAAGAGAACAGGTGAAAATATAGTATTTACAGTCAAGGTATGTCAAACAGGGTGACTTTTTATTGTGCCCCTGTTCTTCTCTCTTCCATGAGTGCAATTTTATTCCCAACCGCTTTTTGAAAGTTGAACAGTTCAATTGCCCAACTTTTCTTATCTGAAACAGTTTTTATTAGCTTTATTGAGTTCAAATGCGGTCTAGGAAGACTTTTCAGGATCTTTTTTCTCTCTCCTTCCAGATCCCCGCATTCGGCAATAAAATGGTATATTTCATCAGTTATCTGACTTCCACATAACCCACAGTACAAATCTTCTTTCTTAATTGCGTAAATATGATTTTCTTTGATCATTGTTGACATTAATCTGATCTGTGCAATAAAACTCACTAAAGCTGAAGACAGATAGCATGAAAAGTAATTTTCTGGAATAAATGAATCATAAAGTAACCTATAGTTTGAGTATGTTTTCGTAAGAGATAATTTTGCCAGATCTTGCTGCAATAGCTGTTCAATTTTTATTTTTAGTATATTCGGAAGTTCGATCTGTATGTCATCATAATTTAACCTATAGTTTAGCCATGTGAGTCCACAATGATTGATGATATCCATAATATTCTTACAGAATCCTATAGGTTTTTTTGTCATTAAGGAAATTTCCTTCAATCTATTCCAGCCTAGCTTAGGTAGTCTATTGTCTTCCATTTTTTGTAATCTAATGAAATATTTCAAAATTAATTTGATCGTTGTAAAAGTCAAAGATATTCTGCCTGTTTCCAGCCTTACAATGTACCCTGGTATATATCTTGGTAGATTCAGAAAATTTTTGATAAACGTATTCTGTAATTGGTCTATAATATCCGTATTGTCCCAAGCCCACACAGGGGCCGCATAGAGCAGTATTGATTTAATAACTGAGTCAAATAGATTCAGAGCAACTTTTAATGAGTTAATTTTTTCTTTTTTTATCAGTCTAATAGTTGCATTTATTGCCGTATTTGCTTTGGCTTTATAAGAGAGGGCTACCTTTTTACTATTAATAGTGGAAGTGAATGGATATCCCAGATATGTAATATTGGACGCAACAGTCAGTGGGGTGTCACCCCAGTACCAGTTTTCGTGTCTTGCCGGTCTTCCTCCATTTCTGAATACTATTATTTTGGACTTATTTTCATTTAAAACTAATTTGTTCTTATCCAGGTAAGACTTTAGTAAATTGATTTTAATTTGAAGATTAATTTTCGATTCTCCAATTATGGCTATGTCATCCGCATACATAAGTAGGTGTAAAACGCCAAAATCAGGGAGATGAAATCCTGTAAGTGCTGAGTTATTATAAAGTTCTATTAGGTCGGCCATATATAGTATAAATAAAAGTGGGGAAAGTGATTCTCCCTGCAACACTCCAGAATTAATTTTCACATTATTTGAATATTGTCCTTTCCATCGGATAGTGATCTTAGCTTCTTGGTAAAAGTTTTTTATCAGCATTACAAATTTATTGCTAATGCCCATTTTATGCAATTTTTGCCAAAGTAAATCATGTGGGACTGTGTCGAAAGCTTTAGTCAAATCGACGAAGAAGACATATAGCTTGCCTCGTTTTCTTCTCAGAGATAATTGGATGAGTGAATTCAGTAGTATTATGTGGTCAGTGCATGATCGGTTCTTACGGAAACCTGCTTGGTTTTCTAAAATAATCATTCTTTTTTCTATCCAGTTGTTTAATCTGTTTCTTAGTATTGTAGTAAATAATTTAGATATATTACTGCAGAGGGCAATCCCTCTGTAATTTGTTGGGTTATTCTTATCACCGCTTTTATATATAGGGTGTACTATTGAGTTCGTCCAGAGTTGCGGGTATTTTTCTGTGGACATTATTTTGTTGAATAGGTTTTTCAATTTATTTAAAGTCGGTATTGGTAAATTCTTTAGCAACTCATTTGGTATACCATCGAGTCCCACTGCTTTGCCGTTCGCTAGTTTTTTTACTACATCATGGATCTCTTCAAGGGTTATTTCCGCGTCTAAATCTGGATCTTTCCAACCGATCATCTGGTTTACCGTAAAAGTAGCTTCTTTATTTTCTTTGTTCAGTAAATTTTTATAAAATAAAAACCATTCTTTTATATCAATCTCACCTTGTATTATTGGTTTTTTTCTGAAGGATGCAATGGCATTCCAGAAGGATTTGGGATCTTTGGCGTTCTTTATCCTTTCATTCTTGTCCTTATTGAATTCATCTCTTTTTCTTTGCAGGAGCTTAAAATATTCCCTCCTAGCCTCAATATATTTTTGGCGGTCGTGTATGTTATTTGAGTTCCTACATCTTTGTAAACTTACTTTGGTCGTTTTTTTCATAATATAGCAATCTTTGTCATACCAAGGTTTTGAAAGTTGGTGTCGTCGTTTAGCAAATTTAATTATATTTGCCGATTCCATTGCCGTGTAGATCTGTTTAGTAAAATTTGCTGTTTCTGTGTTAATATCGGTTTCATTTCCAACTTCAATATCACTTAAATTATGTTTTAGCATCTCCACATTTTCTTTCGTCCAAATGAATTTTCGTGTTAGTATTTCATTTTTGTACGAGGATTTAATAGCTTCATACCCAGTATTAATTTGTAAAACAATTGGTAAGTGGTCTGAATATGAAAGTTCTTCGATCCACATATCCGATATGATCTGTGTTAAACCGTGTGTGTACATGAAATAATCCAAAACCGATGAACCTCTTTCTGAAATAAAAGTGAATGAGCCGTGCGTGTCACCCTTAGTTCTTCCATTAGCTATTGTTATAGAATTTGAATCAGTGAAGGAAATTAGTTTTTCAGATAGTTTCGAAGATATTAGGTCTTTAGATTTCCTATATTTGTTGAGGGTTGAATTTAGTTTCAGTGGGTTATGGAAGCCTCCAGCATTGCCTATTCTAATATTGATGTCACCAGCTATTAGTACTTCGTTACCTTCACTCATGTGATAATCAATATGCCTAAGTAAATTTGTTAAATTTTGTTCTTGTAATGCATTAGGAGGTAAATAAGCAAACAGCAAACATATACTCTCGGTGGTTTTGTCTAGAAATTTGTGTGTCAAAACAGATATCCAGTAAGGGTTTGTTTCGATTTTTCTAACCGTATGTTGGAAGTTTTTTTTTATTCCAATCAGAATTCCCCCCGAGCCCCTTCCCTTTAGTTCTGTCTTCATTGCTGGGCTTTGAATTATGTAATATTCATCAGTTAACAATTCAATAACACCAGTGATCCATGTTTCATTTAGTGCAAAAAGTTCGTATTTTTTTAGGTATTCAACGAGTGGAAATATTGATGTTATTCTATTGAATCCATTTATATTCCATTGTAATATTTTAATTTTAGTATCTATATGTTTGGCCTGAGTTACTTGTTTGTCTTTTATTGCCGATTCACAGTTTTTCGTATGTGTATACCTAATTTTAGTTGTATTTCTATCTGATATATTATCCATAGCCTTTGAGTTTTTAATTTTAGAAGTTTTAGACGTGAGTGTTTTATCATAAAGTGGCTGTATGGACATTGTATTAGAGATCAGTTTATCAATGGGTTGACTATTTACAAGTGATTGTTTCCTATCTGCCTGCTACAATGAATGTCCATTGGCATCTACAATTTGTCCATCACAGACCTTATATGCTATGCCATTAATTATTAACTTATTGTCCCTTAGCTTAGCTAGAGTACCTTTTTCGACGAGTTCTCTTCTTTTGACATTCAGAACGCGTCGTTGTTCTCTCATCTTCATACTATAGTCCTTCGATAGTGAAATCTTAGTTCCTCTTAGATTGAAAGCAGCTTTGAATAGAGTTGTTCTATCGTTTTGTTCTGGGACTTCAACCAGGATCGGTGCACCAGGTTTTCTGGATACTCGGTGGCATCGCGTGATGTTTATCTTCTCCGTTGTCCGCATATTTTCTTCGATAACCCTCCGTATCCGTTCTCGGCAGTCCTCGTTAATGTCTTGTTCTATTCCGTAAAAAATAAGGTTCCTTTCTCTGCTCTTTGCATCCAAGTATTCAAGCTGGTCTTCTAAGTCTTTTATTTTTTTGGAGTTTTGAGAGAGTGCTGCCTTTGTAACGGCAGAAGATTCCTCTAATTGTTGCAGTCTTTGATTTATATTTTCTACTCTATCGTCGATTGCCGAAAGACGGGATTCCAGCCTCTCACCCCAGTTATCCAGCCTTTTGGTGAGTGCATTTATCAGATCTTTGATCTCTTTATCCCTATCTAAGCTTGTTTCCAACGTCGTTTGTTTGGACATCCTAGGGCCTGGATTTTGTTCAATACCAGCTAATACCAAGAGCATTAAAACTACACATATAAGGAGAAAGTTTCGGAAATATTTTGAAAGTGAAATATTGACGCGTGATAAGCAAATCTTTTTGCCGCCGTATGTATCCGGCTTGAAAGTATGTAAATTTAACTCAGAATTCTTGTCTAATAGACATAAAATTATGATGGTAAGATATATTGGATATGAAGGTTTCATTTCAGATATATTGAGTTTGAACTTTAGCAAAAATAGAGGAAATATTTTAGTAAGACAGTTCACTTACCGAGAGCGACGTTGCTTGCAGCCTATTCGTGCCGCCTCCTAGCGGAGAATCCAAGTTATTTAGTATAGTACTTGTTGAGGGTTCAGGCAAGAATCCACAAGCGCCTAGCAGCGCCAGTGTGGCAGCGGGAACCGGCCGAAACTGGATCCCGCCAGTTTGTTTTGGTGTCGGCTGCGTGCGGAGGACTAACTCCGCGTCTAGCTGTGTGTGGTATTCTCCTTATGTTCCGGCACTGGTTATAAATAAAACCGGTACCAAGGGAGCTCCGACGACTCAGAGTGGATTATTGACAAAACAACGGGCACAACACAACATGGTGGCAGCGGTGGGATCGTGAAGAGCCCAAGTAAGTGCCTTTTTAATTAATTCCACTCTTGTGCAATCAAACCTGACATGGAATCAAATTCCTTTCTTCCGCCTCCTAACTTCAGTTTCGACGCCAAGGATTGGCCAAGCTGGAAACAGCGATTTTCTCGATACAGACTTCTCTCCAACTTGAACGCCAAGGAACAAGAATATCAAATCACAGCATTGATATATCTTATGGGAGAGAGGGCTGAGGAAATCCACTCTGCGTTCAATCTCTCAGCAGATGACGCAAAGAACCTCGACAAAGTCATTGAAGCGTTCGACAACCACTTTATTGGCAAACGCAACGTGGTGTATGAGCGAGCTTTGTTCGGATTAAGGAGTCAACGACCGGAAGAAACCATCGAGGAATTCGTAACAGTTTTGCACAGAATATCTGAGCACTGCGAATACGCTAATCTGCGCGAGGAGCTTATTCGTGATCGTATAGTGCTTGGAGTAAAAGATAGGAAGTTGTCGGAGAAACTGATGCTAAACGAAAACCTGACCTTGGCCAAAGCAGTCGAGATCGCCCGTCAGTGGGAAGCTGTGATGCGTGAACAACAGGATCTTAACCCTTCTACATCGCAGGTCGATACAACGCGGAAAGTGGCCAAGCAGAAGCCTAAGGCATCAGGTCATGGCAAGGACAATGGCAGATTAACGTCTAGACAAACAGACAGTGCCAAGGAAACAGACGAAGGAAAAAGATTTCCAACTTGCTTTAACTGTGGGACTACCAAACATCATTATCGTTACAGAGATAAGTGCCCCGCTAAGGACAAAGTCTGTGGAAAGTGCGGGAAAAAGGGACATTACACTAATCTCTGTCGAAGAAAAAACAATGAGGTGAACGCCATATCCTCGGAGGAAACTCCAGCGTGGGAGAAGGTCTCATATGTATATTCTGTCCGCGAGCCTACGCTGGGAAGCAGAAAGAGCAGGTGGAAATCAACAGTAAGAGTCAACGGCACTGCAATCCACTTCAAGTTGGATCCGGGCTCGGATGTGACACTGATACCATTTTCCCTGTACAAGCGGTATTTCAGCAACGTCCAACTGACGCCTACCGACGGTCAACTGATGGCGGCCGCGAACCAAAGATTGGAGAATGCTGGGACCTTCGTGGCGAAGCTCCGAGCTAACACACGTGAAATGAAGGAAACTGTGTACGTGGTCCACCATTTGGAGCAACCTCTTCTGGGTGTCGGAGCCTGTGAAGACCTCCAACTCGTCAAACGAATTGATCTTGTCATCAACGGAACAACGGATGTCAATCCTGAACGAGAGTTCCCTAAGCTATTTGAAGGACTGGGGCTTCTTGAACAGCCCTATCACATCAAGTTGAAGGAAGGTGCCAAGCCCTTCTCCATACCAGTCCCAAGACGAGTACCTCTTCCGCTCATGCCGAAGTTAAAAGAGCAACTGGATGCCATGGTGGCTCAGGAAGTCATCGAACCAGTTGATGAGCCAACGGAGTGGTGCGCACCGATCGTCCTAGCTGGAAAGCCAAACGGGAAAATCAGGATCTGTGTAGACTTGTCCCGGCTTAACCTGAGTGTGGAACGTGAGCTTCACCCGCTTCCTGTCCTTGAACATGAACTAGCTCAACTCAACGGGCCCAAAATCTTTTCCAGGCTGGATGCTAACAGCGGATTTTGGCAGATTAAACTCTCTGAAGAAAGCCAAACGCTGACGACTTTCATTACGCCCTTTGGCAGATATAAATTCAAAAGGCTTCCCTTTGGGATCTCTAGCGCTCCAGAACACTTCCAGAAACGCATGTCTGCTATCCTACGCGGAGTCAATGGGGTAATCTGTCACATGGATGACATCCTCATTTTCGCAAAGAGAAAGGAAGAGCATGACGAGACACTACGCGAAATTTTGAGACGCCTAAAGAACTCAGGAATTACGCTTAACAAAGAAAAGTGTCAGTTCGGTGTAAGCAACGTCACATTCCTGGGACATTACATCGACGAACACGGTATCAAGGCGGACGAAAAGAAAGTCAAAGCCATCGCCGAGATGAAACCGCCAACTGACGTGCACGGGGTGCAACGTTTTATGGGCATGGTCAATTTCTTAGGCCGCTTTGTTCCAAACTTAGCGGAAATCACAAAGCCACTTAACGACCTAAGAAAGAAAGATGTTAGTTTCATCTGGGGCTCACCACAGAAAAAAGGGTTCGAGAAAGTCAAAGACGTTCTGGCCAGTGACCGAGTTCTTGCAAGCTTTGACATCTCTAAGAAGACCATGGTCTCAGCTGATGCATCATCGTATGGCCTGGGAGCTGTCCTCAAGCAAGAGCATGAAGCCAACGAGTGGCGCCCAGTGTCCTTTGCATCACGAACGCTGACGAAGACGGAACAGGGATACGCTCAAATAGAGAAGGAAGCCCTTGCAATCACATGGGCGTGTGAGCGCTTCAAGGACTTTGTGGTTGGAAAAACCTTCCTCATCGAAACAGATCACAAACCTTTAGTCCCCATCTTCACCACTAAAGATCTGAACGATCTAACGCCAAGGCTTCAACGGTACCGTATGAGGATGCTTCAGTTCTCGTTTCATATCTTTCATACACCGGGGAAGGACCTAATCACCGCTGATGCCCTTTCAAGACAACCACTTCCAGGTCATCTTCCCGAAGATGAAGAGCTCCAGGAAGAAGTTGAACATTTTGTGCGTAGCTTCGTCCTGCATCAATCCACGACAGACGACCGACTTGCCAAAATAGCCCTCAACCAGAAGCTGGAGCCTACCCTTCAAAATGTGGCATTTTATTCCAAAAACGGTTGGCCCGCCAAATGTCAACTCTCTCCCTTAGAACGCTCGTTCTACGATGTTCGCGACGAGATAGGGGAAGAGAACGGCTTACTAATGAGGGGACTGCGAGTGATCATCCCCTCTAACATGCGAAAAGATGTTTTGAACCGCATCCACGCAGGTCATCAAGGAATAACAAAATGTCGAGCAAGAGCAAAGGACCATGTTTGGTGGCCAGGAATAGGTCAAGAAATCCAGGGTATGGTAAAAACCTGTGAGAAATGCATAGAGAATCAACCTCTAAAGCACGAACCACTCATCCCCAACGACTTTCCGGAAAGACCGTGGCAAAAGGTCGGGATGGATCTCTTCCATTACGAAGGAAGTGAGTATTTAGTCGTCGTAGACTACTTTTCTCGATTTATCGAGGTCGTACGACTTACTAAACTTTCCTCGGAAGCTGTGGTAGATCACTGCAAAGCTATCTTTGCTCGTCATGGCATCCCTGACATTGTAATCAGTGATAACGGACCACAATTTCGCCCATCAACAACTTCAGCTTTTACGAAGTTTGCCTCTGAAGTTGGGTTTCGACACATCACTTCCAGCCCAAAGCATCCACAATCAAATGGTCAAGCAGAGGCTGCTGTCAAAATTGTGAAAAACCTGATGAAAAAGAATAAAGATCCGGTCCTAGCACTCATGGAGTATCGGGCAACACCCCTGGCAAACGGACTCTCCCCTGCGGAACTTCTATTTGGACGGAAAATTCGCACTATGGTTCCCTGCACTTCATCATCACTAACCCCTAAAACAGTGGATCAATCCAAACTCAGGGGGGAAGAGGAGCAGCGGAAGATGGCGCAGAAAACGGCTTTTGACAGACGCCATGCGGCCACGAAAAAGGCGGAACTAATTGCAGGAGAGAAAGTTTGGGTGAAGGATCTTCGAGCGTGGGGAAGTGTCCTCGAGAAGGCTTCAGCGCCCCGCTCATACATTGTGGAAACTCCTGTAGGGACCTACAGGCGGAACTCTCTTCTTCTGGCTTCTTCCCAACAACAGGTCGACCCCAGTGAGACATATCCTGACAGTGAACTCCCCGCTGAAACTGAGGAAACTCCGGGAAATGAACTGCCTGCAGAGGAGCTAACCTCCTCTAAACTTTTTGGGGGAGATGTTGAGGGTTCAGGCAAGAATCCTCAAGCGCCTAGCAGCGCCGGTGTGGCGGCGGGAACCGGCCGAAACTGGATCCCGCCAGTTTGTTTTGGTGTCGGCTGCGTGCGGAGGACTAACTCCGCGTCTAGCTGTGTGTGGTATTCTCCTTATGTTCCGGCACTGGTTATAAATAAAACCGGTACCAAGGGAGCTCCGACGACTCAGAGTGGATTATTGACAAAACAACGGGCACAACACAACAGTACTGGGAAGGTTTCTAGCGAATAAAATTTTTGAAATAACTTTTCGCTTTAAAATAATCAAGATAAATATTCTAATTTATCTGTTATAATTCAACAATCTGCTCTAAATATTATCATGATGATACGATGATTTTGTAATGTAGAAAATTAGGAAAGACAAAATTCAGGATGACACGGCAATTTATTTGAGACAAGAATAATGATACAATTCCAAGGCAAGATACTATTCCTTTAACTTCCAATTACCGAGGGAACCAATTAATATTGATTTTATTCAACTTATCGAGTATTTTTCAAGGGACCGGGAAAAAATGTTCACTTTATCGAGAGATTCGTTAGACAAACCTTTACTCGGGTTTTACCGGGCGAAGCCGGGTACGTCCGCTAGTTTATTTATATACTTGCAAATTATCTTATTCTTTTTTAGCCATGCAAAACTATAGCTAGCTAGACTCATATAGTATCATTCCTATTCAAAACATTTACTCTTTTTTAAAAATTTACATTTCAGTGAGTAATTTAGTTTTTCTATTTAATTAAAGAAAATTAATCTATACACCACAATTATATTATAACAATCGTAACATTTTTTCAAGCTGCTACAGAACAGTTCTTACAATACCATTGATACTTACTGTTTGATTTGTTAGCGTCTTGTACAAAACAACGAATCACTAACCTATCATGAAGACGTAACTTTATTGACTGGCCTCTGTTGTAATATGTTACTTTACATATCCTACATGAACCAAAACATTAACTTGTGATGATGATATATTCAATCACTGAATAACCTAACATCTTCCCTTTTTTCACTAGTCTTTAAATCTACTTGGTTTTTTTACCAGTCGACCTGATCTGGTTCTAGTCTCTGATGCAGCATTCTCAGGTTCACTTACCGTGGGACTGTCACTCTTTGATTGGATTCTGCATTCGGTAGTTTCAATTCGGGTTCTTTTCACAATGTTGTCTCCTCCTGCTGATGAAGTAGATGGTAAGCAATTTGATACAGTTTGTTCTTGATCAATGCTTTCTTTTCTTCCTTCTTCTTGATTGTTTGTAGATTTTTGATTTGCTGAAGCCTGTTGTGGTTTAATCCAGGTTCTATTTCTTCTGTAGGTTCTACCATGAATATTCACATCATAGGATCTTGTGTTGTGTTCATTTGTGATGTTAGCTTTGGACCATGATGGGGTGGTATTGGGTGTTCTGACATACACTTCTTGTCCTATGTCCAAGTCTGGTAAATTTTTAGATTTTCTATCATAGTAGTATTTTGCCTGTTGTCTTTTGATGGATATTTTATCTGGAATATTTTCTGGAATTGATGGTTTAAGTAAATTTGGGTGAATTGGCAGTATAGCTCTCGTTCTTCTAGACATGATTCTTTGTACTGGGCTTGAATCTATGTCTATAGTGGGTGTATTTCTCCAATTTAACAAATTTTGCCAAAAATCACTATTTTCTTGTTTAGATTTCTTCAGTAAGTTTTTGGCTATTTTAACAGCCGCTTCAGCTTTTCCATTTCCCTGACTGTGAAGTGGTGATGATGTAGAATGTTGAAATTGCCATTCTTTGCTGAATTTTTGGAATTCAGTCGATGTAAATTGCCTTCCATTGTCTGAGACTATAATTTGAGGAATTCCATATCTGCTGAATTGTCTTTTGCAGCATTCAATTATGTATTCAGATGTTGTATTTTCTAGGCATTCATCTTCAAAAAAATCTGAGTAATGATCCACTATTATTAAGTAATTCTGTTTGAAGATTTCGAATATATCAAGAGATATTCTTTCCCAGGGATAATTTGGAATTTTGTGAGATTTCATTGGTTCTCTCACTTGATTCTGTGAATTTGATAGACAAATAGAACAATTTTCAATTTCTTGCCCTATTTGTGCATTCATTCCTGGCCAAAAGATATTGTCTCTTGCTCTTCGCATACTTGAATTAATTCCAATATGTCCTTGATGGGTTTTCATTATCATCTCTGCTCTTAATTTATTTGGAATTACAATTCTATCATTCTTTAGTATGATTCCATCTTGAACTGTTAATTCTTCTCTAAAATTCCAATATTCTCTGGTTAGCATTGAAGTTTGATTTTTATTTGGTGGCCATCCATTTAGAATAAGTTTCTTCACTTCACACAGAATAGGATCAGATGATGTTTCTTCTCTAATTCTCAGGACAGTGTCACTGCATACACTTAATGTTTCCATAACATTGACTGTGGCAATTTCTTTGTAAATGATGTCAATGGGATACACATCATATTTCAGATTTTCATTCCTTACATCTTTGATGCAAGCTCTTGAAAAGATGTCCGCCAAGTGCATTTGAGATCCTTGGACATGTTCTAGTTCTAAGTTATATCTTTGCAGTCTTAAAAGCATTCTTTGGAGTCTTTGTGGCGCTTTTAGAATAGATTTCTTAAATATTGACAAAAGAGGCTTGTGATCAGTTTGCACAATCACTTGACATTTGCCCAAAATGTACTGATGAAATCTTTCGCATGCAAAAACAATTGCAAGACATTCTTTTTCTATCTGAGCATAGTTTTGCTCAGTCTTGCTTAGACTTCTAGATGCAAAAATTATTGGCTGGCTTTCTTGTAGTAGGGTAGCTCCAAGTCCATGTTTACTAGCATCGCATTGTATAGCTATAGATTTGTCCGCATCAAAATATCTTAAAATTGGTGCTTTTGAGGCTAGATCTTTGATTTGTTCAAATGCAGCTTGATGATTCTTGCTCCATGACCATGTTGAATTTTTCATTGTCAATTTTCTCAAAGGTTCACTAATCATTGAAATATTTGGCATGAATTTACATAGGTATGTTGCAAAACCAAGGGAACTTTTGAGTTCTGTTATACTTTCTGGATGAGGCATTTCTTTTAAGGCTTTAACTTTTTCTGGATCTGGCTTTAATCCATGTGGAGTTATTATATGTCCTAGATATTTTACTTCTTTTAGTCTGAGCTTGACTTTATTGATGTTGAATTTCAAATTAGCTTGTCTGGCTGTCTTGAAAAGATTTTCAAGATTTCTATCATGATCCTTCAGTGCTTCTTCATATGAGTCACCTTTTCCCAAAATCAGAATGTCATCAGCTATTATTTCAATTCCTTCAAGACCTTGGAAGATTTCATGGAGTCTTCTTTGGTATTCTTCAGAAGCAGTCTTTAATCCAAATGGCATTCGAAGAAATTTGTATCTTCCAAAGGGAGTCCAGAATGTTGTAAGGTTCGATGATTCATCAGAGAGCTTCACATTCCAAAAACCATCTTTAGTGTCCACTACTGTGAATATTTTGGCATTTTGAAGATTTGGTATTATTTCCTCAATTGTCGGTATTGGGTATTCAGCTCTTTTCAAGGCGACATTTAATTCTCGAGGATCAATGCATATTCTTAACTTCTTAGTTGACTTTACTAGTACTAGATTGCTAATCCAGTCTGTTGGATAATCAACTTTGGCAATGATATTTTTCTTTTCCATGTCAATCAATTTTTCTTTTAATTCTTTTCTTAAGGTAATAGGTACTCTTCTAGGTGCTTGCTTGATGGGTTTGATTGTAGGATCTGTTTCTAGTTTGTATTCCCCTTGTAAGCATCCAATGCCTTCAAATATGTCTTTATATTTATCTAGAAGGTTATTTTGTTTTGTCCATGTGGATTCAATTTTGCATAAGTCAGCTTTAATTTCTATTAAATTCAATTTCTGGCAAGTTTCAGCACTTAGAATAGGTTTTTCCCAATGATCTATCACTTGGAATACTATAGGATGTTGCTTGCTTTGGTGGGAACAGTTGATTTTGATTTGTCCTCTTGGCTTTAATATTTCTCCTCCATAGCATCTTAGTTTGATGTAGCTTGGTTTAAGAGAAGGATTGCCATCTTGCGTGATTTTGCATAAATCTGCAAAATTTAAAACATTGACAGTTGCTCCTGTATCTATTTGGCAAATTATGCTTTCCTTGTATCCATTCAATTCTAATCCTAATTTAGTCATCAATTTTCTAGCAGAAATTTCTGAGACGTATTCTAAAGAATAACAATCTTCTTGTTCATCATTGGAGTTTTGAGATTCAAGGCTTTGAACTGTTCTCATTCTGGATTTACAAACTTTTGCCCAATGATTGTTTTTGTTACACTTTCTGCAGGTTTGATTCCATGCAGGGCATTTTTGTCTATTGTGCTCATGGAATGTTGCACAATATCTACAAGGAATGTTCTTTTTCATTTTATTTTGATTGACTGTTTTCTTTCTTATATTCAATTTGTTCACCTCCTCTTGAGTGTTTTTAGTTGAGTTTTCAATTTGTTTGTTAGCACTTTCATTAGCCTTACACACATCAATAGCTTTTTGCAATGTTAGTTGAGGATCACTGATCAGCTGTCTTTTGGTTTGCTTGTCAATTATTCCCAAAACTAACCTATCCCTGATCATTTCTTCAGTCATTGCACCATAATTGCATGTGGAAGACAATTTTCTTAATCTACATATATATTGTTCAATACTTTCATTTGTTTCTTGATTTGTTTGGTTGAAAATTGATCTTTCATAAATAATGTTAATTTTTGGTGTAAAATGCTGAGTCAATGCATTTATTATCTCATCTGAGTTATTTCTTTGTTCATCTGAAAGATCGAGATGTTCAAATATATTATAAGCTTCTTTGCCTATAATAGACAATAAGGTTGCAACTTTTAATTTGTCTTCTTTATTGTCCAACCCTGTTGCTATTGAAAAGTTACGCCAATGCGATTTGAAATATCTCCAGTTTTCTTCTATATTTCCTCTGAAATTAACTGGTTCAGGTGGCGGTATTTGTAAATACATATCTTTTGTCTATTTAATATACGATAAGGCTTATTTATTATTTTATTAGTCTTATATAACGTAAAATTGAACTTACCGCGATATTTTTTTTCGTTTGTTTTCAAATCACTTTTTTGACACCATGTTTGATTTGTTAGCGTCTTGTACAAAACAACGAATCACTAACCTATCATGAAGACGTAACTTTATTGACTGGCCTCTGTTGTAATATGTTACTTTACATATCCTACATGAACCAAAACATTAACTTGTGATGATGATATATTCAATCACTGAATAACCTAACACTTACAAAATCTAAAAGCGCCTCCTTGCCTCACATGTCCTTAGGAAGAAAACAGTACAACCAGCATTTCTCCTAGTTCTTGCAGCACACTCATCTTGTAAGTAATGCTTGGTGAGCAGTTCTTAAATAACCGCGTAGCAACAGAAGGCGACCAGGGTTACTAGGCTGTTCATTTTTTTTTTTTTTATCTTAGAACTAGTTTTTCATATTTTATAATAACCAAATTTATATTTTTCTTTTTATATTTTATATTTGTTCTCAGACTTACTTTTTAAAACTTATTTATTTATTTATTGCAAACTATTTAGAATTAATATTTTTTTTAAAGTGGACCATTTAAAAAGTTTTGTAAACAAAAACAACCGATGGTTATCTAAAAGAATTTATAATCTTATCTTTTAATACTTTAGTTTCTTATTAATTTTGTTCAAATAAAAAAAAAATGCTAGACACAGAAGACATTTTAAAAACTGTTTCCCCATTAATAAAAAATGCTGGTGTTTATATAAGAGAAAATTGTAAACAGATAAAGAAAATAGAATGCAAGTCGTCTCCAACGGATTTAGTAACCGAAGTTGATAAGAAAGTAGAGCAAATGTTATTTGAAGGAATTGGCCAAATTTATCCAACACATAAGTTTATAGGGGAAGAATCATTTGAACCTGGTCATCTTACTTTTACAGACGAACCTACTTGGATAATCGATCCAGTTGATGGCACTACAAATTACATTCACTCATATCCCTATGTTGCTATTTCTGTAGCACTAACTTATCAAAAGAAAGTTATTCTTGGAATAATTTATAACCCTTTTAAAAATCAATTTTATCATGCAATGGTTGGTAAAGGTGCTTTTTGCAATGATGAACAAATAAAAGTAAGTGATAGAACAAATCTTGCAAGTTCTTTAATAATTGTTGATGGAGCTGGTCAAACACAAATGAGACAAGATGCATTTAAAGAAAATATTTCATTTTTATTGGAAAATTGTCATGGAATTAGATTACAAGGATCAGCAGCTTTAAATATGTGTACAGTGGCAAAAGGAGAATCAGATGGGTATTTCCAATATGGTATCCATTGTTGGGATATAGCAGCGGGTGCCTTGATCATACAGGAAGCCGGTGGAGTATGTGTGGATCCTGAAGGAGGACCTTTGAATCTAATGAACAGAAGAGTTCTATGTACATCCTCAGCTCCCATTGCAGAAGAGCTTACAAGAGGCCTTAAACATATCAGCCTTGATCCAGATACAAACTAAACTTGTTGAATTTTATTGTTGATATATATAATCATGTTATAAATAAAATTTTTATAATTTTACTTGGTGTAAGAGGATATTCAGTTAAAATTTTTAGCTAGTGTTCAAATTTGACACATTTTCCCCTTGTCAAAATGAAATTTGAATTCATATTTAAAAGGAGAGATACCTTTTTTGATACATGAATGCCATTCTTCTGTAAATTTATATTGTATCATGGTAAAAAAAATTGGCTCTGCTTTTAAAAAAAAAAAAGTCGGTGGACGAGTGGGTAACACCCTCGATTCCTGACAGTCATGAACTGGGATTGGATCCCACGTTAACCTTTTGTTTAATATGTGAATAACCTTCACTTATTATTCATTGTTTCAATTATCATAAACTAGGTTGCTCTTGTTGAGTGGTACCTAATAAAGTGATTTTGGAACCTATCTGCTACTTCACCAGCTTAAATACTTTGTGGCAAATTCAACTGATTTCATAACTCCTTTCTTGGGATGTTATAAAATCAAAGCTGCATCTCTGTACTGATGAATGCCAAGGCCTGAAAGCATGGTATATAAGTAGGTCTGAATTTGTCAAAACTGATGTTGTAGGTCATTCTTGATTACCACCATAACATACTGTAATTCTGGATGATGAACCAAATACATTGTTTAAATTCATTTTTAACAGGAGGGGGTCGGTGGAAGGATGGTCTAAACCATTGGTTTTCGACCGCTACAACCCAGGTTCGATTCCCGCATTGGGCACTTTTTTATGTTAAAAAAAAAAATGCTTCAATAACCCCCGATTCTTGCAAAAGTCCAACCCCACCAGAGAGTGCAAGTAACCAAACAGGGCTCTGGCACATTTGTAAGTGCAAAGTCTATCTGCTTTTCACATGTGTAGACATGTGGTGCACTTACAGTAAAAGCAGTCACCTACTTCTACCCACCATGATTATCATGGCCTGTACCACGTCTACTAGGGATAAGCAAAAAAAACTTTTAACGGGGAGAGGTGTCACTTTTGGTACTTTCCCCCTGCTTACATTACTTAGGGTAATAAATTGAATGAAAAACAAAAAAATGAATAAATTAAGAAAAAGGCATCTGATTATCATGCAACTGAAAGTTGCTGATAGCTTGCGCCATCTATTGGAATAAATATCAACTATTCGGTAATTTTTATTTATTCCAGAATTGACCAACAAATAGTTATTTATTCCGATAGATGGTGCAAGCCATCAGCAACTCTCAGTTGTACGATAAGGAGATGTCTTTTTCTTAACTTTTGCAATAAGCCTCCAAGCTCTTGCTGTTGAAGAGCAAAAGGTTTTTCAATCTTTTTTATAAACATGAAGTTAAATTAATTTTGGCTTTAACCAAATTATTTTTTTAAATTGCTAAGGTACATTTTGGATTAGAAACATGAGGAGAGTTATTAAAGGAGCAATATAAACCCTTGATTTTTGACAGCCATATGACCCAGGATCCACTACCACATTGAACCTTTTTTTTTTTTTGTAAGCAAAAAAAGCTTAAATGGCTGTTGATTCTCTTTGCAAAAGTCCAACCCCACCAGTGAGTGTGTGATATTAAAAATAAAGAAAGCATATCCTGACCAGGAGCACATGTGCTTTACAGAAGGCAGAGCACCATCTGGTGGAACAGAAATCAACTAAACATTGATTTAACCTGTTCCCTGATATTTGACCAACCCAATTTCTTGATAAATCAAGAAAAGCCATCCACGAACGTGTTTCACGCTGTTGGCGCTCGTCAGCGTGGAGTAGGCTGTTCCACCACCAGTGAGAGTGTGTGTGTAACCAAACTGAGACCTTTCACATTTGTAAGTGTTAAAGTCAAACTGCTCTTCCTACATGTGGTGCACTTACAGGAAAAGGATCACTATACCCACCATGTTTATCATGGCTTGTACCATGTATACTTGAGATAAGTACAAAAAATGATTAGATAATACAGCATTTTTACTATCTTCAGACAAAAGTACTGAATGTGGTCTTTAAATATATATACAGTAGAACCTCCATGAGAGGACACTCATGTTAGAGAACCACCTCTCTATAAAGGACAGTTTTCATTACCAAAAATCACCATATTTACTATTTAGCTACTCTCCAGTAAGAGGACACCTCTCCCTAAAGGACACTTTGGCTCTGCAATTAGGTGTTGTCCTTTACAGGGAGGTTCTACTGTATATACAGTAGAACCTCGTTAATTCAACACCCTAATTTTGAGACACTTGCAGTAATTGGACCCTGTTTTCATATCCCGACCTGCAGCCTATCAAATAATGAACATTAATTCAACCAAACAATAATTTGACACTCGATGATTCAACCAATTTTTAAAATCAAATTTCGACAAATTAGATAATTCTTGTTTAAATGCATATTTATTGCTAAAGATACAATGGCAGAGTGTCCATAATTAGTGTAAGCATATAGTGTGCAAGGTTTTGGTAACAGCGTTGTTACCATCTTCAGACAAAAGTACTGAATGAGGAAACCAAATTATACCTTATTACTCTTTCTAAATGTGTAGACATGCGGTGCACTTACAGTAAAAGTATGGTTAACCACCATGATAATCATGATCTTTACTATATGTACTTGAGATAAGTAAATAAAAAAAACTTTCAATTTCAAAGTTCAGATTTAGATTATTTATTTCCTAACACTTTGTTCATATCAATCTACCACACTTGACATATATTTAAATGTATGTTACATTTCAATTATATAACACAAATGGAGTTCACTTCATACAATTTTTATTGACATATTTACATGATTCCAGCAGTAAAAATGTTAAAAAGGAGTGTTTCTTCTTTAATTTGGTTGTGTCCTTATAAAACACAATTTGGGTTATAGATACAAGAAAATAAGACCGAATCCAAATAAATTAATAGTGTATGACATTTCGGTAACAGCATTGTTACCATCATCAGACAAAAGAATAATGTCAAAAATAATGTCATTTATTATTTTGTCTGAAGATGGTAACAACGCTGTTAACAAAACGTCACACAGTATTTATTTGGTCATATTATCTTGTGATCAGGGAAGAATGTTTATTCTTAAATCAAGAGTGTTATACCGAGGAGCAGCAATGAGCATCTCTCTACTCACCCATAGCAGCAACTCTGACTTCTATAAGGCTAAATAACTTGTCTCAAATTTTGTACATAGATATTCTCTCACTGTTTTCTTTTTCTATTTAAAATCTCCTCCAACCTTTTTTTTTTTTCTCTTTTCTGAGCGAGGATTCAATTTCTTCCCCTGCTTCTCATTTCATTTTAGATTCATTTCTAACAGGAGTCTGTATAAGACGGAATGTCTTAATAAAGGCTTGTGTGTGTGTGTATGAGGGTAGATAACTATGGTATTAGTCTTTTTCTTTCTTCTCTCCACCCAATCATATTATGGTATTAAGCTTGTAGCTGTCTGGTATTGACAACCATCATGACTGGGTCAAAACTCCGCCTTTGCCGGTCCCAAGCCTGGATGAAAAAGGAGGAGGAGGAGCAGTAACAAGCTCAGCTAAAAAACCTGGGCTCAGCTGGCCCGGCTGATAGTACCCTGTAAGGGATATAGGATGAGCAGTGTTTGTACTCCATGTTAGGAGCAGCAGCACATGGAGTCTGTTCCTCATGTCAGAGGTGGCCATTTCATATTGGAGCTTAGTCGGCCTGCCACTGAGTAGTGCTACCAATCTTAATGACAAAGGCAGGCATGTCATGATGGTTGCAAACTAAGTGCAATACTCAACCGGCAACCCCAAAATACATTATTGACTGTATTGACTCGTCCATTGATGAGCTCTACTCATCCCCAGTAGACACCATCAAAAGTTTCAAGCTTTACAAACTTGATACCCTAATATGATTGAGTGGAGATAAGAAAGAAGAAGAAGATGATTGAGTGAAGTAGAATGCATCTGCCTTTTTCATTAAGACTGGGAGCACTACTCAGTGGCAGGCTGAATGGTAATTAGAGATGTAAGCCAGTCAGAGAGTTCCTTTTATAGCATGAAAAGACAGCTTATTATTTAGCTTAATAAAATCATTGTGATATGTCTTCAATAATTTTCCCTAGCAATTATCTGCCATTTCAAAACACTATACAGTAGAACCTCCATGAGAGGACACTCCTGCTAGAAGAAACCTCTATATAAAGGACAGTTTTCATTCGCAAAATTATCATTTTTACTATTTAGCAACTCTCCGATAAGAAGACACATCTCCCTAAAGGACACTTTGGCTTTGCAATTAGGTGTTGTCCTTTACAGGGAGGTTCTACTGTATTTAGCAACTCTCCGGTAAGAGGACACTTCTCCCTAAAGGACACTTTGGCTCTGCAATTAGGTGTTGTCCTTTATAGGGAAGTTCTACTGTATTTAGCAACTCTCCAGTAAGAAGACACCTCTCCCTAAAGGACACTTTGGCTCTACAATTAGGTGTCTTTTACAAAGAGGTTTTACTGTATTTATGTGGCAATAAAATATATAAGGTGGGAAGAGAAATAATCACACCACAATTTGGAAGAGAAACCCAGGCAACCAGAGAGAGAGGGGGAGAGACGGGACCGGCACAGCCGGGCGGCCGTTTGTGTCGCACACAATCCCCAACTGTCTTAAAAGTCCCAAGGTGTTAACGGACGAGCCCCATTTGCCGCCCCTTGGAATGTCGCTGGTGTCTTTACCCTCCCGTCTCTCTCTGGGTTGACTGTAGGTTTGCTTTATTATTCCTGGAAATGTATATATTATGACATATATATATCAACATAAAGAGGCAAATTGGTACATGAATATCATCCTTCCACAACATTATGTTGTATTCTTGCTTGAAAATCAGCCCTTGCCACTTCACCAGGTTAAACACCTGTTTGGTTAATTCCACCGATTTCATAACCTCTCTTACGGGGTGTTATGGAATAGAAGCCGTCCCTGTACTGATGAAGGACATACCTCGAAACCATGGTATACAGGTTGGTTTTTTTGTCTGAATTTTCCAAAACTGGTTTTGTGTGTGGCTCATTCTTTATCATCATTAGTAAGGTCTGTTACTAGGGTGATGTACAGTGCCATCATTCTGATGCACAATTAAAGGGACAGGTGTCTTTTTTTGACACATATATCGATATGTACCTAAAGAGGTATAAAGGTTGGCTTTTTGTCTGAATTTGTCTAAACTGGTGTTGAGGCTCATTCTTTATCATTACTAATAAAGTATTTTACTAAGGTGATGCACAGTGCCATCATTCTGATCTACAATTAAAGGGAGAGATGTCTTTTTTGGTATATATATTGATATGTACCTAAAGAGGTATAAAGGTTGACTTTTTGTCTGAATTTTCCAAAACTGGTGTTGAGGCTCATTCTTTATCATTACTAGTAAAGTTTTTTTTTTACTAGGGTGATGCATAGTGCCATCATTCTGATGTACAATTAAAGGGAGAGGTGTCTTTTTTTGACACATATATCAATAAGAGGTCTAAAGGTTGACTTTTGTCTGAATTTGTCTAAACTGGTGTTGTAGCTCATTCTTTATCATTACTAATAAAGTATTTTACTAAGGTGATGCATAGTGTCATCATTCTGATGTACAATAATAAAGGGAGAGATGCTTCTTTTGGTAGATATAGACATGTACCTAAAGAGGTATAAAGAGGTTGGCTTTTTTTGTCTGAATTTTCCAAAATTGGTATTGTGGCTTATTATCATTACTAGTAAAAGTTTTTTCCTGTTATAACAAACATAATGCATCATTCTGATACATAAATAAAGGGAGAGGTATCTCTTTAGGTACATGGATATCATCCTTCCACAACTTTATGTTGTAATCTTGCTTGAAAATCTGCCCTTGTTACTTCACCAGTTTAAACTCCTGTTTGGTAAATTTGGCCGTTTTCATAACTTCTCTCACAGAATGTTATGGAATTGAAGCTGCTGCCTCTGTACTGATGAAGGACATACTCCAAAACCATGGTATAAGGTTGGTTTTTTGTCTGAATTTGCCAGGTGTTGTGGTTCATTTCTTTATCATTACTAGTAAACTTAGAATGGCAGCATGGTTTTCCCACTATGTACTAAGTGCAATTCTCAGCCTGCAACCACAAGACACATTATAGACTGTATTGACTCATCCATTGATGAGCTCTACTAATCCCCAGCAGACACAATCAACAAGCTTTACAAGCTTGATACCTTAGTGTGATTGAGTGGAGATAAGAAAGAAGAAGAAGACTAGTAAAGTTTTTTACTATTGTGATAAACACAGTGCATTGTTCTGATACATATTTAAAGGGAGAGGTACCTTTTTAGGTACATGGATATCATTCTTTCACAACTTTATGTTGTATATATATATAGATATATCGTTTTGAAAATAGAGCAATCCATAAATAAATCTTTAATTGAAAAGGTATATATTGGATCAAAATATCATTTATTTTACCAATATTTCAGTTGGCTGAACGCCAACCTTTATCAAGGTATTATAACATATTAAGGTGTGTCAACAACACATGTGGCGCTGAGTTTGTTGTTGACAAACATTAAATATGTTATAATACCTTGATAAAGGTTGGCATTCAGCCAACTGAAATATTGGTAAAATAAATGATATTTTTATCCAATATATGCCTTTTTAATTAAAAATATATATTGATATATTTACATAACTAGAACAAAGATATATACATACAAGGTAATAAAACCAAATCCAAATAAATAAATAGTGTGTGACGTTTCAGTAACAGCGTTGATGCCATCTTCAGACAAAAGTACTGAATGAGAAATTTTACCACAGCATGTTTTTAAATAGTTACTGTTATCAAGTATGTAAACAAGATAGCAGATAAGAAGAAGATAATTTTCTGAGAAACACAGATAATTATTCTTAGAATTAAAAAAAGTAACTATTTAAACCATGCTGTGGTAAAATTTCTCATTCAGTACTTTTGTCTGAAGATGGTAACAACGCTGTTACCGAAACATCACACACTATTTATTTGGATTTGGTCTTATTACCTTGTGTTTATAATCTATGATCCAAATTGTGCCTTATCAAAGATATATACAGTTGACTGATATCAGTGAAGAAGCCGACAACAGTTTCAAAATGGCCGATGTAGAGATGGTCCAGGCTGAGGTTCAGTCTTATCTCTGCACACCACCTCACTGTTAGATCCCTCATGGTACAAAGCCAAATAAAGCACCAACTACATATATGTTACAATTTTGTATTGTTTTCAATAAGGCAGAATTTAGATTATTCTATATACAGTTACGAGCGTCATCATCTCTGTCACCGTTTGCTTTTTTTTGGAATAGCGCTCTCCTATTGGTTGGCTACGATCACAAGGCTACGATGGCGCCGCCACTACGCAAGACACTTTGTTTTTGACTTTGCTCCCCCCCCACTCGCTTTTTGGTTTTTGTAACTATTGTGTTGGAGCGGGTCGCTCCTTAAATAAATGCATATATTAGTTAATAACTAAATGGAATCCTCTCTTTCTTTTTCCCAGTAAGAGACGCCTACGGAAGCCAACAGTACATAGACAGATAAAGCACATAGGCTATAGTTATTAACTAATATATGCATTTATTTAAGGCGCCAATTTATAATTGTAACAAATAGTATTTGAATAAAAACATTCAATCGGGTAAAACACGGGCGTTGCCCGGGTCATTCGGCTAGTAGATTATAAACACAAGGTAATAAGACCAAATCCAAATGAATAAATAGTGTGTGACGTTTTGGCAACAGCGTTGTTACCATCTTCAGCATTCAGTACTTTTGTCTGAAGATAGTAACAATGCTGTTACCAAAACGTCGCACACTATTTATTTATTTGAATTTGGTCTTATTACCTTGTGAGTATTGATTAATTAAAAAAATAATATATTTGATAGTGTATAATTTGGATTATAGATTAGAAACACAGGATAAAAAGACCATATATTATTTGGATTCAGTTTTTTTTTTTTACCTTGTGTGTTAAAATATATATTTCTCTAATAAAAATACTGTAAAATGGAGATGACAAGCTATCCGAGAAGCCAAGATTTCAGAGTAAAGTTGGAGGAAGATGAGTGGACTCCAGCTGCAGGGGATGGCCATGTATCAGGGGGAAGGCGCCAAAAACGGCATTCATGTGTGGGGAAGAACAGAGTCTGGTCACATCTGCGGCAACGAGAAGACGCGGCAGGTTACTTCCAGGCGTGTAGATGATCCTACAAGACGGTGCCAGGATAGCCTGATATCAGAGAGGCCTACAAGACGGTGTATTTCAGGCTGGACATGTATATAGTGTGGAACTGAAGATTTCACAAGAGTGACATCCACGGCACCAAGGATCCTTCTGAAGGGGAGGTTGAAGACAAGCTCCACTTATTGTATTCCTTCTGTTTAGTGCCACGTATAATAAAGCGATAACTTTTGCTGCATCCCTTCGAACTCACGTGTGTATCTTTGTACCATCCTGATTAGACAAAGAACATGAACAGCATCTGGGTATGACATAACAATACTATTGACCCTTGAGGTTTGGG
Source organism: Cordylochernes scorpioides (assembly GCA_030710605.1). NCBI lineage: Eukaryota > Metazoa > Arthropoda > Arachnida > Pseudoscorpiones > Chernetidae > Cordylochernes > Cordylochernes scorpioides. The sequence goes on along the minus strand of CP092872.1, from coordinate 15,729,711 downwards.
CCTTGGGCCTTTGCTTATCAACAAACAGCTGGAGGAGCATGAACTCATGGAATTCGTATAATCTTTACAAAAGGGGATAAGAAACAACAGTTTACATGAAAAAGTCTACCCAGTGTCACAATGGAACTTCCTAAGAGAGACCTGGGTGGGTAAAGATGGTCCTATATTAGAGGATGGAAACACATGGTAATAAGACCAAATCCAAATAAATAACGGGTGACATTTCGGTAACAGCATTGTTACCATCATCATTGCATTATTACAAATCACGAAAATTTTAGAAGCTTTTTAAAATTCATCAAAGCAGTGCAAGATTCAAGATGCTTCTGTGGATATGAGGTACAAACTTCTATTCATCTGCTACTAAATTGCCCCGTCTTCCAAGAGTATAGAATAAACAATGGACTAAATGTATCAAACCCGTTTGATCTAATTTCAACAAAAGACAAATATATAAAATTCAACTCATTTTGCAAATTTATTTTGAATTTATAAAAACTACTAAATTCCATTGGAAAACTTTTATTTAGAAATTAACTCTTTTTAGTATTGTTTTAATTGAATAATTTTCTAATATCTAGCATATTTTCATTCTAAAATATTCCTTAAAACTTTTTTTTTTTTTTAAATCTGTAAAATTGCTTTTCTCGAATACACACAATACTTTACACAATTTGATTTCATTTAACTAAATTTGCATACCAACCCTTTGTACATATATCAATTGTGTTGATATTTTTTCTCTTTTCATCTAACACTAACTTGCATACTAATTCTTTATATATTTCAAATATCTTTCTTTTCTTTCAAAATTTTGTTTATCTTTGAAGTGCAAGTGTCCCTAGGGGGACATAGCGCTCAAATTCGAAATAAAGAATAAAGAATCATCAGACAAAAGTACTGAACATTTAGTAATTTTGTCTGATGATGTTAACAACGCTGTTACTGAAACATCACACACTATTTATTTATTTATTTGGATTTGGTCTTATTACCTTGTGTTTGTAATCTACTAGCCGAATGACCCGGGCAACGCCCGTGTTTTACCCAATTGAATGTTTTTATTCAAATACTATTTGTTACAATTATAAATTGGCGCCTTAAATAAATGCATATATTAGTTAATAACTATAGCCTAAGGGCTTTATTTGTCTATGTACTGTTGGCTTCCGTAGGTGTCTCTTACTGGGAAAAAGAAAGAGAGGATTCCATTTAGTTATTAACTAATATATGCATTTATTTAAGGAGCGACCCGCTCCAACACAATAGTTACAAAAACCAAAAAGCGAGTGGGGGGGGGGCAAAGTCAAAAACAAAGTGTCTCGCGTAGTGGTGGCGTGATCGTAGCCAACCAATAGGAGAGCGCCATTCCAAAAAAAAAGCAAACGGTGACAGAGATGACGCAGACGCTCGTAACTGTATATAGAATAATCCACAAATTGTACTTTATCCCACATTAGAGACCTGGATTAGATCAAATCATTTTTGATTTAAAAAAAAAAGTGGTCATTCAGGGAGCTGGTCACTCATCAGATAGATAACTCATAGAAGATGCTAAAGTATAAGGAAACTGAAGTTGATTGATACAAAAAGGTTGGAGGGAATAAATAAAAAAGAGTAAGAGAAATGATAATCCTAAAGAAGATCAAGGGTACTGTCAGATAGGCAGATAGATACGTACCTTTCCTTCCCCGAGAACACAGTGGTAGGAACTTCAATGTCGTAATCCTGCACACAGACATCTTGTCATCACTTTATTGTGTCTGGTCACTACAGTAGAACATACTCCATGAGAGGACTGTGTTGGTTAACAACAAACCACATAAATAATTTCTTAAAATTATATTTGATAGCGATTTTGTTTTAAGTTGAAAATTTGCCTTGAATTTAATACCAAACGATGTACGTTTTCGTTGTTTTTAAATATTGCGAAATATGTTATATTTTTTGTTTTAAATATAAATATTTAATATGTATTTCTTAAATATTTATAATTTGATATTAATGTTAAGATATGGGAGCCGCTACAGGACTATCTTGCTAGAGGACACATTTACACAAAGGACAGTTTTTATCCCCAAAGTTTCCATTTATACTAATTAACTGCTCTTCAATAAAATGACACTTTTCACTTAAAAAATAAAAAAAAGGTTATTTTTTACCAATTAGCAACTCTCCAATAGAAGGACATCTCTCTCTAAAGGGCACTTTGGCTCTGCAACTAGGAGTTATTTTTTAGAGGGCACTGTTTAGTGCATCTAATGCAAGCCAAAATGTGTTCTGGAGCTGCAGGTACCAAACTACATTTTGGGCAAGTGGGGTAGATTTTGTTATTATTTTCTATCTTCAATGGCTTGAGATGGCCTGTTCTAAATCTTGTTAGTGTTGTTTGAGAGAGAGAGATGCTGCCTATATAATAACTAGCTGAATGACCCGGGCAATGACCGTGTTTTAATTTAGATACGTGGACCTGTTGGATCATTAACGCCTGTGTTTTACCCGATTGAATGTTTTTATTCAAATACTATTTGTTATAATTATAAATTGGCGCCTTAAATAAATGCATATATTAGTTAATAACTATAGCCTATGTGCTTTATCTGTCTATGTACTGTTGGCTTCCATAGGCGTCTCTTACTGGGAAAAAGAAAGAGGATTCCATTTAGTTATTAACTAATATATGCATTTATTTAAGGAGCAACCCGCTCCAACACAATAGTTACATAAACGATAAAGCGAGTGGGGGCAAAGGTGGCGTGATCGTAGCCAACCAATAGGAGGGCGCCATTCCAAACGAAAAGCAAACGGTGACAGAGATGACTGATTAGGAATGACACTCGTAACTGTATAGAGGGATATTTTATATTCTTATATTCTTGACAATTGTTTTACACATGCATCACTAGTTCCACATTGTCATTCAATATAACACAATCCCCTGAAATTTAAGCTTTTACTGCTATTTTGGGAATATTCAAACTATCTTTCATATATCCTCTATGAGAGGACACTCATGCTAGAGGACATCTCTACAAAGGACAGTTTTCATTTACAATATAACCATTTTTACTATTTAGCAATTCTCTGGTAAGAGGACACCTCTCCCTAAAGGATACTTTGGCTTTGAAATTAGGTGTCTTTTACAGGGAGAAGGTTTTTACGGTATTTTAAAATGTTGCATAAATTTATGTGTGTTTTACCAACTAATATTTTTAGAATAAAAATTTATTTTTTTCTTTTACAGATCCAGGTATACCCTTTTCTTATACAGTAGAACCTCCCTGTAAAGTACACCTAATTACAGAGACAAACTTTGGCCTGCCACTGAGTAGTGCTCCCAGTCTTAATGACAAAGGCAGACGCATTCTACTCCACCCAGTGTGGAGATAAGAAAGAAAAAGAAGAAGAGCGCCAAATTGTCCTTTAGGGAGCGGTGTCCTCTTACCGGAGAGTTGCTAAATTGTAAAAATGGTAATTTTTCAAATGAAAACTGTCCTTTTTAGAGAAGTATCCGCTAAAAGGAGGTTTTACTGTAAATATATGTGGCAATATAATAAGGTGGGAAGAATAATATTCACACCACAAGTTGGAAGGGAAGCCCAGACGACCAGAGAGAGAGAGAGAGAGGAAGAGCCGGGTCCCGGCATAGCCGGGCGTCCGTTCGTGTCGCACACAATCACCAACTGTCTTCAAAGTCCCGAGGTGTTAAGTGACGGACCCCAGGAGCCCCTTGGAATGTCGCTGGTGTCTAAAGTGACCGGTCCTTACCCTCCCGTCT
>CP092872.1:15686211-15713026 GCA_030710605.1 Cordylochernes scorpioides | reverse complement strand
TCCTACCAGATGTAGTGTGTCCCTCCAGTAAAGACAGGAAGACCTCGACTTTGTGCCATAAATGTGCAAAACCAATTTATAAAAGACATACAATTACAGTTTGCAATGATTTGTCTAAAATATCCTCATGGAATTTTATATATTTAATATTGAAAAGGAGAAATAGTTTCATATTTTATATGCCATTACCAATTTTGAGGATAATTCAAGAATAGTTTTTAAAATGTTTAATCTGTGTAAAAAATATAAATATTTTATTAATAATTGCCTTTTTTGAAAATTAAAATGTTATTACTTTGAAATAGAAAAGGTTTTGTTTTTCCTCAGTTAATATTTATATTCAAAATATGTAATTTTAATATCGGGTAAATTTCACCCAGCGCGCGCAAGTACGTTACATTTTTAGCGCGCGCGCTCGAGGGTTAAATCAGAAAAAAGTGTCCAATGCGGAAATCGAACCCGGGCCATAGTGGTCGAAAACCAATGGTTTAACCAGCCTTCCACCGACCCCCCAATTATTCTAGTTATTTCAGAAGTAGCACCACAGAGATGATGAGTTGTATTTTTGATCATTGACCACTATGTTTTCGCAGAGAGAGAGAGAGAGCAATGTTGTTAGAGATAACATATCAGTTTATTGTTTACCCTTCGCTTGGCTTATACCTTGACCCCAGATCTGAAAAATGTCTCAGCTACAACTCCTCCTACAACCAGCCCAATGAGACCAAGAATTCAATTACCTTCCTGGACTAGACCACGAACCCAGCATTGAACCAAATCTTAGTGACTATAGCCCAACGGGATAGAGCACTTCCCCAAATAAACCCACTGAACCTAACATTCCCGTCTTTATTTCCTGTTTCCTGTCTTTGTTTCATACAAATGAGGAAAGAAACTTCAAAAGTTTAAAGTTTTTTGATGAAACATCAATGAAATCAAAAGACCTTTCTTAGCCAAAAGGTCTTCATTTGTATGAAATATCCTCTTATATCTTTGTAAATGGTGGAATATGAAAACTTACATCTTTCAATCGGGACTGAACTCTTTGTATCACTTCTTGCTTCTTCTTCACTTTCAGCTTGAAGGATTTGAAAACATCTGAAAAAAACATCATACTTCTTTAACTAAAGTAGTTCTCATATATAAATGTGTGTATGGGCCTGAAAATGCCTCTTTCTCTTATTAATAGATTGTTGTTGTGTCCAATGAGGAGCCTCAGATGTCTCCATACATCTCTATCACAGCAGTGTCCTCCATCTTGGGTGTGTATACTGTATTGTTGTTGTGTCCAATGAGGAGCCTCAGATGCCTCCATACATCTCTATCACAGCAGAGTCCTCTATCTTGGGTGTGTACTACTCTGATCAAAAAGTTGCAACACTTTGCTCATAAGTTAAAAAAAACTTTATTATTCTACCAAATTCAAATTGTCCCCTTCAAAGTAGTCCCTGTTGGCCGCGATGCATTTCAGCCACCTTTTTTTCCAGTCGGCAAAACACCTCTGGTAGTCTGTTTTCGGGATCGCCTTCATGGCCTTCTTCGATTCCACTTTGATCTCTTCTATGCTCTGAAATTTCCGACCCTTTAACTTTTTTTGAGCTTTCCAAAAAGGAAGAAGTCGCAGGGGGCCAAATCGGGACTGTAGGGGGGGGTTGGGGGAACACAGAGGTTGAGTGGTCCTGCAGGAACTTCGAGAGAACCCAAGACTATTTCTGAAATGACCGAAGATAGTGGGCTACCCATAGGGGTTCCTCTAATTTGCCTATAATATGGGTAGCCCACTATCTTCGGTCATTTCAGAAATAGTCTTGGGTTTCTTGGACAGATGGATTAACCTTACCCTTCCTTTGGATATATACTATTGGAGGAGATATGTGGATGATATCTTTTGTATCATCAAATCCGACAGTTTACATCTCATTCATAACACCCTACATAGTTTCAACTCCCATATAAAGTTCACATACGAAATAGAACAAAATATTGTTTTACCTTTTTTAGATATTTTAATTATTCGTACTCCACAGAAGTTCCACTCTACAGTATATTATAAGAAGACCATTCCACCGCAGTATACCCATTTCTCCTCCAATAGTCCGATTGCATATAAAATTAATACAGTCAGGACATTATCAAAAAGAATTTTCACTCATTGTTCCCTACCCATATTTAAAACAATAGAGAAAGCAAGAATAGTATCCACTTTAACTAAAGCAGGTTATCCCAGGCCCTTTATTCAGAGGCATTTCTATGATCCATCTGTTCCAAAGACCACCACCTTACACAGAGCTACCTGTTTTCTTCCATATTCAGCCTCATCAATTTCAATATCCAGAATCCTCCGTCCTTTTGGAATTAAAGTACACTACAACAGTTCTCCTAGTCTGTCCACCATATTAAGACATCCAATCACCAAATCTGATAGTCCTAACCTTCCCATACATTCTACAGGAGCAGTATATGTCGTCTCATGCCAAGATTGCTCGTCCACATATGTGGGTGAGACAGGCAGAACGACACATATCAGACTAACCGAACACAAACGAAATATCCGTAACAAAGATCCTAAATCGTTAATTTATCAACATACAGCACAAACAGGTCACCAGTTTAACTTAGATCACCCAAAAATCTTATACCGTAATATACACAATAAGTACAATAGACTTTATTTAGAATCAGTCATATCCAATCAAACCAATAGCATTAATAGAAAAATAGATATCCAAGACATATACCAGGTTCTTTACTAATAGTCATATAATATTCTGTTTCAACTCAAACACAAGAAGGTGGGACCCCCTGTCTTGTGTATCTTGGTGTTTAGCCCAATTTTATTGATCTCTAACTTTTATATGTTTTAATCTCCGTATTTATTTAATAGTTAATTTTAGATTATACCTTTTAAATTATTTGTCATATTTGAAATTTTAATTTTAAATTTCTCCAATTTTGTACATGCAAAATTCTTAGTCATAAAGTTTTTTATTATGTTAGTTTTTACAGATATAGGGATGTAAATATTGTCATCTTTATAATGGCTCAATGATCGTTTATATGCGTTAGTTTTTACAACTATCCTTTGCCTGTAGAAGGACATCTAGTCCGAAAGCTTGCAGAATAAAATTTTGAAAGAAGCTCCTCTTAGTCTTTTTATGCTTATTCCTTTAACAAAATTTTAAGAGTTCTTATCGTTTAATTAACAAAAGATTTTTGTTGATCACAACATTCACTGTTGGAGGTCACATTTTGATGTCAACACTTAAGTTGAATTATAAATGGTTAAATTAAATAGGCTGATTGGGGTTTGAAAACTGATATGGATTATAGGTAACTGTTAAAGATTTGGTTATCTTATAAAAATATCCACTAGAAATGAATGTTGTGATGAAATCATCTAACTTACTTTAACCCGGCATTGCGCGCGCCGGGTGAAATTTACCCATGGCAACATTTGAGTGGAGAATTAACCAATAAAAAATCGGTTGGCGGAGATGTGGTTTCGTTTAGCTTCCTGACTCATCAATTAGTTTAAAGTTTTGGTTTCACATTTTGACAGCTCCCACTGAAATTCCATCTATTGTCACTGTCGGGTAAAAATCACCCGGTGCGCGCACTCACGTAATTTTTTTGTTGCATTTTTCTTTGATAACTTTCTTTTGAGTGAGATAAATAATTCGAATTAATAATTTAAAAAATAACTATAATAGGTTGATATATTTATCAGCCTATAATTCTATATAAAATGGAGGGAAGAAGGTCATATTTATTAGATCAAGAAGAGACTATTGTAGAAGGTGATATTGAAGAAGATCATCTAAGTGAACATTTTTCTGGAAGTGACGCTGGAATATATTCAGATATGGGAATTTTGTGGGATAAGGGAACTATCCCACAAACACATTTTTATATAGGGAGAGCCTCGAAAATCAAATGGTTCAAAAATTGTCCTTTACAAACAGTAAAGTTGAAAACGCCTAATGGCATTACACATTTACTAGACTTGAAAGGTGAAGAAGCAAAAAAATTAAAATACACCTTTAGAAGTTCTTTAGAAGAAAATTCTTGAAATGTTTGGCCCTTGAACTCATCAAAGAGCAACTAAATCAAAGAAAAATCATTTCTTCACTGCCTAAAGGACTATAAAAAAAAATCCTTTTTTTACAGATAAGTTAATTTAAATCATAAATGCATACTCTAAATATTTATTTCAATTAATTTTTAGAAGGCACTTCAAGCCATAAAGAAGGTCAGGAACCGCAAGATAAAGCTTCCTACCAGATGTAGTGTGTCCCTCCAGTAAGGACTGGAAGACCTCGACTTTGTGCCATAAATGTGCAAAGCCAATTTATAAAGGACATACAATTGCAGTTTTCTATGATTTGTCTAAAATATCCTCTTGAAATTTTATACAGTAAAACCCCTCTATAGTGAACCCCAATGGGACAGAGCTTTTGGTTCACTATAGCCACGGTTCACTATAGCCACGGTTTGGCTATTTTTTTTTACTTTTCAAAAATTTTAGACCGTATAATTAAAAAACAGCCATACACACAAGAAGAGGCTGCCTCTTAATAGTGGTCACTTTATTTTAATTCCCTTAATTGACTAACTTCCTCATATTAATACTGAATAATAATATAAATCATTAGATAATAGGTTCTTCTTATGATTAACATACATGTACCTCTATGTCTAAGTTAAAAATCAAGACAAATCCTAGGCAAAGTTTTATTAAATATATATTCAAAGATATGAAATGATTTTAAAACATCATTATCACATTATATAATACAATTTTTACTTGAAAAAATGGCTCTAATACCTTGTTGTTTCAAAGCATTATTCCAAGCATTGCACCATTCAAATAAAGTTAGTGTTTTTCTTCCATTTCATGTTTCCCCATATTCTTCTAGGTCTAGATTTCGTTTGTTTTTTTAACCTGCCATGCAAAACATTGCTGACTTTAAAATCACCATAGTTAATGGCATAAAAATAATTTTTGTTTCATCACGGGACCGTTTATTTGGACTTTTTTTTTTTTTAGCCCTAAAACGTACGATCGCGGCAAAAGTTGAGGTTGATTCCTCTTTGTAACAATTTTTAATAACTTTATATTTTATCTTTTATAATAGAAAAGATATATTCTCTTATTTTAATATGTTCTTAACATTTTGCCTATGTTGTTTCACTTTGAAAAGTTCTGAAAATGGCCTTTTTTTTTTTAAGAAATAACGTTTTTTTTTTTTTAATGCCTTTGTTTTCTTCAATTTGGAAGCCATTTGCATTTTTTATATTTCAAATTTAATGGATGCAAAGATATTCTATTTAATAAAAAGTATAATGTGTAAAAATTTATACAACATACAGCAAAAATTAAGTGCAAAAATCAAACAAACAATGCCGCTAAATTTATTGTTTTGAAATCGCGATCCGCGAGCTGAAACATTATCAAATTTTTGTTTTTTAATTTTTTTTTTTTTAATTACAATTCTAAGTTCGTTATAAGCATAGTATTTTTAATAGATTTTATCATTTTGGGACCCGAAATAGGTTCGTTATAGGGGTAGTTCGTTATTCTAAAAATCGCAAAGTTCGTTATAACGATGGTATTTTCAATGGAATGGAATTGGGAATCGGCGTGGGTTCGTTATAAGGGAAGGTTCGTTATATCCAGGGTTCGTATTAGCGGGGTTTTACTGTATATTTAATATTGGAAAGGAGCAATAGTTTCATATTTTATATGCCATTACCAATTTTGAGCATTATTCAAGAATAGTTTTTAAAATGTTTAATTTGTGCAAAACATATAAATATTTTATTAATAATTGCCTTTTTTGAAAATTATAATGTTGTTACTTTGAAATAGAAAAGGTTTTGTTTTTCCTCAGATAATATTTATGTTCAAAATATATAATTATAATATTGAGTATATTTCACCCAGCGCGCGCAAGTATGTTACATTTTTAGCGCGCGCGCTTGAGGGTTAATTTGACTAAAAGTTCAGATCCCTTAGGGTGTTAAATTATAGAGGTTAGACTGTATAGAATACAGTAGAAGCAACTCAATCAATTATATACAGTAGAACCTCCATGAGAGGACACTCCCGGTAGAGGACACCTCTCTACAAAGGACAGTTTTCATTTGAAAAATTATAATTTTTACTATTTAGAGCAACTCCCTGGTAAGAGGACACCTCTCCCTAAAGGACACTTTAGCTCTGCAATTAGGTGTTGTCCTTTACAGGGAGGTTCTACTGTATATTAAAAAGAAATTAAAGATGAGATATACAGACCTGATTTCTTTATGGGAGTTCTATTCCTTCCTTCCATGAGGAAGACCATGGTGCATTTGTTCACCTGCAGGAACAACACACATCATCCAACATTACAAACACAGCCAACCAATTGGGAGATTCAAAGGTAACAGTCAAATCTGAATAAATCAACAATCTTATTCTCTTCTTTCTTATCTCCAACTGGGTGAAGTAGAATGCATCTGTCTTTGTCATTAAGACTGGGAGCACTACTCAGTAGCAGGCCGACTTAGCTCCAATATGAAATACCACCTCTGACATGAGGAACAGATGCCATGTGTAGCCACTTCTAACATGGAGTACAAACGCTGCTCATCCTGTATCCCTGGATTAGGAGCCCTTACAGGGTACTATCAGCCAAACTAGCTGAACCCAGGTTTTTTAGCGAGCTTGTTACTGCTCCCCTCCTCCTTTTTGATCCGGACTTGGGACTGACAAAGGCGGAGTTAAATCAACAATAAAGTAGTAGATTAAACTGGCAAAATCATTGGGAGAGTTCACCACTGATGAACCAGACCCTACCATTAATTTTTCATTGCAGTAATAAAATATACGTGTCCAAAACACTTATAAAAGATGGTGCGGTAATACATCATATTGTCATGTTGAAAAATAGATGCAAGGAGAGGTAAACACAAAATAACTTTATTCACTGTAATGGGCTACCTAAAATTGTAGCTCCGTACATATATATAGCAATGACACAAAGCTAAACTATGTAAATCTGTAATAAAATCTAAAACTCTAAATTATGTAAATAATAAATACTCTACGCTACAATATTAATAAAGATATTCTGGTAGCGACACTTTTCCAGGATGGCTCTCTGCAATCTAAATATACTCTCATTAATTCAATACTTAGTTTAATTCAACCAATTTTTAATTACTAATCAGCCTATTTACTTTAAAATCCAACCAACTAAATTCAACACAAAGTTTGATTCATCTGAAAATTCTGATCCCTTGTGGGGGTGACTTATAAGACAGATACGACTACCAAAACAGGTGACTTCTAAGACAGATACAACTCCCAAGACAGGTGACTTCTAAGACAGATACAACTCCCAAGACAGGTGACTTCTAAGACAGATACGACTCCCAAGACAGGTGACTTCTAAGACAGATACAACTCCAAGACAGGTGACTTCTAAGACAGATACGACTCCCAAGACAGGTGACTTCTAAGACAGATACGACTCCCAAGACAGGTGACTTCTAAGACAGATACGACTCCCAAGACAGGTGACTTCTAAGACAGATACAACTCCCAAGACAGGTGACTTCTAAGACAGATACAACTCCAAGACAGGTGACTTCTAAGACAGATACAACTCCCAAGACAGGTGACTTCTAAGACAGATACGACTCCCAAGACAGGTGACTTCTAAGACAGATACGACTCCCAAGACAGGTGACTTCTAAGACAGATACAACTCCCAAGACAGGTGACTTCTAAGACAGATACAACTCCCAAGACAGGTGACTTCTAAGACAGATACAACTCCCAAGACAGGTGACTTCTAAGACAAATACAACTCCCAAGACAGGTGACTTCTAAGACAAATACAACTCCCAAGACAGGTGACTTCTAAGACAGATACAACTCCCAAGACAGGTGACTTCTAAGACAGATACAACTCCCAAGACAGGTGACTTCTAAGACAGATACGACTCCCAAGACAGGTGACTTCTAAGACAAATACAACTCCAAGACAGGTGACTTCTAAGACAAATACAACTCCCAAGACAGGTGACTTCTAAGACAAATACAACTCCCAAGACAGGTGACTTCTAAGACAGATACAACTCCCAAGACAGGTGACTTCTAAGACAGATACAACTCCCAAGACAGGTGACTTCTAAGACAGATACAACTCCCAAGACAGGTGACTTCTAAGACAGATACGACTCCCAAGACAGGTGACTTCTAAGACAGATACGACTCCCAAAACAGGTGACTTCTAAGACAGATACAACTCCCAAGACAGGTGACTTCTAAGACAGATACAACTCCCAAGACAGGTGACTTCTAAGACAAATACAACTCCTAAGACAGGTGACTTCTAAGACAGATACAACTCCCCAAGACAGGTGACTTCTAAGACAGATACGACTCCCAAGACAGGTGACTTCTAAGACAGATACGACTCCCAAGACAGGTGACTTCTAAGACAGATACGACTCCCAAGACAGGTGACTTCTAAGACAGATACGACTCCAAAACAGGTGACTTCTAAGACAGATACGACTCCCAAGACAGGTGACTTCTAAGACAGATACGACTCCCATAACAGGTGACTTCTAAGACAGATACAACTCCCAAGACAGGTGACTTCTAAGACAGATACGACTCCCAAGACAGGTGACTTCTAAGACAGATACGACTCCCAAAACAGGTGACTTCTAAGACAGATACAACTCCCAAGACAGGTGACTTCTAAGACAGATACAACTCCCAAGACAGGTGACTTCTAAGACAGATACAACTCCCAAGACAGGTGACTTCTAAGACAGATACGACTCCCAAGACAGGTGACTTCTAAGACAAATACAACTCCCAAGACAGGTGACTTCTAAGACAGATACAACTCCCAAGACAGGTGACTTCTAAGACAGATACGACTCCCAAGACAGGTGACTTCTAAGACATATACAACTCCCAAGACAGGTGACTTCTAAGACAGATACAACTCCCAAGACAGGTGACTTCTAAGACAGATACAACTCCCAAGACAGGTGACTTCTAAGACAGATACAACTCCCAAGACAGGTGACTTCTAAGACATATACAACTCCCAAGACAGGTGACTTCTAAGACAGATACAACTCCCAAGACAGGTGACTTCTAAGACAGATACAACTCCCAAGACAGGTGACTTCTAAGACATATACAACTCCCAAGACAGGTGACTTCTAAGACAGATACAACTCCCAAGACAGGTGACTTCTAAGACAGATACAACTCCCAAGACAGGTGACTTCTAAGACAGATACAACTCCCAAGACAGGTGACTTCTATAAGTCAGGTGACTTCTAAGACAAGTTTGACTCCCAAGACAGGTGTGACTTCTAAGGCAGGTGACTTCTAAGACAGGTGTTCCTCCTTAGACAAGTTTGACTCCCAAGACAGGTGTGACTTCTAAGACAAGTGGGACTGCCAAGACAGGTGTGACTTCTAAGACAGGTGACTTCCAAGAGAGGTGACTCCCTAGACAGGGTGTGACTTCTAAGACAGGTTTTAGTGGAGATAAGAATCCCAAGGTACCAAATCTAAATCAATAAATTATTAGGATTTATTTACATATTTCTTACAGTACTTACAATTTGCTCCATTTCAGCAGGAGATCCAATAAAATTCTGAAAAACAAACAAAAGTTAACTGAGTAAGAAGTTATTGTGGAGTCTCACAATATATAACCAGGAACATTTTAAAACCTTGCTAGGACAATGCCATGTTGGCAGGTAGATATATCGTCACTTAGAATCTCTAGAGCTCAACTCTTCAAACTCAATTTTTGTTATTTCTTTATATTACACACACATTGAATTTAAAATATTGTTACGTAAAATTAAAAAAAGGAAGCATTCCAGAATAGAATGTTAAAGAATAATGTAGAAAAATCTGAGAACAACTGATTGGCCAATCTAAAGCGATTGCACAAGGCTTAGTGCTGGCGCCTTTCTGATTAGCTGACCACTCATGACGGGAGTCACGTGAAAAAGAAACATGGAGTACCCCAAGCAAACACGAGCTGCTGTCTCAAGAGGTCGGACTGCTGCTTACCGCCGACGCCGGTGTACTTCCTGGAAGATTCTAGAAGGTTCTACAAACTTCTGTCTCCTGTTCTGCTCCTATTTTCCCTCACCGTGCTGCAGTTGGTGAGTTTGTAACTGCTGTTTTCTTTGTTGTTGTTTTTTTTATTTTGGATTCTTCTGTAATTATTTAATTTAATAGGCTTTAATAAAGTCCTAAAGATCCTTTGTACCCATGGAAGTGATTCTTTTTCAACCAACAACGCAACAATATCAATGTGCTGTATAACCTATGCATTTTTCATATCGATCTTTCATAGAGATTGGCTACAAGTAATCTTTATGAAATTAGTTCCCTTGAAAAGGATGAGACTGAATTACTGAAAAGTGTGTGAAATGAATTATTTTAAAAATGTTTGAAGTAACTTATTAAATCTCTAACTCACATACACTTCTCTTTCAACATCCCAGATCTTGAATGCTTTCTTCCCTCCCTCCATCTTTGTATTGTTGTCTCTTCTCTCCTTCGGCAGATTGTCCAATAATCTTGTTTGTCTTCTTCCCTCACTCCATTGTTATCTCTTTCTCCTTCGGCAGGTTCCCCAATGATCTTGATTGTCTTCTTCCCTCACTCCATTGTTGTCTCTTCTCCTTCGGCAGGTTCCCCAATGATCTTGATTGTCTTCTTCCCTCACTCCATTGGTGTCTCTTCTCTCCTTCGGCAGGTTCCCCAATGATCTTGAATGTCTTCTTCCCTCACTCCATTGTTGTCTCTTCTCTCCTTCGGCAGGTTTGCCAATGATCTTGATTGTCTTCTTCCCTCACTCCATTGTTGTCTCTTCTCTCCTTCGGCAGGTTTCCCAATGATCTTGATTGTCTTCTTCCCTCACTCCATTGTTGTCTCTTCTCTCCTTCGGCAGGTTTCCCAATGATCTTGATTGTCTTCTTCCCTCACTCCATTGTTGTCTCTTCTCTCCTTCGGCAGGTTTCCCAATGATCTTGATTGTCTTCTTCCCTCACTCCATTGTTGCCTCTTCTCTCCTTCGGCAGGTTCCCCAATGATCTTGATTGTCTTCTTCCCTCACTCCATTGTTGTCTCTTCTCTCCTTCGGCAGGTTCCCCAATGATCTTGATTGTCTTCTTCCCTCACTCCATTGTTGTCTCCTCTCCTTCGGCAGGTTCCCCAATGATCTTGATTGTCTTCTTCCCTCACTCCATTGTTGTCTCTTCTCTCCTTCGGCAGGTTTCCCAATGATCTTGATTGTCTTCTTCCACACTCCATTGTTGTCTCTTCTCTCCTTCGGCAGGTTCCCCAATGATCTTGATTGTCTTCTTCCCTCACTCCATTGTTGTCTCTTCTCTCCTTCGGCAGGTTCCCCAATGATCTTGATTGTCTTCTTCCCTCACTCCATTGTTGTCTCTTCTCTCCTTCGGCAGGTTCCCCAATGATCTTGATTGTCTTCTTCCCTCACTCCATTGTTGTCTCTTCTCTCCTTCGGCAGGTTCCCCAATGATCTTGATTGTCTTCTTCCCTCACTCCATTGTTGTCTCTTCTCTCCTTCGGCAGGTTCCCCAATGATCTTGATTGTCTTCTTCCCTCACTCCATTGTTGTCTCTTCTCTCCTTCGGCAGGTTCCCCAATGATCTTGAATGTCTTCTTCCCTCACTCCATTGTTGTCTCTTCTCTCCTTCGGCAGGTTCCCCAATGATCTTGAATGTCTTCTTCCCTCACTCCATTGTTGTCTCTTCTCTCCTTCGGCAGGTTCCCCAATGATCTTGAGTGTCTTCTTCCCTCACTCCATTGTTGTCTCTTCTCTCCTTCGGCAGGTTCCCCAATGATCTTAAATGTCTCCTTCCTTAACTCCATTGTTGTCTCTTCTCCTTCGGCAGGTTCCCCAATGATCTTGATTGTCTTCTTCCCTCACTCCATTGTTGTCTCTTCTCTCCTTCGGCAGGTTCCCCAATGATCTTGAATGTCTTCTTCCCACACTCCATTGTTGTCTCTTCTCTCCTTCGGCAGGTTCCCCAATGATCTTAAATGTCTCCTTCCTTAACTCCATTGTTGTCTCTTCTCCTTCGGCAGGTTCCCCAATGATCTTGATTGTCTTCTTCCCTCACTCCATTGTTGTCTCTTCTCTCCTTCGGCAGGTTCCCCAATGATCTTAAATGTCTCCTTCCTTAACTCCATTGTTGTCTCTTCTCCTTCGGCAGGTTCCCCAATGATCTTGATTGTCTTCTTCCCTCACTCCATTGTTGTCTCTTCTCTCCTTCGGCAGGTTGCCCAATGATCTAGATTGCCTTCTTCCCTCACTCCATTGTTGTCTCTTCTTTCCTTCGGCAGGTTCCCCAATGATCTTGAATGTCTTCTTCCCTCACTCCATTGTTGTCTCTTCTCTCCTTCGGCAGGTTTCCCAATGATCTTGATTGTCTTCTTCCCACACTCCATTATTGTCTCTTCTCTCCTTCGGCAGGTTCCCCAATGATCTTGAATGTCTTCTTCCCACACTCCATTGTTGTCTCTTCTCTCCTTCGGCAGGTTCCCCAATGATCTTGATTGTCTTCTTCCCTCACTCCATTGTTGTCTCTTCTCTCCTTCGGCAGGTTGCCCAATGATCTTGTTTGTCTTCTTCCCTCACTCCATTGTTGTCTTTTCTCTCCTTCGGCAGGTTCCCCAATGATCTTGAATGTCTTCTTCCCTCACTCCATTGTTGTCTCTTCTCTCCTTCGGCAGGTTCCCCAATGATCTTGAATGTCTTCTTCCCTCACTCCATTGTTGTCTCTTCTCTCCTTCGGCAGGTTCCCCAATAATCTTGATTGTCTTCTTCCCTCACTCCATTGTTGTCTCTTCTTTCCTTCGGCAGGTTGCCCAATGATCTTGAATGTCTTCTTCCCTCACTCCATTGTTGTCTTTTCTCTCCTTCGGCAGGTTCCCCAATGATCTTAAATGTCTCCTTCCTTAACTCCATTGTTGTCTCTTCTCCTTCGGCAGGTTCCCCAATGATCTTGAGTGTCTTCTTCCCTAACTCCATTGTTGTCTCTTCTCTCCTTCGGCAGGTTTCCCAATGATCTTAAATGTCTCCTTCCTTAACTCCATTGTTGTCTCTTCTCCTTCGGCAGGTTCCCCAATGATCTTGAGTGTCTTCTTCCCTAACTCCATTGTTGTCTCTTCTCTCCTTCGGCAGGTTTCCCAATGATCTTAAATGTCTCCTTCCTTAACTCCATTGTTGTCTCTTCTCCTTCGGCAGGTTCCCCAATGATCTTGAGTGTCTTCTTCCCTAACTCCATTGTTGTCTCTTCTCTCCTTCGGCAGGTTCCCCAATGATCTTAAATGTCTCCTTCCTTAACTCCATTGTTGTCTCTTTTCTCCTTCGGCAGGTTTCCCTCACTCAAGGACACCTAATAATTCCCTGTGTGGTATCTCTTTCAACCTCTAAAATTAATTGAATAAAATCAATAAAGCATCCAGGGCTAAGTTTCTTGTACAACTCTTTACTTCTCACTCTTTCGTACTTATCAGCCCTTTGACAGGGGAGTATCACACTAACTAAATACCTACGTGTAGGATATATAGTTATATAAATGCTCATTATTATTTACATATTTGAAATTATGCATATGATATTAAGATAAAATGCGGCTTATGATTGTAGAACGACTGACAATTTTACCGCAAATGTTTCTTTTGAACGAAAAAACGTAATTTATTTTAAGGAGAAATAACGATTATTTCTATCCTTAGGGATGAAGGATGAATTTCCTATCCCTGGACACTTTTTTTTTCCAGTTTATCATTACTCTTCACAATTCATCTTATCATAATAAATCCCTAAGGATAGAAATAATCATTATTTCTTCTTAAAATAAATTATGATTTTTCATTCAAAAGAAACATTTGCTGTAAAATTGTCAAAAATGTCGTTCTATAAATTTACATATTTATAAAGTAATTATTACAAAATTCAAATAAAAGTTTGAAAAATATATACATAAGGTTGTCTCAAAAGTTCATGTTTTTCTTATTACTTGGTGAATAATATTACTACGGTGAATACATAATAATACATAATACAATTACTTTATACATAATACAAACACATTATAGATAATGGCAAATAATATTGGTATTTCAATTTTTTTGCAAGTGTTTATGAACATTTGGGACAACCTTTTAGAAATTTGCAGGTTGAAAGATATTATAAGATATAAAACAACATTTTAATTAAATTATGAACAATTATGGTATAGAAGACTGTCTACATCTATGAATTAGTATTAGTATATATTGTTTCATATGTTTCTGGTAGTTTAATGTATCTGTTTATGCTTTCTTTTGTTTGGATATCAAAGATTCTAAGTCTTTGGTATTTACTATGGATATTGTCATAATACACTATGGGTTGAGATAAATTAAATGTATGGCCCGTTTATTTTATGTGTTGAACTATTAATATCTTGGGTAGCTATTGTAAATATTCCTATTATGTTCTGCTATTCTATTATGAACTTTTCTCCCCGTGCTTGTATTTTGAAACATTCTTGTGTTAGTTTATGTAGTTGGTGACATCCCAAGTACCCTCCAGGAACTTATGATTTTCATAATGTTATTTTTTTTAATTGAAACATTTTAATCCTTGATCACTAAGCGTAATATAAACATGTTAGATTCTGCTAAAACGCTCTTACAAAATTTATTATTATTAATTTTAAAGATCGTGAAATACTCACTTCTTTAGTCTTAGATGCCATAATTAGATGTAATTGGCGTTTCTACTTTCTTTTTTTCCTGTTAAATAAACTTTATAAGACAAGGAACCCAAAAACGCCAACTTCAAAATTTGTAAACAAAGGTATTTGTTTATTTATTTTTGTAGCAGATTTTTTTTTTTATCTAGGTAAATATTTTGTTTTATTTTTTAAGTCGGTTGTTGGCATTTTACATTTTAGGAACCTGGGTTATAAATTAAATATCTATTTCTAATATTAAAGAAAATCACTAAAGCAAAATTAAGAGTGAGTTCCTCCCATCTGCTAAGCATATTTTCAAGTTCAATAACATAGCCAACTCTTGAAACTCTGCGTGTCGTAATTTCGACCTCATCCTGTGGACTCCAACCTCAACACACCCAAGAAAAGACAAATTACTACTAAAGCTATACTATTCGATTTGCAAATAAAGTAGGACTCCTTCTGGAAGACGCTTTCAAGAGCGTTATTATAAGTTGATTCCAAGGCCAACCCAAGTGAAATCCTAAAGGTAGTTCAGAAGGCTGAACGATCACTGGTATCTTCCAAAAATGCGGTAGCCTCCATGAATCAAGAATCGTCCACACCAAATCATCTCAAGGAGCAAGGCTACTCGCCACCAAGCAGTCCACACTGTCTAAACGACTAAGCTCCCACGATTATGTCTGTTCAGGGTATAAAAGTGCGTTCAAAATTAGGAAATATGTAACTGTATCATCTCCAATTACACAATAAAACATTTTCATGTAGGCGCTCAATCAAGGTCGTCTTTCGCACCTGGAACTCAAGACAGACGCTAGAATTGTTTTTTTTTTTTTTTTTTTTGAGGTGGACGACAAAGTTGCTGAGATTCTGAGTCAACACGGGGTCATATATCGTAGCTGGAATAATGCACAGGTACAAACGTAGCCACTCATTGAATCAATGTTTCGTTACTTCGGCGCCGCTCTACGTCCTTCCCAACAGCTAATCCATCTTGCTAACGCTGCGGGAAGACTAAGAGAAGATACATTGCTAGCACTGTAGTAAAAAAGAAGGAGCCACCCCGCCAATCATCATCAATCCCTAAACAATGTCTAAGTCTTCACGTTTCCTGCAGGCTAACACCCATAAATCTTCATTTGCTGTTCTTGAGTTTTCCAATTTAGCCACTCGACCCAGGTCGATATCATTCTTCTGCAAGAACTTCTAGCAAATTTATACTGACCCACTCCAGGTTTCCAAGTATTCTCTGACTCAAGCTCCTACAAACCATTTGGGCATTATTGCATAAAGCAATCTCTTCATCTTATCCCTCTAATCCCTCGGGACACCGCCATCACCTCTATTGCTATCAGACTTATTCAGCGAATAATTGCAATTTGCTCATGCTAGGAGTAATTCCTTATTTATTTGTAAGAACTAATAAACAGGTTTGACTTCCAACGTTTTTTGATATGGATGCTAATATACATTCTCCCATCTGGGGCATTGGTGCAAAGATGGAAACACTTGGAGCATGTTATGAAGTTTCTCTCGCTACAAGAACCTCCATTTTCTGGGCCTTCCTGTAAATTTTTACGTGGCCAAACGGGTTTATTTTCATTTCCAATGATGTTATATTGTCATTCATTTTACTAGCTATTCATGCTTCTAGATGCTTGCTCAAAGAAATCGCCTTCACCGACCTCACCCGATATTGGCAACCTTTCCAGATTTGGGTAACATTAAGAAGACTAGCACTTGGGTAAAAAACTCATGCAAGCAAGCCTTTTTCAAGACTTTCCTCAATTTATCGTTTCACCAAGGTACTGCCACCTTAAATGGCTTCCACACCAAGAGACATCTACAAGACAGTTTTCCTATTTACTTCCAACCCGCAGGCAGTCTGTGATTCCTCCATACGAAGACGTTCTGCTATTTCTAGACCATCGCCACCATGGCGGACCCTCGAGTTGAGAAAGCTCAGAAAGCTGGTAGATATCGTCTTCCGCAGCAGTCAGAGAATCTGGAGTCTAATTAAGAACTTTTCCATGGATTATATCGAGCGTGTCGCAACAATCTCAAGGCATCTATATAAAAAGCCAAACGCCATTCTGGGCATAGACTCTATGAGGAAGTTTTAACCGTGGCGTGGAGTGCCTTTACTATTTTATCGCCTGTAAACGCAGCTCCCAAAGAGGCCCGTCTCTTTTAAAACATGATGATGGTTTCTTTCTCTAATGAAGTAAGACCCAGTGGCTCAGCTCAGGGATATCCGCCGGAGCCTCGAAAAGGTGGCAACACCGACGCGAAGGAAGCCATGTTCCAGGACTGGACATAATAGAAGACAGCCACATTTCGCTCTTGGCGACCGAAGAGTGAGCGTTTCGACCTTCACGCAGTAAAACCTGGATGTCCTTTAGACACGACGGCCGGAACTGCGTTCAGACGAGGAGTCCCATCGGAGATTGTCTGCGCCAGGACACTGCTAGGAAGCCATGCGGTGCGATGAAGACCCCAGACAAATCGCGAAAGTTATGCCTAAGGTCTTGAGATGCTGGTCTCGTTGGGCAGGTAGGTCTGCATATTGTAAAAGACCGTTGTAAGCACCAGACTATTGGCCGCACTCGAGAGCAAATCAAGAGAAAGACCGCGGGCAAAGGGGGCCTCTGGTGATGGCTCGCTCCAGTAGTTCGGGTAGGTGTTGGTCTTGGACCAAGGTTCCATGTCCTGGGGTCAAGATGGTCAGTTTCTCCGTGTTTACGAAATTTCCAACGAGGAGTCTGGGCGGTTCCTCCACCCACCGCACCAGAAGCCTTGGCTCTTGCAGAAATTGACTCCTATTTCTGACGCACGCCTGAAGTCTTAAAAGATCTTGATGAGCTCTAACTGGCTATCCTCGCGTATGAGCAGGACGATGTCGTCGGCGTAGGCCAGGACATTATTCTAGCCGAGCAACTGTTCCAGACAATGCAGTAGGGGTCCCATGGAAATGGTAAAGAGCGCGGCGCTCGAAGCGCATCCTTGTCTCATACCAGTGAGCAGGTAAAATCCAGGGGTTCTCCCCGCGCCGCTATTTCTGTCGTAGCCTCTGACCCAGCGTAGAGTGAGAACACCTACCTCACGAATACCGGTATCAAGACCGATGGATAGCAGGAGGGAGACCAAGAAACCTCGTTCCAGCGTGTAATACGCAAATTCCTGGTCAGTTGCAATGACTGTCAGCGGCTTCTCATCCATACAGGTAGTGGCGAATTCGTCAGAGATGCGGGATGTATTCCAGGACTGGAATGGATGTCCCGGAAATAAGGGACTAGTTGCCCATAGAGGATTCCGCTAAGGACCTAGTAGCCCGTCGTCGGTAGAGATAGAGGTCGCAGACCTGTGAACCTAGGACCACCGTGCGGTTTAGGAATGGGGCATATTTAGCGACGGCGCATGGGTGGAGTCAGAGAGCAGCAGAGATGGGATTCCTCGAAGACTCGATGGTGGAAAGTAATATTTCGCAGGACAGATCGTCCTATCAGGCCGTTTTCTCTGTTGGCAGATGGCGATGGCAGCAGATATTTTATCTTTTAAAATTACAAAATATTTCCTCACAATGAGTTTCTTTTTATTTTAAATTGCCAGCTTTCAAGGGATAATAGCTTGAAAGCTAGCCATTTAAAATAAAAAGAAACTCATTGTGAGGAAATATTTTGTAATTTTAAAAGTTTTTCACAATTTCATCATGAATATTTTATCTTTGCCGATCTCGTAGCGATGGAGTAGATTTCTTTGATTTATTGAGATGCTCGAAGTCATGTCTCGCAGGAAGACTCTATGTTATCCGGAGAGCACGAAGGGCGGGTGAAGTCATGTCTCTCATTGCTGGTCTCTCGAAATGACCCGCCACGGAAGCGAAGCGCACGTTCGAGATCAGTGATGAGTAATCAGTGTAGTACTTCCTGCGTTGGTCCTGAAGGGACTTGATGACTGAGGTTAGATTGGCCTTGGTCTTAATCCTGTTCCTCCAGATTTTTCCAGATAGCAAGTTATATATGTTTTCAAAGCTTTTAAAGAAGTGTATTTACCCTCGATATATCACCAGACTGGATCACAGCATGCTGGACGAGGTGGTCGAGGCTCGGAGGCTTTGCCGATTTGAAGGTGGATAGCACATTGGTCCGAGGTTTTGTAGAAAAGGTTCAACTATCGGGTGACACGGTTAGAGGTTCTCGATGGTAACAGTACTATGTCAAAATTACTCGCATCAACCTGGTTTCCACCACTGGAACTTCTCGTTGGTAGGTGTGCAGCGTTTAAGATGCCTGCGGTGACTATAAGTTTGGTCCATTCCAGGAGCTCCCCAAGCGCTTTGACAGAACCGGACGCCATGTCACTGGTCCTCGGCGATTCAGGATCATCACATTCGTTTCGAGTACAAAGACGAAGTACACTCAGTACTGTTTCAAGAAGCAGCATCATCCAATGCTCCTGTTTCGAGCGGCAATGCCGCGCATATTAAATCATTCAAAACGAACGTTCTTGCGCGCTGTTTGTTATTGCTCTGGTGTCAGCGAGCCTTTTATAATGGCTTGATTTGAAACTTCCAAGCTCTTTTATTTATGTATTTATTCTCGATTCCTAAAAAAAATCTTGGAAGAGAGTGTTTGAAAAACGCTCGAGGAGGTCATCCAACTTCTCCCGGACTTTTGATCCAGATATTAGAATTAGTGACCTGGATCTTTCCACGGTATTATGATGGCTGTAAATTAGGTATCTTTTATATTGGGATCTTTCTGGCTCGAAGTTTTTGAAGCGCTGGTGATGGGTGTAGTCACGGGAGTTTTGGCCTCTTGAGATGATAACGTCAAGGACATCTACGCTAGAGGGCAGCCTCTGGCGTAAAATGGTTGTATACTACAGGTGGTGATGCAGCTGCAGTGGCAATAGGAGCAGGGAGCCGTGATCTTCACATTACTAATTTGGCTAGAGGGCTGAAAAGCGATTGCCGCTCTGATGATCTAAGGTCAGTTCATCCTCTTGTGGCCATTCCGGTAGCACTTGGAGCAGCGGAACTCATACTCCAAAAAGGCCAGCGCAGAGCCGTCCTTGGTTGTCACGATGATATTCTTTGGAAGGTCCATGATCTTTTTTCGCCATTCATGAGAATGAAGGCCGTTTTCTTCAGGCTCATCCAGGTGTAGCCGCCGGAAGAGTTAACGGCAGGGGACGATGGTGGAGACCGCTGATACCTGCTCAGTTATTTTATTATGGAAGAGCTTTGAGAGGATTCCTTTGAACACTTCACCATCCTCGACTTCTTCCATCATTTCAGACCGCTCCAGAGCAACTAGGGCCTGCCCGGAAGCGTTTCCCAGCTTTACAACGCAGCTTTTCTCCAGTTTACTATCCAGGATCTTGATGCAGTCCACTGGAGAGAACTCCGAAGAAAATTTCAGATATACTTTCTGGTCTAAGGCCCAGAAGCTGCTTTCCTTCAACACTCAACCATCATTTGCCTGGATACGTTTATTTGTTTATGAGACCCGATGGATGACGCGGCACTGTCCTGTCCCACGTGGTGTTGACTTAGAGAGGTGGACTAAGTGGATGCTAGTACATCCTCGGCTACAAAAATAGTATTTTTTCTTTACGTTGCTCATAGCTGGTCGATTCAGCCACTACAATTTAGGCCAAATTCCGTTTTTTAAAAAGATGAATTAACACTTCTGCCGTTTTTCGGGACAATTCGTCCGTGCATGCTGTTTATCATTTCATAATTTCTAGAATTATTTTAATCGGTTAAAATTATATTCATCGATCTCTCAATGCTCGTTGTCGAATTCTCGATGGGAGAAGCACCATTGTGTTCCTTCAGCCATCCGACAATACTGGTTGCATATCTCTACTCCATCCATCTCTATCGCACGGCGCGCGCGGAGAGACAATTAACAGTTTAAAAAATTATTGACCTCTTGTGCCAAATGAACTTTAGTGCATAAAATTCGTACTAATTAATTAATGAAATAAGATATTTTTTAATTAATGATAAATATATATACAGTGGTGTTATGTACATGACAGCTCTTTCACCGTTACAGTATTTGTCTGAAGATTGACAGCGGGTCTACAGCGACACCACGCAATTTGCGTTCTACGAAGAATATGTAAATTGCGTACTTCGAAAATGAGGTGATGACGTGGTCCTAGAGGCCCAACGTGAAGATTCAGGAATGAAATTTCGACGGCCGACCGATGATGGGGAATACCCTTCTGTGAGAGAGCGCTACAGATCCAGTAGCGGCGAGCGAGCGATAGATGCGCTGCAGGCGATTCTAACAGGCTGAGATGAACCCGAATGAGTCAAGGTATGCAGGGCTAGCCACAGTGGGATTTTCGCCGCATGTGTGCGGGCAACGCCGAATATACTATGAGTTGGGATCGGTGGCCAGGCGGCTCAAGCCTGCGACGCGCTGTGCGTGTGCATAGACACAGGAATGCTTCAGAGTTTCGTCGAGTTGCTAATAAGCCTTTGACTAACCAGAAACGGATCCTAAGAGGAAATTTCTTTGTCCTGGATATTATGAGGAACCTGTTGGCGTATTTAACTTTGGCGACGATGTTTAAGCCCAAAGCGTGGGATATTGATTCGGGTTTTGATATGGCTTCTTTAGGGGCGGAGCAGGACGCCGCTGGTACCATCGATATAGTGTTAGAGGAGTAATTTTTTTAGATTGATGGATTTATCATTGGGATGGTGATCGATTCCGAAGAAGCAGCCTTAGGGGCTGGGAACTCAGGAGGATGCTTGGAGCGCTCCGCCGGTGGAGTTGTGTTCGGCTTCGAGGAGGATTTAGGCAGGGCTGGTGGGGGTGTTCCTAATGGACATCGCGGAACAGGAGTAGGCGTCCATTGTCCTTAGTAGCTGTGTGATGGAGACTACTTTGCAATGATGCCTTAAGGCTTTCGCGATATCCAATTTTTCACAATCAATGGCAGGTTGTTAGATAATTTTTTAAATTCCTTCTTCCTATAAGGATAGGTTTTCAGAAGGATGTTGCCGATTGTTAGGCCCTCCTTGATCAGGCGTGCCGCTTTTTCTACATTTAATAGTCCTAACATTATTTGGTCAGACATGGGGGGGTGCTTGTAAGGATTTGCCTGACCACAGTTTACTTTCTAGGCACTTGAGGTGACGGCCCTGGTGCTCCTTTTTTCAGTTTTTGAGAACTTATCAAGTTGACTGTTTTCTAGAAAGCCATCATCCTTCCTCCTGACACCCCTGAGCTCTGTGAAGCCTTCTAGATTAATGAAATTTTTCGAGATCCTCACTTGATGAGCCTAATTTACATGCTTTCTATCTAATTCTCCGGAATAATTTACATTTTCTCGTCTATATTTTATTTTCTGGATGAGATTCAAGTTCTCTGCCAATAAAGTTCGATTTATATAAGATAAAAGAGAGGCATGAAGAGAAATTTGCTGAGTAACACAACACACTATATCAATGTGATATCATGATAATCATGTGATGAATGTTAGAGCTCCATTCAAACAAAATGTCACAGCCTGATTGCCTGCAGCTAGACTTGATGAACATTCAACTATACCGTAGATGCACAGTTCGAGTTTCTTCGAACTCTTACTGCGAGTTCTTGCGCCGTACTTATGTTTGATGAGCAGGTGTGTACACTCAAGCAATACATGGTGTGTCAACTTGACCACTAAACCCGTTAAACTTCATTTTGAAAAGTAAAAGCTCGTAGTTCAAGTCATTTAACTTGCAGTTGTACATTCTACAACAAATTGAAGGAAAATAATCTAATGAATATACACTCATAGATAAACTTAAGTTTTACCTTTAAGTATATATATATCGGGATTCTCAGACAATAACTCTGAAAGATATTACAGTGACCTTTATTGAAGACATACGAGATAACCAAGTGTGAACAAAATTGTCTCTGTCTCTTAAAAAAAAAGACGACGGCACATTAAAGACTTTACACTTCCTTAAGTTTTGTCCATGAGTGCAGATGATAGTATAATGAGAAATGAGGACAAGACCCATCACTTACCTGTTCTCAGAATGCTCTCAACATACCCTCGCTTCCACAACTTGAGTCAAATTAAGCCACAGGTTCAAACCATAACTAGAACAGACAGTTCCCACTCTTCTAACAACATATGTTTACCCCTAAGTTACGTTTTAACCCTCCTTTTTCTGTTGAATAAATTATTCTTGACTTTCTCTAAGGGAAATAATCAGTTCCTTACCCCTCACTCTATCATTTATTCTCTCCTCTACTCATGGGAACACGACTGGAAGTGATAAACTTCTTGTGGTGAGCTACACTGACTCGACAGCTTAAGGCATGACGACGAAGACCACAAAAGGCAGATGAAAGAGTTTGGAAACAAACCTCTTCCACATATATTATTGAATAAAATCAATAAAATAATCCCTTGTATATCAATATTTAAGGTGAAATCATCAGGCTTCCAAGGATGCCCGAAAGCTGTGTGGGAAGAGATCTGAATTAAATATTAAAAAAAAAAAGAAACTCATACCTGAAGACCTGATGATTTCAACCTTACATTGTGTTTATTTTTCTATCTTGTTGAGCCTGCTCGAAATAAATTCAAGATTACCAATACAATCGTCTTTATTTTAGCCATCCTCTCGTGTAAGAGCTACGGACAGCTGATGGGGCCTCCGTACCAATGGTGTTGCGTGTACCTTTTGGATCTTTGTTTAGCATTGTTGCTAGGAATCTACCGTTGCTATACCCAGTTTTACTATCTATATCGTTTATAAAAACATTTGAGATTTTCGAGGCCACTGCTACGTTGGCTATGTTGAGGAGTATTTTCTTTAAAACTTCCTTCGCTACTTAGCAAATTCAGGACTTCCGCCTGGAAGGCATAATCTCGTCATAGTTGGTGCATAGTTTTTGCCTCTATTTTGACAAAGTGTTGGTCCTTTTTTGTTATAGCGTAAAAGTGTGTAATATAAGTTGTTATACCTTGACAAAGGTTGGTGTGTGTTCAGCCAACTAAATCATTAGTAAATAAATAATTTGTTTAATTCAATTTTATGTCTTTTTATATAAAGTATTTAATATATAAATTAAAAACATATAATGGTACTTTAATTAAAAGGTATATATTGGATCAAAAATAATTTATTTACCAATATTTCAGTTGGCTGAATGCCAACCTTTATCAAGGTATTTATGTAAACAACAAAAGCAAAAAAAAAAAACCCAGCAAGAATTGTTGTTTACATGAATACGTTGTCATACCTTGAAAAAGGTTGGCATTCAGCCAACTGAAATATTGGTAATTGAATAATTTCTTGATCCAATGCATGCCTTTTTAATTAAAGATCAATTTATGGATTGCTCTCTATTTTCAAAACATATAATGGTGTGATTTATAGTAGTAAATAAAGGAGACATTCAAATGTATTTCTTCAACAAATATATTTTTAATAATTTCCCTCTTGAATGCTCTTAACATATAAAATTTATTTTTCAAAATAAATCTTTACAATAAAAGTTCTATACAATGTTATGAACTTCTAAATTACAGTATATTACGTTGTGCTTAGGAAAAAAAAAAAAACGAAATCAAGGTAGGAAAAAAAATTTAGTGAAATGTTTTTAGTCATTGATAAGAGAAAGAGAGAAAATTATAATCTTTTGATCAATATTTTCTAACGTATTTTCTAATTAAATTTATTATTTTAAAAATAACATACTACATCTAAACATTTATATTTTAAAAAATAACCGAATTTTTAAAAACAACATTCCAATATATATAATTTCAAATTTAACAATTTTTTTAAAAATAATTTTAAATAAACACAATAAGTATATCTGTTATTTTAAAATATTAACAAGTTAGTCGATCTAGAATTTGTTGTTAATGCCCTTTGGTAGTGTCCATACAATACGCCATTGCGTTTGATTTATAAAAACGTTGTTCTTTTTCATATTTAATACTCACAACAATTTTAGTTTGAATTTTATCTAAAAATTAACACACATCGATTTTAATTTATATTTAAGATAAAACAGCCTAAAACTTCATCTATTACCATTATATTTTTAAAATAGTTTGAATTTTATCTAAAAATTAACACACATCGATTTTAATTTATATTTAAGATAAAACAGCTTAAAACGTCATCTATTGCCATTATATTTTTAAAAAATAAGGCTAAGAAAAAAAGTGGTATAATTATAATAAGTATAGAAGTTAATTTTCAAGAGAGAGGGAAAAAAATCAACGTTTTGTAAATATGAAACGAATACAAGAAATGTGATAGTATTGATATGTTACTAGTGGTATATAAAAAAAAAAAAAAGATGAAGAGGGCAGCTGTGCGCCTGTCTAGTATAACATTGAAGTGTGTTAAGATGCGCTAAGATATGATGTTAGAATGATAGGTGCCTAAACGAGAAGGCAAGGTGATGGCGTCATTTGAGGATAAGCATTTCCTAGCTGGTGGTAAGCAGCGTGTGCAGGGAAAGAAACTATGTGCCTCTAGATTGAAGGATTTGTGACGCGATGTACACGCGGATTTTGGCACTAGAGCTCCATGGGCGGGAAGTCCTCTGTGACGGAGGTATCTGATAGTAGACCCTGCTCAGCCCGCCGTTCCCAGTACGAGGCTCGCTGCAGAATGGATGGCGATTTGCCCCGCGAGGCCGTGCTGGTGGTGCTCTCGTCCGA
Source organism: Cordylochernes scorpioides (assembly GCA_030710605.1). Classification (NCBI taxonomy): domain Eukaryota; kingdom Metazoa; phylum Arthropoda; class Arachnida; order Pseudoscorpiones; family Chernetidae; genus Cordylochernes; species Cordylochernes scorpioides. The sequence goes on along the minus strand of CP092872.1, from coordinate 15,687,523 downwards.
CGTGTAACCTCCCGGGGCCGAGGAATCCGCTCCGGACTCGCTGGCCCTCGAGACCGTGCGGTTCATGGGCCGCGGGAGGTTGCGCAAGGCGGCGTCACGAAACTCCCTAGAGAGACTCCGCGCTGTTAAACTGTGGACCTGGGACAGAACGAGGGTTGAGTTCCTGGAGAGAGTTTTCAGTAGAATGCTCACTTTAACAGGGGGTCTGCTGGGAACGTGGCCGTTGGTTCTCCTGCCTTCGCTGGCCTGCACAATGGCGACCAACAAGGTCAAACTAAAGAGAGGAAACTAAAAGGTTATGAAGACAAATTTAGTTCAAATAAAGGAACTAGAAAGCGTAACACCCCAAATATAGAGAACTTAGATAGACCCTACATAGAGTAAACATTTTAGAAGTTCAAACCCCTAAACAGAACGTTTAAACGGAAAACGATATGGTTCATAAGAAAGGAACATGCTTAAGTAGCTTCAAATTGTAATTCAGTAATGTTGAAATAAGACGAGCGGTAGACCCCAAATATAGAAAACCGAGAGGCCCTACATAGAGTAAACATTTAGAAGTTCAAACCCTTGAACAGAACGTTTCAACGAATAATAATATGGCTTATAGGAAAGAAACATGCTGAAGTAGCTGCGAATTATAATTCAGTGATGTTGAAATGGGACGAGAATATAAGTTGAGGGTGATGTTACAAGTTCAAAGAGCTGATGCAAGTTAAAAGAGACGATAAAGTACAAGGCGATATTCAGGGTGACGTTACCTCCGTCAGCCCGGCAAACTTGGACGCCAAACGTTTGACGCACGGCAGCGTGACGGGCTTGATGGAGGAGACAGTGGACTTCTGGGGTGTGGAGCTCCAGACCACGGGACGCTCTTCCCGCTCCGACTCCTGTAGCAACCTGACATTTACCGACGGACACTGGCGCACTACAGGGCCCAGAGGGCCTCTCCATTGAAATGTACAACTGAGAGGTTAGGTTGGTAGCTGTCAGGAGGGGACTCACCAAGCTGAAGTTTGTGGGGTCCGTGCGTAGCAGTTCCTCGGACTTCACCTCTCGCTCCAGCCGCCGGACTCCGTAGTCCGCGCTCACCACCTTGCCTGCTCGGATGTAAACCTGCACCACCACCATATATACCCAGGACTTTTAACTTGTACAGGGATCTCATAAATCTTCGTTCAACAATAATGGACACCGATGACCTTACTAACTACGGGAGGTTGAAATTGATCTCTTTTGTTGTTACACAGTTGGCTTCTCAGTTTACAAAGGCCCGTTGTATTCATTCTCGCATACCCCAACTTTACCCCGA
>CP092872.1:15675702-15686111 GCA_030710605.1 Cordylochernes scorpioides | reverse complement strand
TATAAACACACCTATTCAATATTGGAGAAAAGTATTTTTTTATGATGCATTAGTGCGCCATCTGTTATGAAAATTCGAAACTATTATAGAAAAGTATGATTATAGGTACACTAATGCATCATAATATTGTAGCAAAGTATTTATTATTTTTAATTAACAGAGTGGTCATTTTTATGTTTATATTTTGCGACTGTGTAAATTTCCCTCGTGGCTTATCTTTTGTTTACAATTCTTAGTTTTGTCCTTGCCTGAAATAAATTGCTGTCTCCTCCTGAAGTTTTTGTCTTCCTTAATTTTCCACGTAGCAATATAATTGTTCAAATAAAAGACTCAATTTGAAAGTTTGCAGAAGAGTGATTGCTAGAAGCATATTATATATTGTCGCGTAGAAAATAACACTGAGAAACTGCCTTGTAAAGTTTCAAGAAGCTGAACTTTCCAAAAATAAACTTAAACGTTGAGTTTTAAATGACTTCCAAGAAAGATATGTTTATTCTCTCTCTGCCCGTGGCGCGATCTCCTCGAGCCACGAGTCACAAGCTCTTCTACCCTTTTAATGCTGTGTTTTCTCAACTTCTTGAAATAGAGGAGAGCTTCAGATTATATATATAAAAGTAAATGCCGCAATATTTATAATTGTATGTAATTCTACTGTCCTCAAAGATTATGTCCATAGTTCACCTAAAATACCCATTCCAAGAGTCTAGCATCAGTATCACTATAAAAGGAAGATTGAAAAATGCAATATAACAGCAGTATGGTAGATTAAACTGGCGAAACCGCTGGGAGGGTTTCACCACTGATGAGCCAGGCTCTCCCATTAATTTTTCCATTGCAGTAAGGGCAGTAGAATATGTTTCATTTTTAAAAGAATCATACGTGTCTATAATAGTTTCAAAAGTATTTATTATTATATTGTCAAGAAGCTCCATCCAGATGGGACACCTGTCAATCATCCCTGGACCCCGGGGGTAGGGGGGGGGGGGGGGACCACAGGTGTGAGGGGTTCTCGGAAGCTGATCTGTAAATAAGTAAAACAGGATGGTGGCTGACGTCGTTCATTAAGATTATCTTTTAACTTGGGGTAAGTTGTACACTCTCTCTCTCTCCCTATAAATACCCCTTATATTAAATTAATTATTCCCAAATTTGCCCTTGCTTTATTTATCTCCGGGACAATATTGTCAAGTAGCTCCATCCAGATGGGACAACTGTCAATCATCCCTGGACCCCAGGGGGGACCACAGGTGTGGGGGCTTCTGGGAAGCTGATCTGTAAATAAGGAAAACGGGGACGGTGGCTAACGCGGTTCATTCAGGATTAGCTTTAACTTGGGGTAAGTGTACTCCCTCTCTTCCCCTATAAATAACCCTTATAATAAATTATTTATTCCCAAATTTGCCCTTGCTTTATTTATCTCCGCGACATATTTTGGTGGAGATGCTGGGTAGCGTGACGGAACTTCGAAGAAGTCGACGTCTACAGGGACGTGAACCAATTTTTCAACCTTTGCCACAACGAATAGAAATGGAAGACGACCACAGACCTACTGTTAACGGATCCTACCTCCCTTGTCAGCGCCAACGAGATCCTTCTACCTTTTCTGGAGATGGAAATATAAACCCTGGACAGTGGTTGAAAGAGTACGAGAGAGTTTCGAAGTACAACAGATGGGACGAGACCATGAAGCTTGCCAACGTCGTATTTTACTTGAACGGAACTGCTGGAAGGTGGTTTGATAATAACGAAGAATCACTCAACTCGTGGAGAAGCTTTGAAGACGCATTCCGCGGTGTGTTCGGACTGCAGGAGGATTCTGCTCGACGCGCCGAGGAAGTTCTGAAGTCAAGAGCACAGAAGGCCGAGGAATCCAGCGAGTCATACATCCAGGAGATTCTTAGTCTCTGCCACCAGGTGAACCCTCGCATGGAAGAAGGCGAGATAGTTGCTCACATTATAAAGGGAATTTCGGAGGACACATACCAGGTATTGGTGGCGAAAGACATACAGACAGTAGATGAGATCCTGAAGTTTTGCCGTCATCTGACAACCGTCAAGCAGCGCCGGATCGGCCGTACGAAATTCGCCAGGTTGTCAAATGTAATGCCCATTTCGTGTGTTGACGACTCAGACGACTTGGCCGGCTTAATTCGCCGCATCGTTAGAGAAGAGATACAAAAGGTTTTCTCAGCACCTGAAGTGATCAATCCTCTCCGAGAGGCGAACGCCCTGGAACAGACTGTGAGGGAAGAGGTCAGCCGTGCTCTACAACCTACCAGACCACAAGTCAACGTGGTACAACAACAACCACGAACGCCCTATTATAATATCGACCGACCAACCCAACCCAGGAAGACGGAACATTGGAGAACCTACGACGACAAACCTATCTGCTTCCACTGCGGACGACCCGGACATGTCGTCCGTTATGAGTTACAAGAAACGCAGCTAAAGTCACGTGAATGGTCACAGAAGATAAACCTTACTCTAGATCCAGGGCTGTCTGAAATTCAAAGGTTACAGCTTGTTTCTTGCCTTGACGAGTTTATTGACATATTTGACTTTGGGAGTACTCCTATTAAGCCCACCAGTACTGTGAAGCACAAGAAAAACTATGGCACAACTGGAAGACCCTGGCTTATGATGATCCCTAAGCACTTAAGATCGGAAGTTATGGCAGATTTACATGACGCTCCTACAGCTGGGCATTTGGGTTTCGCCCGAACGTATGACAAAGTCAAGAAACGATTCGGTAGCAGAGACGAGCTAGGACACACTGGCAGTGGCTGTCTCATCAAAACCACAAATGGCATTGAGAAAATGAACAAAAGAAACCCAGATTTTTGCTCAGTCTTCAGATCAGAACTTATAGCCATCTATGAAGCCTTAAAATCCATCAGAAATACTAATTATCAAGATATCTGGATTCTTACTGATAGTAGAAGTGCCATACAACATTTGAGTCACACAAGGGAACTCAGAGACAAAGTAAGCAGGAACATAATTGGTTATCTCCAAAAACTCTCAAAAACCTCAAAAATTCACCTTCAATGGATACCCTCACACGTTGGCATTGAAGGCAATGAAGCTGCCGATGTGCTAGCGAAAAAAGGCACAAAAGAACCCTTGCCACAGAAAAATAAACTTACTTTTAAAGAAATAGAAACAATAGCCAAAACAAAAATAAACAAGAACTGGAGGATCCCACCTAAGCACAGTTGGTACAGTGGAGTGAACCCAGGAGGAGCCCTGAAGATCAAAAATAGACAGCATCAAACAACACTAACAAGATTTAGAACAGGCCATCTCAAGCCATTGAAGATAGAAAATAATAACAAAATTTATCCCACTTGCCCAAAATGTAGTTTGGTACCTGCAGCTCCAGAACACATTTTGGCTTGCATTAGATGCACTAAACAGGACCTTTGGGAGAGGCCGCTGCTCATCATAAAACAGCTCGAGGAGCATGAACTCATGGAATTCGTGTAATCTTTACACAAGGGGATAAGAAACAACAACAACAACAAGAAACGATTCTATTGGCCTGGCCTTTATAGAACTGTTCGCCAATATGTAAGCCATTGTCGGGAGTGTCAACGAAGGAAGAAATTACCTCGACGTCCGGCTGGACAACTTGTATCCATACCGCCCGTAGAAAAGCCATTCTATAAGGTCGGGGTCGATCTCCTTGGAAGATTTCCAGTTTCTAAAGATGGAAACCGTTGGATCATTGTGTGCACCGATTATATGACAAGGTATGCCATAACGATAGCGATCCCAGACGGAGGAGCAATCGAAACAGCTAAGTTCCTGGTTAAAGATGTTATCTTGAAGCATGGAGCTCCTAGAGAAATGATAACAGATCGTGGAAGTGCTCTGTGCGGAATTGTGCACAGATTTACAACGGCCTACCATCCCCAGACCAACGGCCTGACTGAAAGGTTCAACAAAACTCTGGGAGACATGTTGTCCATGTACACAGGTGTCGAGCAGAAGGACTAGGACCAAGTTTTACCCTACGTGACTTTTGCTTACAACACTGATAAACAGGAGGCGACCGGCTACACTCCGTTCTTTCTTGTCCACGCCCGCGAGGCCGAGACCTACATCGATGCCGTACTACCCTACCTACCAGATGAGATCTCTGACGACTACGTTGGAGAACTTGTGACCAGAGCTGAGGAAGCGCGTCAACTCTCCCGATCACGCCTTCTACAATCCCCGGCGAAAGACCGTAGACTTTACGACCAGAAACATACTCCAGTCTATTACCAGAAGGATGATCTTGTGTGGGTTTTTACTCCCATCCGAAAAGTAGGGCTCTCAGAAAAGCTACTGAAGAGATACTTCGGTCCCTACAAGGTGACCAAGAAGCTTTCAGAAGTTACATATGAAGTAGAGCCCGTGGACCCGTCTCCCCGATCACGGAAATCCAAGGATATCGTTCATGTCATTCGGATGAAGCCCTACCTGGACCCTGAAGAACAACATTCCATTCTGCTAGGGAACACAGGCCGTGATAGATTTCCTTCCAGAACAAGGGCTGAGACAAGCTAATCAGCGGGTCGCTGTTTTTTCTAAAGAGGGGGTAATGTCAAGTAGCTCCATCCAGATGGGACAACTGTCAATCATCCCTGGACCCCGGGGGGGACCACAGGTGTGGGGGCTTCTGGGAAGCTGATCTGTAAATAAGGAAAACGGGGACGGTGGCTAATGCGGTTCATTCAGGATTAGCTTTAACTTGGGGTAAGTGTACTCCCTCTCTTCCCCTATAAATAACCCTTATAATAAATTATTTATTCCCAAATTTGCCCTTGCTTTATTTATCTCCGCGACAATATAAACAGATTATTAATTTTGATATTTATATTTTGTTACTCTGTAAACGCTTCCCCTATTACCTCTCTGATATTTTATAAATGTTGATTTTCCAGGTAGTTGGTGACTTCTGTATGCACTCCAGCGGGGACCTGGGATAACTAAATAAATGAAATGTGCTTGCCTTTAATAAATTGCTGGTTCATCCTCAAGGTTGTCTTTCCTAGTTTTCTATCTGACAATATACCTAAAATACAGTAGAACCTCTCTCTACAACAACAACAAAAAGATTTATTAAGACCTTTTAGTCTTATACAGATTCTCCAAGCAGAAATGTAGGATACATACAGGAAAAAAGTAATATTACCTTAATGGTAATATGATATTTGTATACAGGAAAAAACTATATAAAGACAATCTTCTTCTTTCTTATCTCCACTCAATCATATTAGGATATCTAGTTGTGATCCTTGATGGTGTCTGTTTGACAACCATCATGACTGGGTGAAGTAGAATGCGTCTGCCTTTGTCATTAAGACTGGGAGCAATATTCAGTGGCAGGCCGACTTAGCTCCAAAATAAATGGCCGCCTCTGACATGAGGGAAAGATGCCATGTACAGCCGCTCCTAACATGGAGTACAAACGCTGCTCATCCTGTATCCCTGGATCAGGAGCCCTTACAGGGTACTATCAGTCAGGCCAGCTGAACCCAGGTTTTTTAGCGAGCTTGTTACTGCTCCCCCTCCTCCTTTTTCAACCGGGCTTGGGACAATCAAGCTAATAAATAGATTGGTCTGTACCTCTCTCTAAAGATCAGCTAGTTGCAGAAATGTCCTTTAGAAGTACAGTTAAACCTGTCTATAGCGCCCCCTCTCTTGGGACTCACCAAAATAGGATGCTATAGAAAGGGGGGTGCTATAGACAGGTCACTTTTAATGTAAAATGTTTTCATTTTAATATTAAAAATTGGGCGCTATAGAGAGGAAGGTGCTATAGACAGGTTTAACTGTACTATACTTTGATCTTAGCCAAAATATTTTTTAGAGAGATATGTCCTTTTAGCAGAGGTCATCTGAATAGTAAAAATGGTAAGTGAATAAAAGTGCTCTATGTAAGAGAGGTGTTCTCTAGTGGGAGTGTCCTCTCATGGAGATACTATTAAACTTTAAAACTGTATATATACATACAGTCTAAATTATTTAATTCAGCACCACAATGGTTGAGAATTTTTGGATGAATTAAACTTGGTGTTGAATATAAATTGGTTGAGATAAATACAAATTAATCACAAAATTCACTGTTGGAGAGGATACATTTTGTTATCAACACTTAAGGGGGTGTTGAATTATAAATGTTTAAATTAAATAGGCTGATTGAGTGGGGTTTGAAAAACTGATATAGATGAGAGATAACTGTTAAAGATTTGGTTATCAGATAAAAATATCCACTAGAAATGAATGTTGTGATGAAATCATCTAACTTACTTTAATTCAACTGAAAGTTCAGATCCCTTTGGGTGTCAAATTATAGAGGTTAGACTGTATAGAATACAGTAGAACCTTCATGAGAGGACATTCCTGCTTGAGGACACCTCTCTACAAAGGACAGTTTTCATTTACAAAATTACCATTTTTACTATTTAGTGCAACTCTCCAGTAAGAGAACACCTCTCCCTAAAGGACACTTTGGTTTTGCAATTAAAAGTTGTCCTTTATAGGGAGGTTGTACAGTAATATAAAAAAAAATAAGGAATGAGATATACAGACCTGATTTCTTTATGGGAGTTCTATTCCTTCCTTCCATGAGAAAGACCATGGTGCATTTGTTCACCTGTGGGGACAACAGACATCAACCAACATCAGAAACATCCAACTGGGAGATTCAAAGGTAACAGTCAAATCTGAATAAATCAACAATCTTCTTCTCTTCTAACTGGGTGAGGTAGAATGTGTCTGCCTTTGTCATTAAGACTGGGAGCACTACTCAGTGGCAGGCCGACTTAGCTCCAAAATGAAATGGCCGTCTCTGACATGAGGAATAAACACCATGTGCAGCTGCTCCCAACATGGAGTACAGACTCATCCTGTATCCCTGGATTAGGAGCCCTTACAGGGTACTATCAGCCAGGCCAGCTGAGTCCAGGTTTTTTAGTGGAGATAGAATCCCAAGGTACCAATTCTAAATCAATATATTATTAGGATTTATTTACATATTTCTTACAGTACTTACAATTTGCTCCATTTCAGCAGGAGATCCAATAAAATTCTGAAAGCAAACAAAGGTTAACTGAGTGAGAAGTTATTTGCGGAGTCTCACAATATACAACCAAGAACATTTTATAATCTTTCTATGGCAATGTCATGTTGGCAGGTAGATATATGGTCACTTATATTCTCTAGACTTCAACTCTTCAAACTCAATTTTTATTATTTCTTTATACTACATTGTAATAACAATGTGCAGCCCAATCTATGCATTTTTCATATCGATCTTTCATAGAGATTGCTACAAGTAACCTTTATGAAATTAGTTCTTTGAAAAGGGTGAAAATGAATTACTGAAATGTTGAAATTAATAATTTTTAAAATGTTTGAAGTAACTTATATTCAAAGCTCTTACTCACATACACTTCTTTTTCAACATCCCAGATCTTGATTGCATTTTTTCTTCACTCCATTGTTGTCTCTTCTCTCCTTCAGCAGGTTCCCCAATGATCATGAGTGTCTTCTTCCCTCACTTCATTGTTGTCTCTTCTCTCCTTCGGCAGGTTCCCCAATGATCATGAATGTATTCTTCCCTCACTTCATTGTTGTCTCTTCTCTCCTTCGGCAGGTTTCCCAATGATCTAGAATGTCTTCTTCCCTCACTCCATTGTTGTCTCTTCTCTCCTTCAGCAGGTTCCCCAATGATCATGAATGTATTCTTCCCTCACTCCATTGTTGTCTCTTCTCTCCTTCGGCAGGTTCCCCAATGATCTTGATTGTCTTCTTCCCTCACTCCATTGTTGTCTCTTCTCTCCTTCGGCAGGTTTCCCAATGATCTAGAATGTCTTCTTCCCTCACTCCATTGTTGTCTCTTCTCTCCTTCGGCAGGTTTCCCAATGATCTAGAATGTCTTCTTCCCTCACTCCATTGTTGTCTCTTCTCTCCTTCGGCAGGTTTCCCAATGATCTAGAATGTCTTCTTCCCTCACTCCATTGTTGTCTCTTCTCTCCTTCAGCAGGTTCCCCAATGATCATGAATGTATTCTTCCCTCACTCCATTGTTGTCTCTTCTCTCCTTCGGCAGGTTCCCCAATGATCTTGATTGTCTTCTTCCCTCACTCCATTGTTGTCTCTTCTCTCCTTCGGCAGGTTCCCCAATGATCATGATTGTCTTCTTCCCTAACTCCATTGTTATCTCTTCTCTCCTTCGGCAGGTTGCCCAATGATCTTGATTGTCTTCTTCCCTCACTCCATTGTTGTCTCTTCTCTCCTTCAGCAGGTTCCCCAATGATCATGAGTGTCTTCTTCCCTCACTCCATTGTTGTCTCTTCTCTCCTTCGACAGGTTGCCCAATGATCTTGAGTGTCTTCTTCCCTCACTCCATTGTTGGCTCTTCTCTCCTTCAGCAGGTTCCCCAATGATCTTGATTGTCTTCTTCCCTCACTCCATTGTTGTCTCTTCTCTCCTTCGGCAGGTTGCCCAATGATCTTGATTGTCTTCTTCCCTCACTCCATTGTTGGCTCCTCTCCTTCGGCAGGTTCCCCAATGATCTTGATTGTCTTCTTCCCTCACTCCATTGTTGTCTCTTCTCTCCTTCGGCAGGTTGCCCAATGATCTTGATTGTCTTCTTCCCTCACTCCATTGTTGTCTCTTCTCTCCTTCGGCAGGTTCCCCAATGATTTTGATTGTCTTCTTCCCTCACTCCATTGTTGTCTCTTCTCTCCTTCGGCAGGTTCCCCAATGATCTTGATTGTCTTCTTCCCTCACTCCATTGTTGTCTCTTCTCTCCTTCGGCAGGTTCCCCAATGATTTTGATTGTCTTCTTCCCTCACTCCATTGTTGTCTCTTCTCTCCTTCGGCAGGTTCCCCAATGATCTTGATTGTCTTCTTCCCTCACTCCATTGTTGTCTCTTCTCTCCTTCGGCAGGTTCCCCAATGATTTTGAATGTCTTCTTCCCTCACTCCATTGTTGTCTCTTCTCTCCTTCGACAGGTTGCCCAATGATCATGAGTGTCTTCTTCCCTCACTCCATTGTTGTCTCTTCTCTCCTTCAGCAGGTTCCCCAATGATCATGAGTGTCTTCTTCCCTCACTCCATTGTTGTCTCTTCTCTCCTTCGGCAGGTTCCCCAATGATCTTGAATGTCTTCTTCCCTCACTTCATTGTTGTCTCCTCTCCTTCGGCAGGTTCCCCAATGATCTTGAATGTCTTCTTCCCTCACTCCATTGTTGTCTCTTCTCTCCTTCGACAGGTTGCCCAATGATCTTGAATGTCTTCTTCCCTCACTCCATTGTTGTCTCTTCTTTCCTTCAGCAGGTTCCCATGATCTTGAATGTCTTCTTCCCTCACTCCATTGTTGTCTCTTCTCTTCTTCGGCTTTTCCCTTACTCAAGGACACCTAATAATTCCCTGTGTGGTGTCTATCTCTTCAACCTCTAAAATTAATTTAATAAAATCAATAAAGCATCCAGGGCGCTAAGTTTCTTGTATAGCTCTTTATTTCTCACTCTTTCGTACTATCAGCCCTTTGACAGGGGAGTATCTTACTAACTAAATACCTACGTGTAGGATATATAGTTATATAAATGCTCATTATTATTAAATATTTGAAATTATGCATATGATATTAAGATAAAATGCGGCTTATGATTGTAGAACGACTGACAATTTTACCGCAAATGTTTCTTTTGAACGAAAAAACATAATTTTTTTTAAGGAGAAATAACGATTATTTCTATCCTTAGGGATGAAGGATGAATTTCCTATCCCTGGACAGTTTTTTTTTCCAGTTTATCATTACTCTTCACAATTCATCTTATCATAATACATCCCTAAGGATAGAAATAATCATTATTTCTCCTTAAAATAAATTATGATTTTTCGTTCAAAAGAAACATTTGCTGTAAAATTGTCAAATGTCGTTCTATAAATTTACATATTTATAAAGTAATTATTACAAAATTCAAATAAAAGTTTGAAAAATATATATATAAGGTTGTCCCAAAAGTTCATATTTTTCTTTAAACGTTTTTCTTATTACTTGGCGAATAATAGTATTACGGTGAATACATAATAATACATAATACAATTACTTTATACATAATACAAAGACATTATACATAACAACGAATAATATTGGTATTTCAATTTTTTCAAGTGTTTATGAACTTTTGGGACAAGCTTGTAGAAATATGCAGGTTGAAAGATATTATGAGATATAAGACAACATTTTAATTAAATTATGAACAATTATGGTATAGAAGACTGTCTACATCTATGGGATAGTATTTGGCCATATTGTTTCATATGTTTCTGGTAGTTTAATGTATCTGTTTATGCTTTCTTGCTGTTTGGATTTCAAAGATTCTAAGTCTTTGGTATTTACTAT
>CP092872.1:15659098-15675602 GCA_030710605.1 Cordylochernes scorpioides | reverse complement strand
GCATATTGTCATAATACACTATGGGTTAGGATAAATTAAATGTATGGCCTGTTTCTTTAGGTGTTGAACTATTAAAGATCGCGTGGGTCGCTATTGTCAATATTTCTATTACGTTCTGATATTGTATTAAGACTTTTCTTCCCATGCTTGTATTTTGAAACATTTTTGTGTCAGTTTGGGGTAGTTGGTGAGACATCCCAAGTACCCTCCAGGAACTTATGATTTTCATAATTTATGTCAATTTTTTTAATTGAAACATTTTAATCCGTGATCACTAAGCGTAATATAAACATGTTAGATTCTGCTAAAACGCTCTTACAAAATTTATTATTATTAACTTTAAAGATCGTGAAATACTCACTTCTTTAGTCTTAGATGCCATAATTAGGTGTAATTGGCGTTTTTGCTTTCTTTTTTTCCTGTTAAATAAACTTTATAAGACAAGGAACCAAAAAACGCCAACTTCAAAATTTGTAAACAAAGGTATTTGTTTATTTATTTTTGAGCAGTTTTTTTTTTTTTTTTTTTTGTATTTAGGGAGATATTTTGTCTTATTTTTTTAAGTCGGTTGTTGGTGTTTTACATTTTAGGAACCTGGGTTATAAATTAAATATCTATATCTAATATTAAAGAAAATCACTAAATTTTTTCAACATTGAGTCAGATCATTGTGACAGCTGAAGCCAATCATCAAGCAAAATGGAAAGTGAGTCCCTCCCAACTGCCAATCATATTTTTAAATTATAAAGCTATACAAACAGTTTAACCGCATAAGTTTCTTTTTTATTTATGAAAAATCATTTTTAATTTCAAAGAGAAATATTTAATATTTCTAACTTTTGGATGACGTATGAAAAGGTTGAATATATGAAGAGTGATGATCTATATATGAATGGATGACGTATGGAAGGGTAAAAAATATGAAGAGTAATGGCGAACGGAAAAATAAAAGTGTCCAGGAGCGGGAATCGAACCCACAACCTTCTGCTTACCGGGCAGGTGCCATGTCCACTAGGCTATCCTGGACGTATTTCTCCGTTCATAACTAATATTTAAACTGACTAATAATACTTATAAATGACTGCGGTGTATAATTATAAAGCTATACAAATAGTTTAACCGCATAAGTTTCTTTTTTATTTATGAAAAATGATTTTTCATAAATAAAAAAGAAACTTATGCGGTTAAACTGTTTGTATAGCTTTATAATTATAGGCCGCAGTCATTTATAAGTATATTTTTAAATATCAATAACATGGCCAACCTTTTCAACTCTACGTGTCGTTCTTTCGACCCCATCCTTGTGAACTCCAACCTCAACGCACCCAAGTCCACACTGTCTAAACGACTAAGCTCCCACGATTATGTCTGTTCAGGGTAGAAAAGTGCGTTCAAAATTAGAAAATATGTGCCTGTATCATCTCCAATTACTCAGTACAAACATTTTCATGTAAGCGCTCAATCAAGGTCGTCTTTCGAGCCTGGAACTCAAAGCAGAACGCTAGAACCCTTTTTTTTTTTTTTTTTTTGAGGTGGATGACAAAGTTGTTGAAATTCTAGGACAACACGGTCGTATTCGTAGCTGGAATAATGCACAAGTACAAACTTAGCCACTCATTCGATCAATGTTTCGTTACTGCGGCGTTGGGCACCGCTCTTCGTCCTTCCCAACACCTAATCCATTCTGCTATCGCTGCGGGAAGACTAAGAGAAGATACATTGCTGGCTCTTTAGTAAAAAAGAAAGAGCCACCCCACCAATCATCATAAATCCTAAACAATGTCTAGCTCTTTACGTTTCCTGCAGGCTAACGCCCGTAAATCTTCATTTGCTGTTCTTGAGCTTTCCAATTTAGCCAACTCGACCCAGGCCGATATTATTCTTCTACAAGAACTTCCAGAAAATTTATACTGGCCCATTCCAGGTTTTCAAGTATTCTCTGACTTAACCTCCTTAAAACCATTGGGCATTATTGCATAAAGCAATCTCTTCATCCTACCCCTTCAATCACTCGGGACACCGCCATCACCTCTATTGCTATCAGACTGAATCAGCGAATAATTGAAATTTGCTCAGCCTACTTGTAAGAACTAATAAACAGGTTTCACTTTCAACGATTTTTGATATGGATGCTAATATTCACTCTCCCACCTGGGCATTGGTGCAAAGATGGAAACACGTGGAGCATGTCATGAAGTTTCACCCTCTACAAGAACCTTAATTTTTCTGGGTCTTCCTGTAAATTTTACGTGGCCAAACGGGTTTATTTTCATTATTAATGATGATATATTGTCATTAAGTTTACTAGCTATTCAGGCTTATAGGTGCTTTCTTAAGGAAATCGCCTTCTCCGTCCTCATCCCGATATTGGCCTCTCCAGCAATGGCTAACACTAAGAAAACTACCACCTGGATAAAAAAAACTCACGCAAGCAAGCTTCTTTTAAGACTTCCTAAATTTATCGCTCCACCAAGGTACTGCCACCTTAAAATGACTTCCACACCAAAAGGCATCTACAAGACAATTTTCCTATTTACTTCCATACCGCAGGCAGCATGTGATTCCTCCATACGAAGACGTTCTGCTATTTCTAGACCATCGAAACCATGGCGGACCCTCGAGTTGAGAAAGCTCAGAAAGCTGGTAGTTATCGTCTTCCGCAGCAGTCAGAGAATCTGGAGTCTAATTAAGAACTTTTCCATGGATTATATTGAGCGTGTCGCAACAATCTCAAGGCATCTATATAAAAAGCCAAACGCCATTCTGGGCATAGCCTCTATGAGGAAGTTTTAACCGTGGCGTGGAGTGCCTTTATTATTTTATCGCCCGTAAACGCAGCTCCCAAAGAGGCCCGTCTCTTTTAAAACATGATGATGGTTTCTTTCTCTAATGAAGTAAGACCCAGTGGTCCAGGGATATCCGCCGGAGCCTCGAAAAGGTGACGACACCGACGACGACGCGAAGGAAGCCATGTTCCAGGACTGGACATAAATAGAAAACAGCCACATTTCGCTCTTGGCGACCGAAGAGTGAACGTTTCGACATTCACGCAGTAAAACCTGGATGTCCTTTAGACACGACAGCCAGAACTGCGTTCAGACGAGGAGTCCCATCGGATATTGTCTGCGCCAGGACACTGCTAGGAAGCCATGCGGTGCGATGAAGACCCCAGACAAATCGCGAAAGTCTTGCCTAAGGTCTTGAGATGCTGGTCTCATTGGGCAGGTAGGTCTGCATATTTTAAAAGACCGTTGTAAGCACCAGACTATTGGCCGCACTCGAGAGAAAATCAAGAGAAAGACCGCGGGCAAAGGGGGCCTTCTGGTGATGGCTCGCTCCAGTAGTCCGGGTAGGTGTTGGTCTTGGACCAAGGTTCCATGTCCTGGGGTCAAGATGGTCAGTTTTTCCGTGTTTACGAAATTTCCAACGAGGAGTCTGGGCGGTTCCTCCACCCACCGCACCAGAAGCCTTGGCTCTTGCAGAAATTGACTCCTATTTCTGACGCACGCCTGAAGTCTTAAAAGATCTTGATGAGCTCTAACTGGCTATTCTCGCGTATGAGCAAGACCATGTCGTCGGCGTAGGCCAGGACATTATTCTAGCCGAGCAGCTGCTCCGGACAATGCAGGAGGGGTCCCGTGGAGATGTTAAAGAGTGCGGCGCTCGAAGCGCATCTTTGTCTCACACCTGTGAGCAGGTAGAATACAGGGGTTCTCCCCACGCCGTAGATTTTTGTCGTAGCCTCTGACCCAGCGTAGAGTAAGAGTACCTGCCCCACGAATACCGGTATTAAGACTGGTAGATAGCAGGAGGGACACCAGGAAAGTCCAGCGCATCAAACGCAAATTCCATACAGGTAGTGGCGACTTCGTCAGAAACGCGGTATATATTCCAAGACTGGAATGGATGTATTGGAAGTGAGGGACTAGTCGCCCATAAAGGACTCCGCTGAGGACCTGATATCCCATCGTCGGTAAAGATAGAGGTCGCAGTCCGGTGAAACCAGGAACACCGTGCGGTTTGGAAATGGGGCATATTTAGCGACGGCGCATAGATGGAGGCAGGGAACACACAAGCAGAGATGGGATTCCTTGAAGACTCGATGGAGAAAACTAACATATTTCGCAGGGCAGATCGTCCCAACTGGCCGTTTTCCCCGTTGGCAGCAGATATTTTACCTTTTCCGATCTCGTAGCAACGGAGTGAATCGCTGTGATTTATTGAGATGCTCGGAGTCATGCCTCGCAGGAAGCCACTAATGGTATCCGGAGAGCACGAAGGGCGAGCGAAGCGATCCTTCAACTTAGCGAAAGCCATGTCTCTCATTGCTGGTCTCTCGATATGACCCGCGACAGAAGCGGAGCGCACGTTCGAGATCAGGCAGTGACGGATAATCACCCTGATCGACGCGTTCTCGAGGTTTGAACGGACAAATCCTCTAGCTCGAGTGACACTGGTCCTGAAGGGACTTGATGACTGACGTTAGATTAGCCTTGGTCTCTTAAACCTGTTTCTCCAGATTTCTCCAGATAACAAGTTATCTATGTTTTCAAGGCTTTTTAAAGAAGTGTCTCCACCCTCGAGATCACCAGACTGGATCACAGCATGCTGGACGAGGTGGTCGAAGCTCGGAGGCTTTGTCGATTTGAAGGTGGACCGCACATTGGTCCGAGGTTTTGTAGAAAAGGTTCAATTATCGGGTAACGCGGTTGGAGATTCTCGATGGTAACAGCACTCTAATCTACTCGCATCTACCCGGTTTACACAACTGGAGCTCCTCGTTGGTAGATGTACGGCGTCGAAGATGGCTTTGGTGACTACAAGGTTGGCCTGATTTTGGTGCTCCCCAAGGGCTTCGATGAAACCAGACGCCACGTCACTGGTGGACTATTCGACGATGTTCAGGTCCCCGAGGACCCACGAACAGCTGCGAAGACCTGCAGTTTATGGATTCGCTCGTTAGAAGCATGAGGAACTGAAGTTAAGGAAAGTTGCCTGTAGATTCCGGATGGTGGCGTTGAAAATGCTATATTTTCTAGGTCCAGGACCCGTTGTCCAAGATAATGAATATCAGGCGCGAAGATGCAGGCGAGGCCGGATTCCCTAGCAACAGATGCTGGCGCGACTGCTACCAAGTAGCCCAGGCAGAGATATTCAGCGCATTTCAGAATCTTCACATTCGTTTCGTGTACAAAGACGAAGTACACTCAATACTATATCAAGAAGCAGCACAGCCCAATGCTTCTGGGTCAAGCGGTAATGCCGTGCTCATTAAGGCACTCAAAGCGGAAGCTCTTGTGCGCTCTTTGTTCCTGCTCTGATGTCAGCGAGACTTTTATAAAGGGTTGTATTGGAAATATTAACTAATGACTCGTTAAAGCAGAGTGCCAATTGATTTATTGGTTATACAAGTTTAGAGAAAATCAAAAGAGCGATAGAATGACAGTTGTAAACAGCTAGCAGCAGGCAGGCAGGAAGGGTTAAGTAGTGAGTGACGTCACACATGGTATATAGGTGGCGCCGCCGCAGTGTACATGTGCCAAGGTCGACTTGGGATGAAAACAGCGACTCTATAAATTTCACATTTCTAACACTTCCTCTTGAAATTTATAACGTTCAAGTTTTCTAGGAGCCGCCTGAAGTGTTTCGGTCCCAAAGGTTTCGTCAGGAGGTCAGCCGTCTGCTGAAGAGTGCTGACATATCTTGTGATCAGCTCACCATCTTCCTGTTTAGTACGAATGTAGTGATATCGTACATCAATGTGCTTCGTTCTCTTATGGAACTCGGGATTATGCACTAGCTTTATGGCTGCTTGATTATCCATGTTGAGTACTGTGGGTCTGTCCATCTTAATCCCGATATCCTTAAGAAGTCTGCGTAGCCAGACCATTTCTTTAGTAGCAGCACAGGCAGCAATATATTCACTTTCTGTTGTCGAGAGGGCAACTGTCGATTGCTTTTGGCTTGACCATGAAACAGCACCATGGTTTAACATGAAGATGTAACCTGTAGTACTTTTCCTTGAATCAATGTCCCTAGCATAATCGCTATCTGAGTAACCTGTTAACTCTTGATGGCTAGCGTACAATATTCCTAATTGTGGTGTTGCTTTCAAGTAGCGAAATACATTTTTAATTGCTGTCCAGTGTATCTGTCCTGGGTTGTCAAGGTATTTACTTAACTGTGATGTTGCAAAAGCTATGTCCGGTCTAGAAACAGAAGAGGCAAACATTAGTGAGCCTACGGCTTCTCTGTAAGGAAATTTTGGTGAATTTCCATTTTTATCTAAGTCTGGGCAATCAGCTTTAGTTAGGACTGTACTCGGGTCCATGGGTACTGCTGCGGGTTTGCAATCAATCATGTTGAATTTATCTAAAATCTTGTTTATGTATGAAGATTAGTGGATATAGATCTTCGATCTATCCTCTGATTGTTCAATCTGAAGTCCTACGAAATAATCTGCATCTCTAGACGTTATATTGAACTCGTGAGATAGTTCCTGGACGATAGAATCGATATCGTCCTCGTTCCGAGACATGAGAAGTCCATCATCGACAAAATGGTAGTTACAAGAATCTGCTTTCTTTTTAGATCGAGTTATCATCGGGTGGAATCCCGGCGGCGTGGGAAATCGTAGCGCTGTAGGTGATTCATCCTCGGTCGTTGGTGCCGGCGGATCAAGGTCAAGGTCTATTGGGATGAGATTTTCTCCCTCTAGTTCGTAACGTTCGAGTTTTGTCTCGTTAAAAGTAACATCTTTAGAGATAGAAATCTTTCTAGTAGAAGGGTTCCAGAGTCGAAAGTTAGTGCATGTTTTATCGTACCCTAAGAAAATCATCTTTTGTGATTTCTTATCCCATTTCCTTCTACGTTCTTTAGGTGTATGCAACCATGCTTCACAGCCGAAAATCTTTAGATTATATAAACTAACTTTTCTTCCGAAAAAGAGTTCATAGGGTGTGGTATTGGGAGCTTGTTTAGTGAATGTTCGGTTTAGAATGAAGGTTGCAGTATTGCAAGCTTCTGCCCAAAGTTCTTCGGGAAGATTTCGTGCGCACAGCATCGATCGAGCTGCTTCGACAATAGTTCTATTGTCTCGTTCTACGCGCCCTATCTGTTCGTGAACATATGGAGCTGACAATTCAGGAACTATTCCGAACTTTCTGCAAGTATTTGTGAAATCTTTACTGGTATATTCTAGTGCATTGTCGGTTCTAATCACTTTAATTTTATTGCCTGTTTGATTATAACTGAATCTAGCAAAGTTTTCAAATTTGTGTAAAATATCGGATTTGTGTCTAATGAAATCTATATGGCGAAAGCCACTGGAATAATCTTTGAATAAAATGAAATAAAGTGATCCTCCTATTGATTGTGTTGGCATAGGGCCGCAGATATCACTTAGAATGAACTCACCAGGATTGTACTCCTTTGTTTCAGACAAATGACTAGGCTTTCTGTGAGCTTTTCCTTCTTGGCAGCCTTGACAGAAGAAATCGTCTTCTTTTATGTCCTCGGGTTGCAAACCGTTGATCAATCCTTTCTTGGCCATTTCTCGAATAGTGGTGAGTGAGATGTGTGCTAGTCTTTCGTGCCACAGTTGGAGGTTGTTGATCTTTGCAGAAAATACTTGTGAAGATGAAGTAACTCGGAACATCATCTTGTAGAGCCCATCTTGGCGTTGTCCAACTGCTTTCAGATCTTTTCTTGAGTAGATGCGCAGCTCATCCTTGTCGATGTCTACTCGGTATCCCTTTTCAGTGCACACTCCCAGGCTGAACAAATTTTTCTTGAGCTTCGAAGAGTAGAGCACATTCCTGATTAATGTTGTAATCCATTCTCCATTCACCATGGCAAGGATTTCAATGTCACCTGTACCTTCTGCAAGGACGGAAGTGTTGTCTCCAAGGTATATTCTATGATCGTTGTGGATCGGAGTGAAGGACTTGAACCATTCACGTCGGAAGGTCATGCTGCAGCTAGCTCCGCTATCTGCCCACCATATGTCGCAATCATTCCATTTTAGGATGGTATCAGCGTTGAAACCTTTATGATCACAATCTCCTGCTTGGTTCTTCCGCTTCTCGTTTTTCTTCTGCTGGTCGGCAATCCGTTTCCGACATTCCCGTGACCAATGACCAATCTTGTGACAATAATGGCATTCAGTCTTTTTCTTTAGTTCTGATATCTTTCCTGAATCAGTCTTCTTTATGTTATCTTCTTTGATTCTTGGTTTAGTCTGTTGGTAGAATGCTGTACCTTGCGAGGAATCGGCCTGCTGGTTTCTACATTCTTCAATCAGAAGACGTGCTGATAAGTTCTCTAGAGTCTGCGTAATCGGCGCTTGAGACTCCCATGCTGGGATGAAATACCGCATGCTCGAAGGAAGAGAGTTTATTATCTTTGCCACTTTCTGGTCATCTGTAATCGTTCCTCCTGGATCCTGAATTCTTGCACTAAGATTTTCAATCTTGGCGATATAGCTGCTGACATCCTCTGATGATGACATTCGGGCGTCAAAAAATTGTTGCCACAACATGCCAATTGCGATCTCTGATCTCTGTTCGTGGATGGACATGAGCCTTGTCCACATTTGAGCGGCAGTTTTACAGGACATCAAAGGTTCTAGAAATCTTAATTCAAGTGCCTGTGATATAAGCATTCGGGCTTTGATATCTTTGGCGTGCCATGCATCCTGTATAGCAGAGGTAGCGTCACTTACCTCTGGTTTGATTTCTTTGCCGTCCACGATATCCAAAAGTTGATTTTGCTCTAATAGTAGTCGGAACTGAAATTTCCAAAGGGAGAAGTTTTCGCCTTTGAACTGGCGGACTTGATTCTCAAGGTGCGTCATATTTAGCACGAGTTAGGCTTAGCAGTTTCACTTTAGGTTTGCTTCTTCAAATTTGGGGCGTAGTCAGGACCCATAACCTATTGGAAATATTAACGAATGACTCGTTAAAGCAGAGTGCCAATTGATTTATTGGTTATACAAGTTTAGAGAAAATCAAAAGAGCGATAGAATGACAGTTGTAAACGGCTAGCAGCAGGCAGGCAGGAAGGGTTAAGTAGTGAGTGACGTCACACATGGTATATAGGTGGCGCCGCCGCAGTGTACATGTGCCAAGGTCGACTTGGGATGAAAACAGCGACTCTATAAATTTCACATTTCTAACAGGTTGATTTGGAACTTCCAAGTTCCTTTATTAGTGTTTCGTTAAATAGGAGTATTCCTAGCCTCCGCTTTTCAATTGGCTTGTTTATGAGATGCTTCAGGCGATAAATGATGGCCCATTTAAGCATTACTTCTCCATTCCTAACAAATCTTGGAAGATAGTGTTTGGAAAACGCTTGAGGAGGGCATCCAAACCTGAACCTTTGGTCCAGCTAATGGAGTTAGTGACCTTGATCTTTCCATGGTGTTGTTATGGCTTGAAACCCCGTATCTTTTTATCTTAGGATCTGTCTGGCTCGAAGTTTTCGAAGCGCTTATGGTGGGTGTAGTCTTTGACCGATTGAGTTGATAACGTCGAGGACATCTACGCTAGGGCAGCCTCTGGCGTAAAATGGTTGGATGCTACAGGTGATGATGCAGCTGCAGTGGCAATAGGAGCAGAGCACCGTGATATTTACACTGCTCTTTTCGCTAGAGGGCTGGAAAGCGATTGCCGTCCTCATGATCTGAGGTCAGTTCATCCTCTTGTGGCCCATCCGGTAGCACTTGGAGCAGCGGAACTCATACTCCAAAATGACCAGCGCAGATCCGCCCTTGGGTGCCACGATGATATTCTTTGGAAGGCCCGTGATATTCTTTTCGCCATTCATTAGAATGAAGGCCGTCTTCTTTAGGTCATCCAGGTGTAGCCGCCGGAAGAGTTAACGGCAGGGGGCGATGGTCATACGGGAGGCCGCTGATATCTTCTCAGTTCTTTTATTATGGAAGAGCTTTGAGAGAATTCCTTTGAACACTTCACTATCTTCGACTTCTTCCATCATTTCATACAGCTCCAGAGCAACTGGGACCTGACCGGAAGCGTTTCCCAGCTTTACAACGCAACTTTTCTCCAGTTTACTATCCAGGGTCTTGAGGTAGTCCACTGGAGTGAACTCCAAAGAGAATTTCAGACATACCTTCTGGTCTAAGACCCCAGCAGCTGCTTTCCTTCAACACTCATCCATCATTTGCCTGGATACCTTTATTTGTTTATATTGTTTCTGGGACGCGTTGGCTGACGCTGCGCTGTCCTGTCCCGCGTGGTGTTAACTTAGAGAGGTGGACCAGGCTGGTACATCCTCGACGACAAAACGAGTGTTTTATTTTCTTTACGTTACTCGTAGCTATCCGATTCGGCCTCTACAATTTCGGCCCAATTCTCGCTTTCCAATATTAATGAACACTTCTGGCGTTTTTCACGTACGAATTTGCATTCTCGTCCATCATTTCAGAATTTCTAGAATTCTTTTCATCGGTTAAAACTATATTCGTTCATAATTTTCTATTTTCGTTGTCGATGGGAGCAGCACCATCGTGTTCCTTATCTGTCAGCTATCCGCCAATATTAGTTGCATACCTCTACTCCATTCGTTTCCATCGCACGGCGGAGAGACAATTGACTGTTTAAACAAAATGATTGGCATCTTGTGCCAATAGAACTATAGTGAACAAAATCCGCACTACTTAGTAAATTCAGGATTTCCGTCTGGAGGGCATAATTTCGTCATAGTTGGCGTATAGTTTTTGCCTCTATTTTGACGAGGTGTTATTACTTTTTTTTATTATAGCTTAAAAGTATGTGATATATGTTGTTATATCTTGACAAAGGTTGGCGTTCAGCCAACTAAAATATTTTTAAACCAACAACCCCTTATTGGTGTAATATAACAAGATTGTATGATGTAAAACGTGTTGTATAATAGAAACACCTCTGTAATTAATTATACGCATGTTATACATGAACCATTGCTTCACAATAAGTAATTTACGCTGTAAAAACTGGAGATAATAAAATACAACTGTGTAATGGAATAAGAGTTGAGTTAAATAGCAGAGAGTGAGATATAGAAGTCCAACAACGTGTAAGAATGAGGCTTAAAGATGTCAGAAGTTTCCAGAAAGTCGTAAAGAGCGTACATTGATCTCTTCTTCTTGGACAATCCCAGTATTACGTCAGAAGAATGCCCAGTACTCCGGCATTGGAGGCTATAAAAACCCCTAAAAACTCGGAAATGGATCACCAATTCCAAGTCCGCGGGAGCATATGTCAGTCCACCCCCTTTGATGCCACCATTTACAAATAAGCCATCTTTTCCATCTTTCTGCTTATCTCAACTCTTTCTGTTCACGGAACTTTCCCAGTGCAACTGTGTCCTTCGTTCTTTGTGTGGACAATCCCAAGTCTTCCATTCTGCCTCGACCATGACTGTCTGTACTCTGTGAGAGCTGGGAAAGGTTCTTCCAAGGTGCAGAGAGGTATTGGAAAGCGATTCGAGCGCTTTAAATTGAAATAAATAAATAAATATTGAAAATCTATTCACACCTGCGTGTCCTCTCGGTTACACTTCATTGCAAATATACAAAAAAATATATATATATATATTTTTGAAAATAGAGCAATCCATAAATAAATCTTTAATTAGAAAGGCATATATTGGATCAAAATATCATTTATTTTTATCAATATTTCAGTTGGCTGAACGCCAACCTTTATCAAGGTGTTATAACATATTAAAGTGTGTCAACAACACATTAATATGTTATAACACCTTGATAAAGATTGGCGTTCAGCCAACTGATATTTTGATCCAATATATGCCTTTTTAATAAAAAAAAAAATATATATATATATATTTGTAAAATTCAATATATGCCTTTATATATAAAGTATGTAACATATATATATATATAAATTGAAAACATATAAAGGTTCTTAAAAATGCATATATTGGATTGCTCTATTTTCAAAACATATAATGGTGTGATTTATAGTAGTAAATAAAGGAAACATTCAAATATATTTCTTCAACAAATATATTTTTAATAATTTCCCTCTTGAATGCTCTTAACATATAAAATTTATTTTTAAAAATAAATCTTTACAATAAAAGTTCTATACAATGTTATGAACTTCTAAATTACAATATATTACGTTGTGCTTAGAAAAAAAAAAACGAAATTAAGGTAGGAAAAAAAATTTTAGTGAAATATTTTTAGTCATTGATAAGAGAGAGAGAGAGAGAAAATTATAATCTTTTGATCAATATTTTCTAACGTATTTTCTAATTGAATTTATCATTTCAAAAATAACATACTACATCTAAACATTTATATTTTAAAAAATAACCGAATTTTAAAAAACAACAATCCAATATATATTATTTCAAATTTAACAATTTTTTTAAAAATAATTTTAAATAAACACAATAAGTATATCTGTTATTTTAAAATATTAACAAGTTAGTCGATCTAGAATTTGTTGTTAATGCCCTTTGGTAGTGTCCATACAATACGCCATTGCGTTTGATTTATAAAAACGTTGTTCTTTTTCATATTTAATACTCACAACAATTATTAGCTTGAATTTTATCTAAAAAATTAACACACATCGATTTTAATTTATATTTAAGATAAATCAGCCTAAAACTTCATCTATTATCATTATATTTTTAAAATAGTTTGAATTTTATCTAAAAATTAACACACATCGATTTTAATTTATATTTAAGATAAAACAGCTTAAAACTTCATCTATTGCCATTATATTTTTAAAAAATAAGGCTAAGAAAAAAAGTGGTATAATTATAA
Source organism: Cordylochernes scorpioides (assembly GCA_030710605.1). Lineage (NCBI taxonomy): Eukaryota > Metazoa > Arthropoda > Arachnida > Pseudoscorpiones > Chernetidae > Cordylochernes > Cordylochernes scorpioides. The sequence continues at coordinate 15,662,800 of CP092872.1, read as the reverse complement.
TAAGTATAGAAGTTAATTTTCAAGAGAGAGGGAAAAAAAATCAACGTTTTGTAAATATGAAACGAATACAAGAAAAATGTGATAGTATTGATATGTTACTAGTGGTATATAAAAAAAAAAGATGAAGAGGGCAGCTGTGCGCCTGTCTAGTATAACATTGAAGTGTGTTAAGATGCGCTAAGATATGATGTTAGAATGATAGGTGCCTAAACGAGAAGGCAAGGTGATGGCGTCATTTGAGGATAAGCATTTCCTAGCTCGTGGTAAGCAGCGTGTGCAGGGAAAGAAACTATGTGCCTCTAGATTGAAGGATTTGTGACGCGATGTACACGCGGATTTTGGCACTAGAGCTCCATGGGCGGGAAGTCCTCTGTGACGGAGGTATCTGATAGTAGACCCTGCTCAGCCCGCCGTTCCCAGTACGAGGCTCGCTGCAGAATGGATGGCGATTTGCCCCGCGAGGCCGTGCTGGTGGTGCTCTCGTCCGACGTGTAACCTCCCGGGGCCGAGGAATCCGCTCCGGACTCGCTGGCCCTCGAGACCGTGCGGTTCATGGGCCGCGGGAGGTTGCGCAAGGCGGCGTCACGGAACTCCCTAGAGAGACTCCGCGCTGTTAAACTGTGGACCTGGGACAGAACGAGGGTTGAGTTCCTGGAGAGAGTTGTCAGTAGAATGCTCACTTTAACAGGGGGTCTGCTGGGAACGTGGCCGTTGGTTCTCCTGCCTTCGCTGGCCTGCACAATGGCGACCAACAAGGTCAAACTAAAGAGAGGAAACTAAAAGGTTATGAAGACAAATTTAGTTCAAATAAAGGAACTAGAAAACGGAACACCCCAAATATAGAGAACTTAGATAGACCCTACATAGAGTAAACATTTTAGAAGTTCAAACCCCTAAACAGAACGTTTAAACGGAAAACGATATGGTTCATAAGAAAGGAACATGCTTAAGTAGCTTCAAATTGTAATTCAGTGGTGTTGAAATAAGACGAGCGGTAGACCCCAAATATAGAAAACCGAGAGGCCCTACATAGAGTAAACATTTAGAAGTCCAAACCCTTGAACAGAACGTTTCGACGAATAATGATATGGCTTATAGGAAAGAAACATGCTGAAGTAGCTGAGAATTATAATTCAGTGATGTTGAAATAGGACGAGAATACAAGTTCAGGGTGATGATAAGAGTTCAAGGAGCTTATGCAAGTTCAAAGAGACAATAAAGTACAAGGCGATATTCAGGGTGACGTTACCTCCGTCAGCCCGGCAAACTTGGACGCCAAGCGTTTGACGCACGGCAGCGTGACGGGCTTGATGGAGGAGACGGTGGACTTCTGGGGTGTGGAGCTCCAGACAACGGGACGCTCTTCCCGCTCCGACTCCTGTAGCAACCTGACATTTACCGACGGAGCATACAACGGGGCACTACAGGGCACAGAGAGCCTATCCATTGAAATGTACAACAGAGAGGTTAGGTTGGTAGCTGTCAGGTGGGGACTCACCAAGCTGAAGTTTGTGGGGTCCGTGCGCAGCAGTTCCTCGGACTTCACCTCTCGCTCTAGCCGCCGGACTCCGTAGTCCGCGCTCACCACCTTGCCTGCTCGGATGTAAACCTGCACCACCACCATACCCAGGACTTTTAACTTGTACAGGGATCTCATAAATCTTCGTTCAACAATAATGGACACTGATGACCTTACTAAATACGGGAGGTTGAAATTTATCTCTTTTGTTGCTCCAGTGGCTTCTCAAGTTTACAAAGGCCCGTTGTAATTATTCTCGAATGCCCCAACTTTACCTCGACTAAATTTCTATCATGATCCCCAAACTTTAGATCCACTATTACACTATTAACATGGACAGGGCTTACATCTCAGACACCTTCGTTCAACAATAATGGACACCGATGACCTTACTAACTACGGGAGGTTGAAATTGGTCTCTTTTGTTGTTACAGTTGGCTTCTCAGTTTACAAAGGCCCGTTGTATTCTTTCTCACATACCTCAACTTTACCCCGACTACATTTCTATCATGATCCCCAAACTTAAAACTCTAGACCCACTAGATAGCGTAAATGAATATACCTCGTTCTGATAAAAGTAGAGTTACCAAATATGTAGATACACATGCGTAATATACCTATGTAAATTTAGCATGACTTTCTAATCATCTATATTTACATTGATTGATACTACACGTGTTTATTAAGATAATTCTAAAGAAAAAAATAGTCATAGTTAAGTTTAGAGAAATTTTAGTATGACGAGGAAATTTGAGTAAAGTGTTTTGTAAATTTCATAACGCGTACATTCGGTCAGTCAGAGATATGGCTGTTTCTCGAGAGAGAGAGTCACCTAACTAACCATCTAAGTCAGGGGTCGGCATAATGCGGCTCGCGAGTCACATGCGGCTCTTTGAATGTGAAGCTTCGGCTCTTTATATAGTTCCATACGCAAATATTATTTATGTGAGAATATACTATTTATTTTTGTTTTGAAAATAGAGCAATCCATATTCAATTCATTAGATAATAAAAAGGCATATATTGGATTTAATAAAATATTTATTTTGCCAATATTTCGGCTGGCCGAACGCCAACCTTTATCGAGGCATTACAAAGTGTATATACAAAGATGTAATGCCTCGATAAAGGTTGGCGTTCAGCCAGCCGAAATATTGGCAAAATAAATCTTTTATTAAATCCAATATATGCCTTTTTATTATCTAATACTATTTATTGTTGGGGCAAAGAAAATTTTTGTGGCTCTTTAAAAACTTTAAAATTTTGTAAATTGTAATTTTTGACTCTTCAGACTAAAAAGTTTGCCGACCCTGGATCTAGGTAGAACGTGTCCCACCTTCTCCTCGAGGGAGTTGAGGGTCTCTTCAGGTCCGGGCAGTCCTGGGCGCGGCAGGTTGACGTAGTAGTCCCGCTGGTAACGGTCCAGCGAGCGGCTGGACATAGGGTCCGGCTCCCCGTCGTCCGTACCACTGAGGTCCGTGCTGGCTGCGGTCTGGGCGGCGAACTCCTCGTAGGTCCGTCCCCACTGTCGCTGGCGCTGACGTCGCGTGAGGTTGTCCACGCTGTAGGGGTTGTTGGAGATGGGCGGCGCGGTCTGCCACTTGCGGTGCTCCCGCTCGGCGATGGTTCCTGCGTCCACGGTACCGTTAGACAACTTTCTGATGGCATTTCTCCTCATTATCTCTTTGGTACATTTCCCCACTTAATTTTGGGTTAGACCATTGACAATTAAAATAATTTTATTGACATCTTGTCAATACATGCAAACTGCACAGTCGGCACAATTAAAAAATATATATAATTAAATTCATCATACTATGTACAAAGAACATGGCGCTTCTGCCAGCGCTGCAGAGTTTGGTGGAGAATCACCAGCGGGTCTCCAGCGACACCACGTATTTCGTGATCTACGAAGAAAACGCAGATCGCGTACTTCACCGCTGAGGAGATGGTGATGGCGTGGTCGTCGAGACCAACTGGAAAGATCTAGGACTGCAGGTCCGAGGTTATATTAGAGCTGTGGAAAAACTATTTACGCTTGAAAGCTCGTGTCTTTTAAATAAAAACATTATTTAATCGTCAATTTTTCATAATCTCCTTTTAAAACGATAAAATTAATACCAAATGACCTTTCCTTTGTTCTGTTCTTTCATTAAACTGTACAGAGCTCTCTTCTGAATTTT
>CP092872.1:15632626-15658998 GCA_030710605.1 Cordylochernes scorpioides | reverse complement strand
GGTTGGCCAAATATCACGGAGCAAGTTAAATAAACGTTTAGTTTATTTTGCTCCACTAGATGGTGCTCTGCCATCTAAAAAGCACATGTGCTCGTGGTCAGGAGATGCCTTCTTTATTTTTAATATCAACACCTGACCCACTTATCTTTTATTTTTTTCTATTGTTTTTTCATATTTATATATATCATCACTAGTAAAGGTTTTTACTAGGATAATGCATAGTGCCATGATTCTGATGCACACTTAAAGAAAGAGGTGCCTTTTTTGGTACATGGATATCATCCTCTCGCAAATTTATGTTGTAATCTTGCCTAAACATCAGACCTTGTCACTTCACCAGCTTAAACACCTGTTTGGTAAATTCGGCCGATTTCATAACTTCTCTCGTAGGATGTTATGGAATCAAAGCTACCCCTGTACTGATGAGGGCCATAGCCTGAAACCATGGTATATGTCGTATCTTTATACAGGTTGGTTTTTTTTGTCTGAATTTTCCAAAACTGGTGTTGTGGCTCATTCTTTATCATCACTAATAAAGTTTTTTTTCCTAGGCTGATGCATAGTGCCATCATTCTGATGTACAATTAAATGGAGAAGTGCCTCTTTTGGTACATATCTACATATAGATGGAAAATTTGCCGGGAGGAAAATTAATCCATAGAAGCATAGGGCGCTTCTCCCGTCAAAATAAACGTCAAAACCTGACGCCATCTATTGATAGTCCGCCTTAGACTGATGAGGGCCTTTAGCCCGAAACCATGGTCTCTAGGTGGACGCTTCTCAGTTTGCCAAAGCTGGTGTTGTGGCTTTGTCACCGACCCGAGGCCGCTAGTTGCGGTGACGGTCAATAGATGGCGTCAGTTTTTGACGTTTATTTTGACGTGAGAAGTGCCCTATGCTCCTATATTTACATATATATTATTGCCTTTTTTTTATCGTATTGGGATGTGGAAGAAAAGCTTTTTGAGACTTGAAGATCGTGACCCAGTTTTTATCTAAATGAAGAAAGCTATCGTTATAAGAGGTTAGTTCTGGTGTTAGCATCATAGATTGATGTTTGGACCTAATCACTACGTGAATGGGTTATAATTCAAGATTTGTCTCTAATGTTCAATCGAAATCTGTAATCATCCGTGCACTACCATCTGTATCGACAAGGTACGCTTTAACTAACTACTTGAGCTTCACTTAGAGAAAATCATAAAACAACAACACCACAAAAGTGGAGTATACATATCGTTTGGGTCATGATGCATAAGCGCGCCATCTGTTATGAAAATTCGAAACTATTATAGACGCGTATAATTCTTTTTGAAATTAAACAATTTCTACTGTCATTACTTTTGTTAAAATTGTTAATTTCAAAAAGAATCATACGAGTCTATAATAGTTTCAAATTTTCATATCTTTTGTGTACCTACAGTATTATCATGTCCGCCTAAAGGTAATGAAGGATGTTATAAGCAAATTCTATGATCTCCTATGTCTATCCCATGGACATTGATGTAAACCTGCTGATAGATAACTGCGACTGAATCATTGTGTCTGTTCTCCCCAGATGAGAAGATCTTCCAAGATTTCCATAAGACCATCTCGGAGAAAGTTGAACATCTCGGGAAGGCTCTGCGGGAAGCTTTATCAAGTAAGTCCATTGATTGTTGACCACGCTAAGTTGAACGATGTCTGAGATATTGGTGGACTTCAATTCTTTATTATCCAGGGAGCACCAATTGACAGTCAGACTTTGCCCCCCTAAGTCTGACTGTCATACGGTGCTCCCTGAATAGTCAACCAACGACAGCAGCTCTTATTACTGGTTATGGCGACTTATGGACTATAAATTCAGTCTCCATGATCTTGTATAATTATAGAATGGGATAATAATTTTTAAAAATCTGAAATTTTGACTTATGTCAGAAATACCTTTCATTTAAGTCTAGTTGTTTCTATACATTATAGTGAGAGACCAAACCACTGAAAATTCAATTTTCTAGAAGCACCGATTCCCAATCTCTGGTACCTGTATTACAGTGGCCTTTATTGAAGACACACGAGATAACTAAATGAAAACAAAATTGCCTCTGTCTCCTTAAAAAAAAAAACAGACATCAAGAATTTTTCACTTCCTTAAGTTTTGTCCTTGGGTGTAGTTTTGTTCACTATTCTGGAAGTTGCACAATCAGGAGATGCTTTTACTTAAATGTATTTTTCTCTTTTAGCTTTTAAAAATATTTTCTTTAAAAAGACATTTGAGAAAAATCTTGGATAGAAATGATCAAAACGCTTTCTGATATATACTATTTGAATGATTCATTAGAAATTGTCAATTTGAGATTACAATTTGGTATAAAGCCTTTGTTGCATAGGATGCTCTAACAGCGGTCTAGAAATCCAGCCTTGCGGTCTTCCTGTTCCAAAACAACCATACTATGTGCCTCCCAAAAAGAGCAACCTAGCTTATGATATTTACAACAATAAATAATATATATTGTTGCATCAATTTTAATGCGCCCTACATTTATTCAAAATATTCAATGATATTTAATATTTATTTGAAACAGATTATATACTAGGGTATCATTCCTTTTTATAGTTTCATTCCTTTTGTTATATTGTTATTGTACATATATCTTGATTGGTTATTGGAGTGAGAGAGGACCTAGACGAAGACTGCGGATCACGACTTACGAGGAAGACAACGAATAAATAAACACAATAACTTTAAAAGATGATTTACTTTTCTTTACTTTGCTTTAAGTATGGAAACCCGCTCGGTGTATAACACCAATATGGAGGCAACCAAGGTCAATGACCCTGCAAAGCTGCAACTTTGTGCAACAATATGTGAAAGTTATTTACATATTAAAATAAAGGGTCCAAAGCGGTATTCGATCCCGGTTCATGGCTGTCGGGAATCGAGCGTTTTAACCACTCGTCCACTGACTTCTATATTGCGGTCTTCGTTTGTCTCAGTGCCATGATGGTGACGTCTAATCCAGACAAATGGTAGCTTCTTGATGCCTATCTCTGGGGAACAATCCACCCAAATAATTATCCTGCGCCCCAATTTCTTTTTATCTCCATGGGCGGATCCCGGACCTCCTAGAGCACCTTCCAAAAGAATTTTGGAGAATCAAGGATTAAGTTGGCTGATGGAGAATTCTGTAATCTGATCTCGTCTACCTTGGTTAAGACTTCCTTGAAGATACAACACATTTACTGATGATACTCACTCATGATCCACCACATACACTCTGTTTAACTTTTTATTACAACATAAACCTTAGATTATTAAAACATTGGATCAGTAAACATGAAGGCAACCATTTTCGTTCAATTACATTACTTTATTTTTCCTATAACCTTTTTGTAAACAACAAAGGTGATGATGATAAATTCAATGAATATTTACACAATCATAGAAAAATTATATTAAACCTTTATATAAACATAAATATTCTAACTAAATTAAACACACTCATTTATTTATTTATTTATTTCAACACACAAAACGCGATATCCCGGCTAGAGATAATTGCGTCCATTTACATTTTTTTTTTAAATTTCTCTATATAGACACATTTTATAGAAATACATATATATTTTTAAAACATTCTATGATCAAAGAACTTGCGCATAAAATTAAATCCAAAAGACAAAAAACCTCTCGCAATCAGTATCTTTTATTATTACAAATAACAGACGCTAGCTTTCGAACAATTAGTTCTTCAACGGGCGTTCTTACAAAACGAAAAAAAAAATTTCGTTTTGTAAGAACGCCCGTTGAAGAACTAATTGTTCGAAAGCTAGCGTCTGTTATTTGTAATAATAAAAGATACTGATTGCGAGAGGTTTTTTGTCTTTTGGATTTAAAACATTCTATATTAATTATGAAAAAGGCATCTCCTTAATCGAGCAACTGAAAGTTTCTGATGGCTTACGCCATCTATCGGAATAAATATCAACTATTCTCGTTGATTTTTAATTATTCCAGAATTGGCCAAATACCCATTCTTGATTAATCAAGAAAAGCTAACCACGGACGCGTTTCGGGCTGTTGGCCCTCATCAGTGTGGTGCAAGCTGTACCTCAACGACCAAAAAACTGGTCCTTAAGGCATCCTGAAAAATCATGAAACGGGTAGTTAAGGCCAGAATTGTGTGAGAACGCTATATTAATATTTAACTCTTTCTCATAATATATTTTATTTACAAGGTTGTCCCCCCCCCCCCCAAAAAGTTCGTAAACACTCGGAAAAAATTGAATACCAATATTATTCGCCGTTATGTATAATGTCTTAATGTCTTTGTATTATGTATAAAGTAATTGTGTTATGTATTGGCCGTAATAATATTATTCGCCAAGTAATAAGAGAACGTTTTAAGAAAAACACGAACTTTTAGGACAACCTTATATATGTATATAAATATTTATTGTGGGGGGTGTTTTATAAAATTAACTTATATAATTTCAATTTTTAATAGGGGTAAAGACATATATTTTCTCACAATGAGTTTCTTTTTATTAAAAAACGCTAGCTTTCAATCGATTTAAAAAAAAATCAGTTATAAATATTTACGCTGCGCGTGTATGTTTTTGTAAATATTTCTGGTAAGATAAAGTCGATATTTTATTAAGCCCGTTGAAGAGCGATTATCACTTGAAAGCTAGCGTTTTTTAATAAAAAGAAACTAATTGTGAGAAAATATTTGTAATTTTAAAACTTTTTTCACAATTTTATCATGAATAGAGATTTATATACATATCTGATTTGAATCTGATCAATAAAAAAGTTTCTTGGAAAAACTCATAGAATTACAAACGAAGTTTCTCATACATTTAAGAGAGATATATAAAAAAGCATTGTTTTTTGCGCAACATTTTAAAGGAACGGGTATTTTTGCAGATCATTGAATCAGCTTCTGGGCTATACATCATCAAAATAGAGACGCTACATCCATAAACTCTTACCTTCACACATCACCAGACAATCTACCTATTATCGGAGATCACACACACACAAAGCTTTATTAAGACCACCGGTCGTATATATATCGGAGATCTACAACTTTATAAACCTTTCTACATATACGGAATGGAAAACTTAACAAATGTCTGTTATACAAAATGAAAGGATTTAAAAGCACGAATGTTTCTTTTATACATAAAACAAACTTCTACTGCCCTTACTGCGATGAAATAATATATTGGGAGGGCTTGGCTCATCAGTGGTGAACCCTCCTAGCAGTTTCGCCAATTTAATCCACCAGACCGCTTCTCAGAGCTCTAATACTGTATTGGACGATTCTGCTTATATACGCAGCACTGATGGATGGAATCTCAGAAATGGTTTTCAAGAAAACTATGGACATAAGCTTATAGGACAGTAGAAATACATTCAAAATTCAAATGTCTGTTACTCCCCACCAAAACTACCAAATCAATCATTAAGATATTTGGCACATACTTTAAGATATATATGAATATCAAAATTCAAAACTATTAAAGACACGTAAGATTCTTTTTAAACATAAACAATTCTACTGCCTTTACTACATTGTAAAAATTAATGGGAGGACCTCCCAATAATTATTCCATTATAGTAAGGACAGTAGAAATTGTTTATTGTTTAAAAAAGAATTTTACGCGTCTATTATAGTTTTGAATTTTGATAACAGATGGCGCGCTGATGCTTCATAATATATGACTATATTTGCATATGGACTATTCAATGCTTTTACAAATTAGTTAGAAACTATTTAATTTGAATATTTGAGGGTCTGAAATGGTGATTTATTATTGAAACCATCTCATCGCCTCTACTACGTTAGTCTTCCATGAGAGAACATAGTCTAAATACATGGCTAACACCTGGTCTCTTCTGGAGATAGTTTCTCTTCAGATATTGTTTCAGTTGAAATACTCCTCATGACTTGACTGGATATAACAGTATCTAATAAGAGACTGCTTCCTGGAGAGATTGAGCTTAGACATGTCTACGGTCTATCATAGAATATTCTGCCATAATAAAAAGTAATATAATGACCTAGTAATCAACAGGCGTCGTAGTACTGGTAGTCGTGAGGACTCAGGCAGAGCTCTGGGTCATCCGGCTAGCGTCATACAGTACCAATATTGTGGATAGTATCTTATATGAATCCTTTCTGAGGCTGAATCGAAGAGAAGAATGAATAAGATTGTCTAGATAGATTGTCGTCACGAGTTGACGTGTGAGGAATCTACAGAGTGTACTAGCTGAAACACCCCCACGTCAGGTGACCAAATATAAAAAGATAACATTGAACCAATATGTCCATTCGCAAACGACAAATGTTATCTGCTGACAAAGAATGATAAGATAATGCCGTCAGTCGGCCCGCCATGGCCAGTTTGTCAGGTACTGTCCGTTCACTTCTCTAGTTTGTCTCTTCTCACATCGCGAGTCCATTGTTGACAGTAGTTTCTCTCCGTTATTCTCTTTTAATAGAGCGTGTCCATTGTTGACAGTAGTTTCTCTCCGTTATTCTCTTCTTATAGAGCGGGTCCATTCTTGACAGTAGTTTCTCTCCGTTATTCTCGTCTTATAGAGCGGGTCCATTGTTGACAGTAGTTTCTCTCCGTTATTCTCGTCTTATAGAGCGGGTCCATTGTTGACAGTAGTTCTTCGGTTATTCTCTTCTCACATCGCGGGTACATTCTTGAGATAAATTTTTCTGTTGTTCTCTTATAGAGTGAGTTAATTGTTGACAGTATTTTTTTCCGTTATTATCTTTTTGTAGAGCGGGTTCATTGTTGACAATAGTTTCACTCCGTTATTCTCTTATAGAGCGCGCCATTCTTGACAACAATTTCTCCGTTATCCTCTTCTCACATCGCGTGTCCATTGTTGACAGTAGTTTTTCTGTTGTTCTCTTATAGAGCGGAACCATTGTTGACAGTAGTTTCTCTCCGTTATTCTCTTCTTTTAGAGCGGGTCCATTGTTGACAGTAGTTTCTCTCCGTTATTCTCGTCTTATAGAGCGGATTCATTGTTGACAGTAGTTTCTCTCCGTTATTCTCGTCTTATAGAGCGGATTCATTGTTGACAGTAGTTTCTCTCCGTTATTCTCGTCTTATAGAGCGGATTCATTGTTGACAGTAGTTTCTCTCCGTTATTCTCGTCTTATAGAGCGGATTCATTGTTGACAGTAGTTTCTCTCCGTTATTCTCGTCTTATAGAGCGGATTCATTGTTGACAGTAGTTTCTCTCCGTTATTCTCGTCTTATAGAGCGGGTCCATTGTTGACAGTAGTTTCTCTCCGTTATTTTCTTCTTATAGAGCGGGTCCATTGTTGACAGTAGTTTCTCTCCGTTATTCTCGTCTTATAGAGCGGGTCCATTGTTGACAGTAGTTTCTCTCCGTTATTCTCGTCTTATAGAGCGGGTACATTGTTGACAGTAGTTTCTCTCCGTTATTCTCGTCTTATAGAGCGGATTCATTGTTGACAGTAGTTTCTCTCCGTTATTCTCGTCTTATAGAGCGGGTCCATTGTTGACAGTAGTTTCTCTCCGTTATTCTCTTCTTATAGAGCGGGTCCATTGTTGACAGTAGTTTCTCTCCGTTATTCTCGTCTTATAGAGCGGGTCCATTGTTGACAGTAGTTTCTCTCCGTTATTTTCTTCTTATAGAGCGGGACCATTGTTGACAGTAGTTTCTCTCCGTTATTCTCTTCTTATAGAGCGGGTCCATTGTTGACAGTAGTTTCTCTCCGTTATTCTCGTCTTATAGAGCGGGTCCATTGTTGACAGTAGTTTCTCTCCGTTATTCTCGTCTTATAGAGCGGGTCCATTGTTGACAGTAGTTTCTCTCCGTTATTCTCTTCATATAGAGCGGGTCCATTGTTGACAGTAGTTTCTCTCCGTTATTCTCGTCTTATAGAGCGGGTCCATTGTTGACAGTAGTTTCTCTCCGTTATTCTCTTCTTATAGAGCGGGTCCATTGTTGACAGTAGTTTCTCTCCGTTATTCTCTTCTTATAGAGCGGGTCCATTGTTGACAGTAGTTTCTCTCCGTTATTCTCTTCATATAGAGCGGGTCCATTGTTGACAGTAGTTTCTCTCCGTTATTTTCTTCTTATAGAGCGGGTCCATTGTTGACAGTAGTTTCTCTCCGTTATTCTCGTCTTATAGAGCGGGTCCATTGTTGACAGTAGTTTCTCTCCGTTATTCTCGTCTTATAGAGCGGGTCCATTGTTGACAGTAGTTTCTCTCCGTTATTCTCTTCATATAGAGCGGGTCCATTGTTGACAGTAGTTTCTCTCCGTTATTCTCTTCATATAGAGCGGGTCCATTGTTGACAGTAGTTTCTCTCCGTTATTTTCTTCTTATAGAGCGGGTCCATTGTTGACAGTAGTTTCTCTCCGTTATTCTCTTTTTATAGAGCGGGGCCATTGTTTACAGTAGTTTCTCTCCGTTATTCTCTTCTTATATAGCGGGTCCATTGTTGACAGTAGTTTCTCTCCGTTATTCTCTTTTTATAGAGCGGGTCCATTGTTGACAGTAGTTTCTCTCCGTTATTCTCTTCTTATAGAGCGGGTCCATTGTTGACAGTAGTTTCTCTCCGTTATTCTCTTTTTATAGAGCGGGTCCATTGTTGACAGTAGTTTCTCTCCGTTATTCTCTTTTTATAGAGCGGGTCCATTGTTTACAGTAGTTTCTCTCCGTTATTCTCTTCTTATAGAGCGGGTCCATTGTTGACAGTAGTTTCTCTCCGTTATTCTCGTCTTATAGAGCGGGTCCATTGTTGCCAGTAGTTTCTCTCCGTTATTCTCGTCTTATAGAGCGGGTACATTGTTGACAGTAGTTTCTCTCCGTTATTCTCTTCTTATAGAGCGGGACCATTGTTGACAGTAGTTTCTCTCCGTTATTCTCGTCTTATAGAGCGGGTCCATTGTTGACAGTAGTTTCTCTCCGTTATTCTCTTCTTATAGAGCGGGACCATTGTTGACAGTAGTTTCTCTCCGTTATTCTCTTCTTACATCGCGGGACCATTGTTGACAGTAGTTTCTCTCCGTTATTCTCGTCTTATAGAGCGGGTCCATTGTTGACAGTAGTTCTCTCCGTTATTCTCTTTTTATAGAGCGGGTCCATTGTTGACAGTAGTTTCTCTCCGTTATTCTCTTCTTATAGAGCGGGACCATTGTTGACAGTAGTTTCACTCCGTTATTCTCTTCTTACATCGCGGGACCATTGTTGACAGTAGTTTCTCTCCGTTATTCTCTTCTCACATCGCGGGACCATTGTTGACAGTAGTTTTTCTGTTGTTCTCTTATAGAATGTGACCATTGTTGACAGTAATGTTTGCCCTATTCTCTTCTTATAGAACGGGTCCATTGTTGACAGCAGTTTCTCGATTATTCTCACATCGCGGGTCCATTGTTGACAGTAGTTTTTCTGTTGTTCTCTTATAGAATGTGACCATTGTTGACAGTAATGTTTGCCCTATTCTCTTCTTATAGAACGGGTCCATTGTTGACAGCAGTTTCTCGATTATTCTCACATCGCGGGTCCATTGTTGACAGAAGTTTTTCTGTTGTTCTCTTATAGAATGTGACCATTGTTGACAGTAATGTTTCCCCTATTCTCTTCTTATAGAGCGGGTCATTGTTGACAGTAGATTCTCGGTTATTCTCACATCGCGAGTCCATTGTTGACAGAAGTTTTTCTGTTGTTCTCTTATAGAGTGGGTCCATTGTTGACAGTAATGTTTCCCCTATTCTCTTCTTATAGAGCGGGTCCATTGTTGACAGTAGATTCTCGGTTATTCTCACATCGCGAGTCCATTGTTGACAGAAGTTTTTCTGTTGTTCTCTTATAGAATGTGACCATTGTTGACAGTAATGTTTCCCCTATTCTCTTCTTATAGAGCGGGTCATTGTTGACAGTAGATTCTCGGTTATTCTCACATGGCGAGTCCATTGTTGACAGAAGTTTTTCTGTTGTTCTCTTATAGAGTGGGGCCATTGTTGACAGTAGTTCCTCCGCTATTCACTTCTCACATGTCTAATCCATTGCTGACAGTAACTTCCGTCAGCTCCAGCTACAGAATTTTAACAAACCTTGTAAATCACACACGACCACCACCAATGACCGTGTTCCAGATGAGGACATATCCGTGGAGTCCAGTCCCACCTCTAGTCACGCCGCCCTCAAGTCAGTTCTCGGGGAGTTGGTTGAAGTGACCGCCACCTTGCCACAGATGGAGGTGGGTTGTACTGCCGACGGCCTGTCTGTGTTTCTGACATTGTAACTTACAACTTTCCAATCAGTATAATTTCTTCGGATCACAATTCCTTTCTCAGCGCTAAAGAGTGAAATATTATGGTCCTCGCATATGTTTGATTTTGGTAATTGAAAATAATATTTAAATTTCATTTTATTAAAATATTGTAACAAAGTATTTATTAATTTTATTATTTTTATTACCAGAGTGGTAATATTTATGTTTATATTTTGCTACTCTGTAAATTTCCCTCGTGGCTTATCTTTTGTTTACCATTCATAGTTTTGTTCTTGCCTGAAATAAATTGTTGTCTCCTCCTGTTTTTGTCTTCCTAATTTTCCACGTGGCAATATAATTAACCTGTTTTTAAAGTTTAAATGCATGTGAATTCATTTTTTTCCCATAAAAAACTATGCATCCGAGTTATTGCGCAAAAAAAAAAAAAAAAAAAAACGCCGAATATCTACTGATTAAAATTTAAATTCACAAGTATATCAATGGTTTGTGGTCGTAAACGTTTAAATTGACCTTCATTAGCCTTATGCTCTATCTTCACATGTAAATGTACAATAGCCTGATGAAACCCTTTCAGAGCATGATGCCACACAGCCTACTTATGCCAGAAACTAACCACAAAGACCTGCATGTGTCAAAAACTGACCACACAGACAAACATGTTTCTGACAATACAGACCTCCATATGCCTGACCACACAGACCACCATGTGTCAGAAACTGAAGTGTCCGACGTGTACAGGAGAAGGAGGAAGACGAGGAGCCCAAGGCCGACACCGCGGACAACTTCTACACCGACTACACGGACCTGATGGCGGCCGCTGTCATCAACAAGGCGAGTTGTCCACCTACCTCGATGGCATTACATAGAGCTGCTGGAGCGTCCATCATCTCAATAAACGGAGGTTCACCCACCCTCGGTTTGAACTTACAACTTCGACACTTGTTGTTGAATCTGATGAAAGTTTACCGTTAGAGCTAATTTTAATTATTTCATAAAAACAGCCAGGTGTGTGTTCATATACTCCCAACCATTTCATATTTACATCTTAATGTCGCAATACTATGCACATTTTTTGGTGAATAATGGATTCATTCTTTATTTGGAATATCCAAGCCGTTCACGAATTCCGTCACGTAGGGGAGATATTGAAATTTGAAGATATCAGCTAGTTTTTATTGTTCCATAGAGATTTCCTTGAACTTAAATGTTTAATGTTGATGGATAGGATTCATTTACAAAGAAGGTAAGGCCAGAAAGTCTTCTTAAGAGCACTTTTCGCCTTATTTCTCTTGACTTGACTTGATCTATTCTACTCGAGTGAGACAACAAGGCTTGAAAATCTCTGAGCAATGAATTGAGTGATGATTGGACGACACATCAAGAGCCAGGAGTAACAAAGTAAAAGCCTCACGATCGTGAAGCCAGGGAGAGGGCGGGGTAGCTTATTGCTGTAGACGTCAGCTTACAGCCCCAAGTCAAAGAGATATGTGGCCACCTGTCACCAACTGTCATTTCCCTGTTACTCTCAAGCAATGGAATGTTTGCTCTTAATGCCCTCCTTTCTCTACCGCCATGATCGTTTGAAATGTTATTTGTGTCATCAATCTCATACATAATTGGGTGGCAAATTTCCATACAATATGTATAATAGCACATTAGATAATAAGGCATATATTGGATTTAATAAAAAATTAATTTGCCAATATTTCGGTTGGCTGAACGCCAAACCTTTACCAAGCCATTAAAAAGGGTAGGGTAGTATGGTATAAACAAAAATGTAATGTCTTGATAAAGGTTTGGCATTCAGCAAACCGAAATATTGGCAAATAAATCTTTTATTAAATCCAATATATGCCTTATAATACAATATAATACACTGCGGCCTGTTATTGTAAAACAACACTTGAAGTTACACCGCATGAGTTTCTTTTCAATGAAAAATCAACATTTATTTCAAGGTGAAATATTGACTATTTCTAACCTTTTTGGATGAGGTATGAAAGGGTGAATTATGAAGAGTAATGATGAACGGAAAATAAAAATGTCCAGGGATGGGAATCGAATCCACAATGTTCTGCTTACCGGGCAGATGCCATGTCCACTAGGCTACCCTAGTGTTGTTTTACAATATATGCCTTATTATTATCTAATGATTCAAATATGGATTTCTCTATTTTCAAAATAATAGGACATGTATTTATATATAAATCCTACTATAATAAAATAATTCTATATACAGTTACGAGCGTCATTCTTCATCTCCTAATCAACTCTGTCACAGTTTGCTTTTTTTTTTTTTGGAATGGCGCCCTCCTATTGGTTGGCTACGATCACGCCACCTTTGCCCCCCATCATGCCTCCCCCACTCGCTTTTTCGTTTTTGTAACTATTGTGTTGGAGCGGGTCGCTCCTTAAATAAATGCATATATTAGTTAATAACTAAATGGAATCCTCTCTTTTTCCCAGTAAGAGACGCCTACGGAATCCAACAGTACATAGACAGATAAAGCACATAGGCTATAGTTATTAACTAACATATGCATTTATTTAAGGCGCCAATTTATAATTGTAACAAATAGTATTTGAATAAAAACATTCAATCGGGTAAAACACAGGCGTTGCCTGGGTCATTCGGCTAGTATGTCTATAGTATCCATGAATATCTTTGCAAAGAATTCCTCTAGAGCACAAGGGTCTGCAACCTGCGGCTCACAAGCGACATGCAGCTCTTTGGATGGATGTGAAGCTACGTGTAGTATTCTCATAAATAGAAGCATTATTTATACGAATATTATTTTTGTTGGCAAGAAAAATTTTGTGGCTTTTTTAAAACTTTGAAATATTGTAAATTGTAATTTTTGACTCTTCCTACTCAAAAGGTTGCCAATCCCTGCTCTAGAGGTAAAGCATATAGGTCAATATAATCTGGCAGATTAAAATGGGTTTTGCTAATTTGAGCCTCTTCTCTTTCCTCAATTTCTTCAGTGGGCTTTTTATCAACTTCTGCCTTTTCACTTTCCTCAAATTTCAACAGACTTTTCCTCAACTTGAGTTCTTTCACTTTCTTCAATTTTTACAAGAGGCTTCCTATAAATTTCTTTATCCCTTTATTCTTCTGAGCTCGAGTATTCTATCTCCTAGGCTCTGTTATCTTCCTCAACCTGATTCTTATCAATCTCCTGCTGATCTCACCAACTCTGCTAATCCCCACACACCGGCCATCCCGCCGTGCCTTTTATACATTCCTTGGCCGTGCAAAGTCTCACCTGATTGGTTCTCGTGATCCGCGGATGATATTATACAAATGATCTTATGCAAATCACACTATGTAAATTATTTAGTTTTAACACTGGTGAAACCGCTGAGAGGATTCATCACTGATGTGAGACAGACTCTCTCAATTATGTTTCCATCACTTAAAGGACACACACAGTTGTTTTAGTTCGTATTTCAAAAAGAAAAATTCACGCTAAATAGTTTCAATTTTCAATAGCAGTTTGCGACCAATGGAAAGTCCCAACCATTCACGGCGTATGTTCCAGGTAGTGGAGATCGACCAGCAGCGGAGGTTCCCGGCACAGAGGAGGAACACAGCAACATCCAGCGTCACAACAGAGATGGAATCAGGTAGGTCCAGCCCATACTACAAGCCTGCCACTTGCTGACCTGGGTGTAGTGTCCGAGACCCTCACAGACGGCAGGAGTTCGCCTGAGTTCACCTGGATCCCCGGGGACAAGATGGAATGCATTGTAAGTGACTTCAGATGTGGATAGACAGCTCCCATAGCAGCCAAATATACTGCATGGTCTAACAATGTGGTCACTTTGTCGCATTAGTGGACTTCCCTAACTTCTTAGAAACCAGGAATTCTTCTTTATGTTTCTTAAATTTCAATAAAAATACTTCAGTATCAGATTTGGATAGACAGCTCCCATAGCAGCCAAATAGACTGCAACATGGTCACTTTGCCGCATTAGTGGACTTCCCTAACTTCTTAGAAACCAGGAATTCTTCTTTATGTTTCTTAAATTTCAATAAAAATACTTCAGCATCAGACGTGGATAGACAGCTCCCATAGCAGCCAAATAGACTACAACATGGTCACTTTGCCGCATTAGTGGACTTCCCTAACTTCTTAGAAACCAGGAATTCTTCTTTATGTTTCTTAAATTTCAATAAAAATACTTCAGTATCAGATTTGGATAGACAGCTCCCATAGCAGCCAAATAGACTGCAACATGGTCACTTTGCCGCATTAGTGGACTTCCCTAACTTTTTAGAAACCAGGATCTCTATGTATCTGACATATCAATAAATACTCTAGAAGAGTTTTCATTCATGGTAATAATTGCTAAGAATACTCAGCTGTGTATAACCGGCTTCCATAGATCTAAATAGACTGAATGGTCTAACAACATGTTGGCTTTGTCATTATTGGGCATCCCTAACTTCTTAGACACCAGGAACTCTATGTTTCTGATATTTCTATAAATACACTATAATCTCTTTTTTTATTTTTGATTACTTTTTCTTGTATAATATGTTTATAACTGTTTCTGTTTTAAAAGATGTAAATCGACGCAATTATCCCTAGCCAGGATACCGCGTTTTGTGTGTTGAAATAAATAAATAAATACACTAAAAGATATTTATATTTATGGTTATCATTGTTCTAATAAAAAGTGTAGGTCATCGTTTCGAGTGTTTAAAATTCTTTTATTTCTTTAAAACAAAAAAGATGAGCTTGATTATCTCGTGTGTCTTCAATAAAGGTCACTGTGTATCAAATATTTTTCAGAATTATTGTCTGAATCCTGATATACATGCTGAAAGGTACAATTTCCTTAAGTTTTGTCCATGAGTGTAACTTTCAGAATTATTGTCTGAATCCTGATATACATGCTAAAAGGGTACAACTTCACTAATTTTTGTCCCCATGAGTGTATGCTAATCTATTTATAAGAATAAATATATTGACTAAAACCTATTAAATGGAATATTTATATAAATAACAAACGTGTATAGTATAAAGTTGCAGGAGGATGGTATTCACACACACACAAAGCTTTATTAAGACCATCGGTCTTATACAGATTCACCACAGGAAGAAATAATAGATGGAGCTCCTATACTCCAGACAGCGCAGCACCCAACAACAGCCTCCTGGTCCAAGGATGATGGTATTCATGGACCAAACGGAAACTCTCCTTTAAAAAAAAATACACTAAAACAATGCATTTTGGTTTATCGCTCCAGTACAGGACGTAGTGATGATGATAAAGAATGAGCTACAACACCAGTTTTGGCCCATTTAGACAAAAGCCAACCATGCTTTCGAGATATGGCCCTCATCAGTACAGGGGCGTCTCCGATTTCATAACATTCTGACAGAAAATTTATGATATCGATCGAATTTACCAAAAATATTGTGAAGTTTCAAGGCCGATTTTCAGCCCAGAATACAACATAAGGTTGCGGCAAGATGATATACATGTACCAAAAGAGGCACCTATACATATATGTAAAATTAAAAGTCATTGATGGATTTTTGAAAAAGAACTTAACATTTCCTCTTCTTATCCTGACTCTCAATTCGCGGCCTAATGGCTAAGGTAATCAAAGTACAGTATCTCTTTCTTTAATAAAACGCTAGAGGAGTTTCATTTCTCTACATTGAGATATATCTTGACAATCGTCTTGTGATATTATTTAGTGAATTCACACTTGAAGAAAGAAATCAAGACTGTATACACTCATGGACAAGAAAGTTGTACCTTTTAGCATGTATATCTTTAATAGCGCGCCATCTTTTATGAGAATTCAAAACTATTATAGACGCGTATGATTCTTTTAAAAATTAAACAATTTTCTACTGCCCTTACTGTAATGAAAAATGAAAAAAGCCAGGCCCTCCTATTAATTTTTCTTTGCAGTAAGGTAAGTATAAAATTGTTTAATTTTAAAAAGAATCATACGTGTCTATAATAGTTTTGAATTCTCATGTATATATGTCATAATATATATTCTTCCAGAAATAATAAAGCCAACCTAGAAGCAACCCAGAGAGAGACGGGATGGTAAAGTCCGGTTACTTGAGACACCAGCGACATTCCAAGGGGCGACCACTGAGGCCCGTTAGTTAGTACCTCGGGACTTTTAAGACAGTTGGTGATTGTGTGCGACAAGAACGGCCGCCCGGCTGTGCCGGTTCCGTCTCTCTCTCTCTCTCTCTCTCTGGTTGCCTGGGTTCCTCTTCCAACTTGTGATGTGTCTATTTCCCCACCTTTCATACCACATAAATCTATAGCTATATTTACCCTCGTGTTAAATGACTCTATTAAAGAAGAATAGACACTTCGGCCAGTTAGAGTTTTTTTATTTTCTCAACGTTTCCACAAAAATAGTTTGTCTTCGTCAGGAGAAGTAATTAAAAATAAAGCATTTGGAAAGGCGTTAAAAATGGTTCTGAACAATTCTGTAGAACAATTTGCCTTGCCAAATGCTTTATTTTTATTTACTTCTGACGAAGACAAAAGATTTTTGTGGAAACGTTGAGAAAATAAAAAAAACTCTAACTGGCCGAAGTGTCTATTTTTTATAGAAATATGGATGCCGACCAGGCAGCCTCTATCTTCAGGATATTAAAGAAGAGATGTCGGCCATAATAAGACGGTGTCCGTGCAGCAGGTGGAAGAGGTAAAAGAAGTCCACGAGTACCACGACCCCCAGAGCGGTGTCGTCACCCGACTGCTACCCCCCACCACCTCGGAAGATGACCTCGCCTTCTGGGAGAACATGGACGCCACTCGGGGCAACCGCATCCCCTTTCCTGAGCTGGGCCGGGATTTGCTGATGGACCCTGAGGAGATAACCGGGGAGGAAGACTTTCAGGATGTCTGGACTCTGGATGTCGAGTGCTGGGAGGACAACTGGCTCTTTCGTAAGAAGAAACGCGCGGCCACGTACGGCGGCATTAGCAAATACCTGCTGAGCTATTACTTCGACCCGCCATGCATGCTCATCCCCAGGCCACTGGAAGACTCTCAGGTCCTGGTGGGAGAAATGTGAGTATCTGTGTGTCTTTACTTGGATGTATGTTGAAGTTTTTGTACCAAGTTCGTTCCAATAACTTTTTTTCCATTTTTAAGCATCTCACTGTAAGTGGTTAAAATTTGAAAGGTTTTGTCCGTTCCTATTTAGAGTTGCATTCTCTACAGTAGATAGCTAATACCAAGCATGATGCATTAGCTCGAGATCTGTTAGACTATTTTTGATGCCTATGATTCTTTTCAAAATAAGGCAAAACGGGAAGTATAAAATTATTTTATTTTGATAAATAATCATACATGTCAAAATAGTTTAATTTTCTTATAACACCTAGAGCATCCTTACCAAGTGTTAGGACAACTAAAACTCCTATATTTAGACTAACCTGGAAGATTCATCGAATCACCTCGTAGAACTTGGAAAGAAATGGTAGCTGGCATGTTTCAAGACGGAACTTAATCGGAATGACAATTTTACCAGCGTTTTGATTAATTGTTCAGAGAGTAAGAAACTCTGTGTTGTGCTCCAGGGATGTGGATCAGCTGTCGGACTTGTCTGAAGTCAACTCCGTGGGGTCCATTGAGTTCTCCTCGGACAGCACGGACCTCGAGATGGAGCAGGTGGACTCCCCGTGTCCCCCACGTATCAGGGTGGAGGCGGAGATCCAGCTGTCGTCTCCCGCCCCCCGGCCCGTGCCCAAGCCTCGCAGTCGCACGCCCCAGGACGAGGGCCTGCCTCTCCCCGTCTTCCAGCCACCAGACAAGAGGCCTTCCAACTGCGTCGATCCCAAGTTTATCGAAGTTCCTCAGAACGTCACCATCCACGCTGGCAAGATGGTCCACCTCATGTGCACCGTGGCCGGAACCAAGCCTCTAGGTGAGTGGACGACTCCTGGGGTGCCTCCTGTGAAGAAGAAGCATACCCCGCTAACATATTGAAACAATATTTGAGCATGGTTTGCCATAGGGAAAGAACCATTATATCCAACTTTTTAATTATTTGTTCCAATAGGACATAACAATAGTGAAAACGCTAACTAAAAGAATATGTATACATTGCTCTCTGTCTGTTTTCGAAAGAATATAAAAGAGCTCAATATCACATTCAAACCTGAAAAAGGACGGATTTCTACTAGAATTCATGTGTTGTCCAGGAGTGGCGTGGTTCCACGGACCCAACAGGATCGAGGAAGGTGGCAAGTACGTTCTGTCCAGTCCTCAGCAGGGAACATCCCGCCTGGAGATCTACGACACGGGAACAGCAGACAACGGCACCTACTCCTGTCTGGCGTACTCCCGACTGGGCCAGAGCTGGGTGGACTTCACCCTCAAGATCAAAGGTGGGTCCTACAACCTCTATTTATATGGTCGTTTCTTTCTTGTTGCGTTTCGTTAATTGACATGAATGGTCTCACATCTATTGGGATTCAACAGTAGGATGATAGTGGCAGAAAGAACTAGCATGAGACATGAAGAGAACACAGGGTTATCCTCCACCTCACTGACATACTGTCTTGGCGTACCTCCAGCCACAGCCAGGTCCCAGCTGCCTCCTGAGTTCGTGGTCCGGCCCAAGGAGATGTCGGAAGGAAAGGTCCGCTGTACCATCTCCGGCTACCCCGACCCCCAGATCCTGGTGTACCACGTCAACACCCTGCTGTCAGGTTCCTCCAAGTACTGCATGGGTAAATATTGGCCTCTTCCCAACCTGCCGCTACTACTGTCGAGCAGAGATTAAGCAACAAACTAGCAAATAATAACGATATTTTTTGGGTTGAAAGTACACTCATGGACAACACTTGAGGAACATATTACACTCATGGGCAAAACTTAAGGAAGTTGTACCTTTTATCATGTATATCGGGATTCAGACAATAACTGAAAGATACACTCATAGACAAAACTTAAGGAAGTTGTACCTTTTATCATGTATATCGGGATTGAGACAATAACTCTGAAAGATAGACTCATGGACAAAACTTAAAGAAGTTGTACCTTTTAGTATGTATACCGGGATTGAGACAATAACTCTGAAAGATATTACAGTGACCTTTATTGAAGACACACGAGATAACCAGGTGTGAACAAAATTGTCTCTGTCTTCTTCAAAAAATAGACGACTGCTAATCAACGAATTTCCACTTCCTTGAGTTTTGTCCATGAGTGTATATTAATTTAGGAGATATTACTCACATATTTTGGTATAAAACGGTTTATACATCAACAAATACATTAAATATTTAGAAAAACAACTTCGACACTAGCGTATATACAAATAATCTCATTGACTCAAACTATCTCTATGTGCGCAATATATAAAATATCATATTATCTCCTTTAGAATAGAGAGCTGACAGATTATTCTGTGAACTCTAATTAAAATCAAATACAATTTATAATAATTCCAACAATTTTAAATTACAGAGAAGGGAAGAGTTGCTCGATAGCTTGTGGTTCTAAGGTCCTATTAAAAAAACTCTAATGAAATAAATCATTTAATCATATGATTGGATTTGATTTAATAATTAAGGAATCAAGAGTTTTGTTTCTTATTTCTTTTATTTCTCAAGGGCTTTCGGTCCAACATGCCTTTCAACACGGAGATCCTGAAATATAACTTCACACCTACAACTTCACGGCATGAAGTTATACTTCAGAATTTCTGTGTTGAAAGGCGTGTTAGCCCGAAAGTGCTTGAGAAATATAAGAAACAAAACTCTTGATTCCTTATTTATTAAATCAAACCCAATTATATGATTAAACGATTTATTTCATTAGAGTTTCTTTTCTTTAATGAGACCTTAGAATCACAAGCTATCAAACCCTTGATTCCTTATTTATTAAATCAAAGTGTATATGCAGGGAAAGATCTGTATTATATGATTAGGTGTCTAACAACGATGTGTAAACACAGAGCACCTCGGCTACGGGGAATGGGAAATGGAAGTACGGGACTTCAGTCCCCAGGACTCCGGGGAGTACGTCTTCGTCGCCCGTAACTCCCAAGGGCAAGCCAAGTCCACGTTGACCCTCTCCTGTTCACGTAAGTCTTTGTTCTTGTGGTCCTCCGTCAAGGAATCCATCTGTTTATTACGTCTTGTACAAGTGGGGAACAATTAGATTGTAATAGATTTTGTAGAATGTTTTTTAGTAATAGATAGCCTGGGCTGTAATAAATGGTAAATAGTTATATGCTGTAAATAGCTCTAAATTTCTGTTCTTAAATGTGATGTTCACTAATATTCATTATAGGGTAATTAAATCGTTAACTAACTGACAAATACGTTAATAATTTCTATTATAATAACTAAAATCATATTAATAATTACTGTAAAAGCTCCCAAACTTGTGTATGCATGCAAATATCCAAGACGGATATCGCGTGCTTTGTAAATGATAATAAATAAATAAAAAAAATTAGATTGTAACAAGGACTAACAATGAGAATTATTTTACATCTATATTTAGAAGATTTAAATATAATCATTGACTGACAATATCTCTATGCGCAATATATAAAATATCATATTATCTCCTTTTGAATAGACAACAACAACATCCGCCCTAAAATGTGGACGGGTTACACTTACATCGCCCGCTCAAGTCCATCTGGGAACTTTTCCTGGCTCATCTTAAGAAGGTTCAGTGGTGGGTCTGGTAAGGAGAGCAAGTCCCGGATATGTACAGAGATACTGTAGTGAGCAGATAGTTAAAGAAAGGTTATGAAAGTATAAATTGGACATTAGTGTTATAATACAGTTACATGGGCAGCCAGGGGAATGATGTGGGGATTTAATTATTTTATTTATTTACTTATTCATTTTTATTTATTTATTTATCATTGTTTTGTTTTTGTTTTTTCGTTTAGAATAGAGAGCTGACAGATTATTCTGTGAACTCTAATTAAAATCAAATACACTTTATAATATTCCCATTAAGATCTATAACACCAACCGTTTCAAGCTACAAGGTTGTCTCAAAAGTTTGTAAACACTTGCATGTAATTGAAATACCCTGTCCTGCTCGCGTAAGCCCTTGTTCTTGTGGGCCTCTGTTAATGAATTCATCTCTTTATTACGTATTGTACAAGTGAGGAACAATTAAATTGTAACAAGGACTAACAATAAATGTTATTTTAAATCTATATTTATAAGATTTAAATAATTTAAAATGAGGTTATTTTTTCATTAAGCTCTATAACACCAAGCTTTTCAAGCTACAATGTTATCCAAAAGTTCGTAAACACTTTGCAAAAAAATTGAAATACCAATATTATTCGCCGTTATGTACAATGTCTTTGTTTTAAGACGAATAATCCTTTCAATAATTATAATAACGAATAGATTCAAAAAGGATAAGTTTCTTTATTTGAAAAATCAATTCGAGCTTTCGGGCGCAAGCTGCCCTTCTCTGAAATTGTATTCATTATTCCTGTAGAAGGGCAGCTTGCGCCCGAAAGCTCGATTTGATTTTTCAAATAAAGAAACTTATCCTTTTTGAATCTATTCGTTATTATAATGTCTTTGTATTATGTATAAAGTAATTGTATTATGTATTCGCCGTAATAATATTATTCGCCAAGTAATAAGAAAAACAACGTTTTAAAAAAATACGAACTTTTAGGACAACCTTATAATAATGACTTTTGGAATGGGTTTCATCACGAAAATGACACTTTAAAATAATGCAACAGATTTCTGTAGATGAGTTTCTTTTTTCGTTTTATTATTTCATTCTCAAACTTCAGGGCATTTTGATCTTTGTAAAACGACATTTGAAAATTAGTGTTTCTTTTCAACGAAAAATCGAAATTTATTTTAAGGAGAAACAACGATTATTTCTAATCTTAGGGATGAGGTATGGGATTATTAGGAAGGAATTCCCATCCCTGGATACTTTATTTTTCCGTTTATCATTACTCTTCACAATTCATCCTTTCATACCTCATCCCTAAGGTTAGAAATAATTGTTATTTATCCTTAAAATAAATTTTGATTTTTCGTTGAAAAGAAACAATTGCGGGATAATTTTCAAATGTCGTTTTACAATCACAAGCCGCATTATATTGTATTTCCATCCTTCTATAGGAGTACCAAAGCGAATAATAATAAACGTCGTTAGTATCTCGTTAGTATCCAACTCCGTTTTATATTAGTTTTTATATTCGTTTATATTTTGCTTATTGTAAATATTGCCATACACTTCTTTATTGTGTATACAGGTCTTTTCTCGTTTTTTCTCTCTTTCTCCTTGTTAATATCATATGACTATTCTATTCACGGCCTAAAATTATTGTATATACAGGGTGTACCAGGTAAATTGGGAATTTCAACAATGGTATTTTAACTGAAATTTTTTGCAAGTAAAAATTAAAATATCCGAATGAAATTTGACACAGTAGTAGATAAAAGGATATAGTTTTTATTTATTCAATGTAGTTTCCATTATTAGCTACAACAGTCTCGAGGCGAGTGCGGAATGAAGCACAGGCCTTGGCGACGATGACCTTGTCCATTTGGGTCATCACCGTGTGAACTGCTTTCTTGACAGACTGGATGGTGGTATGAGGAGCTTTGTTGACATCTCTCTCAACAACGCCCCATACATAGTAGTCGAGGGGATTGCAATCTGGAGAATTAGGGGGCCAAATATCAGGACCCCAGTGACTAGGGACGTTAAGTGTCAGCCACGATTGTGTCTTTTTTGCCTTATGGGCTGGAGCTGAGTCCTGTTGGAAGACATACTTCCTTCCTGCGGCCACCATGTCCATCCAAGGCTTCACAACGGTCTCCAGAACATTGATGTAGGTGTCAGCGTTCATCCTAAGGCCCTTCTCAAAGAAATGGGGAGGCATGACATCACCTTCACTGCTGATAACGCCAAGGATCATTACGGAGGCAGGAAATTTCGTGTGCATCACGACAGGTATCTCTGAGGGGTCTTTACAGATCCAGCGATCATTCCTGGGATTTACCTTTTGGTCCACGTCAAAGTTCTTTTCGTCAGAGAAGAACCTTAGCATGCCAAAAGAGTCGTGTTTCAGGTTGTTGAGGAGGGCAGCAGCCTTTCCTTTTCTGTTATTCTTCATATTCTCAGTCAGCAACTGACCTTTCCGAAGGGCATAAGACTTGAGACCAAGGTCCTCATGGATAGTTCTGACAATTGTCATAGAGCCAACGTCCATTTCCTTGGCTATGGCCCTCATGCTCTTCCCAGGGTTTCCATCAATTTTCTCCTTGACATTTTTGACAAATTCTTCGCCTCTTACCCTGTCCGATCGACGCGAGTGCTTTTTCCTTGTAGCTATCCCCTCTTTGTTACTGTCGGCCTCATCAAACTGCTTCTTGACACGATAAATAGTGGTTTTGGGCAACTTAAGAAAATCCACTATCTCTTTGGGGCTCCTTCCGGCGCGCAGAGCAAATATGATGGCAGCTCGATTTTCAAATTCTCGGTTACTCTTCATCACTACACTGCGCACACATGTACTGTTGCATTTTACATGAATATGGCTACGTAATGAAAAAAAAAAACAAGTTTTTAATCTCAAGTAGTTTTTGTTTTATGGACTGTCAAAGTTAGTCCCAATTTTACCTGGTACCCTCTGTATATATATATGTATAGACAAATGTAAAGGTATACATGTATGACAGCGCAAGTGTCCCTAGGGGGACATAGCGCTTTAAATTGAAATAAAATTATTCGTTTTGGGTGTCTAAACACCGTGTACTGAAGCTTTCAAATTTAGTTTATTGACAAATTTTTATATTCGGTTTAGAAAATCTAGCTAACAAGAAAGACATCTTAAATTATAGATACAGAATTATAAGATTCATTATAATTAGACAATTGTTCCCTTGAAGTTGAAAATGATTTTAAAATAGTTTTAAACAGAATTTTTGAAAGCTTGAAGTTGAAAGAATTAGTTTGTTACGTTAATTTTATCTCAGGGATTATTTAAACTCCATCGAACTTTGAATTAAAAAAAACTGTAAAATAGTATAGCTAATACTCGGTGTGTTCCAGAACAAGGCAAAGAGGCATCCAGTAATCAGCAGCAAGCTGACTTAATCAAGGAACATCGGGAGAACAACAACAGAACGAACGGTCTGCACGAAGACCATCGTAGAGCCAATGGCCATCAGGATGTTCACAGCAGAAAGGAAAATCACAGCCGATCAAACAATCTCCATGAAGATATCAAGAGGAAGTACATCCCACAAGAAAACTTCAGCAAGTCCAATGGTATCTACAGTAGATCTATCAGCCTGCAGGACATCTACTGCAGTCCCCACAGCATGTCAGAGCTGGACAAGCTGCAAGAAGAAGCGGCAGAACACCATCAGCCGCTGTATTCCACCAGCGAGATCATTGCCATCAACACCAAGCAGGTAAGTTCACCATCCAGCCATCTCTCGTTAGAACATGGTCACCGTTTGTTCCGTTAAACAGATCGTGACTTTACAATAACAGAATTAGTATTATAAACAACACTTAAAGTTTCACCGCATAAGTTTCTTTTCTGTGAAAAATCAATATTTATTTCAAAGAGAAATATTTACTATTTCTAACTTTTTTAGATGAAGTATGAAAGGGTGAAAATATGAAGAGTAATGGCGAAGTATGAAGTATGAAAGGGTGAAAAGATTTTATTTTTCCGTTCGCCATTACTCTTCATATTTTCACCCTTTCATACTTCATACTTCGCCATTACTCTTCATATTTTCACCCTTTCATACTTCATCTAAAAAAGTTAGAAATAGTAAATATTTCTCTTTGAAATAAATATTGATTTTTCACAGAAAAGAAACTTATGCGGTGAAACTTAAAGTGTTGTTTATAATCATACGCCGCAGTCCTTTATAAAGAATTAGTATTGTTACCCCGTGTTACAAATTTATAGAGTCATCCACCTTGATTCCTTCCTTCTTTGTGTCGTACACGTTTCCCGAACGGGTTTCCATAATCAAAGTAAATACAAGGTTGTCCCAAAAGTTCGTAAACACTATCAAAAATTGAAATACCAATATTATTCGCCTTTATATATAATGTCTTTGTATTATGTATAAAGTAATTGTGATGCATTAGCACGCCATCTGTTATCAAAATTGGAAACTATTATAGACGCGTATGATTCTTTTTAAAAATAAACAATTTCTACTGCCCTTACTGCAATGGAAAAATTTATGGGAGGGCCTGGCTCATCAGTGGTGAACCCTCCCAGCGGTTTCGCCAGTTTAATCTACCATACCGCTGTTATATTACATTTTTCGATCTTCCTTTTATAGTGATACTGTAGCTAGACTCTTGGAATGCGTATTTTAGATGAACTATGGACATAAGCTTTGAGGAATGCATAATTTTACATACAATTATAAATATATAATTCAAAAGAATCATACGCGTCTATAATAGTTTCGAATTTTGATAAGGTAATTGTATTATGTATTATTATGTATTCGCCGTAATACTATTATTCGCCAAGTAATAAGAAAAACATGAACTTTTGGGACAACCTTATATAAAAAAGTAATAATAATAAATAAATTACCTTTTATATATAAAGTTACTTTGTTTATTCGTTGATAATCTTCAGTCTTCACCTCCATGACTCCTCTCCAAAAATAAATAATCAAGATATAAACAATGATAATGTTATAAAATAAAGGATACTATAGTACATAATCTGTTTAAAATAAATTTTAAATAACAGAGATTTAAAAAAAAAAAAGGCATCTCCTTATCGGGCAACTGAAAGTTTATGATTGATAGCTTGCGCCATCTGTCGGAATAAATATCGGAATGAAGACATTAAGATAATAATGTTTCTTCTCACAAATAAATCAAACTTCTAATGTCCTTACTGCGATGAAAAAAATATTGAGAGGGCTTAGCTCATCAGTGGTGAACTCTCCCAGCGGTTTCGCCAATTTAATCTACCAGACTACCTCTTTAGAGCTCTAAAACTGTATTGGATCATTCTGCTTTTATATGCTACATTGAAGGGTGGAATCTTAGAAATGGTATTTAAGCAAAAAAACTATGGA
>CP092872.1:15574944-15627738 GCA_030710605.1 Cordylochernes scorpioides | reverse complement strand
TCTTGCTGAAGTTTGAATGGAAGGATGAGTCACACAGTACCTCGGCCCGTATTGCCGTCGTACCCACAACTTCCATGTTGATCATATTCAAGTTGAAGGGACTTCCATCCTATATTCTGATCGATTTCTCATTACGTACATACATTCTACCACTTTATTAAAGGACATTCAAACAGTAGTTAAAGAACACTTACACGGCCTTGTCATTACGGCTGGATGCCTGTTTTTTTACCATCCAACACCTAAAATTATATTGTCATAACCAAAATGTACATAGCCTGTAACTGTAAATAATACATCGGCAGCTTGGCGAGTGTTATGTACCTAAGCTACCATAGATGGCGCGCGCTCTAGGAGGGAAGTTTGCAAACATTATCCTCCATCTTTGAAATTTTGAAAAAATAAAGCCCTTATGTTTTAAAATAGGAGAATAACAATCAGAGAAATGTCTGAAAAAACCAGAGTGTCATTTGAGATATGCCGTTCCATTATCCATGATGATCTGGACCTAAAAAGATGATCTTGCAAGTTTGTCGATATGAAAAGATGTCTTCTTGCCTCCAATAGAATGAATTGTATGGGCTAGTGGAAATTTTGTACATAGGGGATGTGTCATTTGGGATATGCCATTCCCTTATCCATGGTGTTATGGGACTAAAAAGACGATCTTGTAAGTTTGTTGATATTAAAAGATGTATCCATGCCTCCAATAGAATGGAATATATGGGCTAGTGTCAATGTTGTACATAGGGGATATGCCATTTGGGATATGTCATTCCATTATCTATCATCATAGATGATAGATAGATCTGGACCTAAAAATACGATATTGCAAGTTTTTCGATAATGTCTCCATGCCTTCAACAGAATGGATTAAATAAGCTAGTGTTCAATGTTTACATAGGGGATATGTCATTTGGGATATGTCATTCCATTATCTATCATCTATGATGATAGATAGATCTGGGCCTAAAAAGACGATCTTGCAAGTTTGTTGATAAGAAAATATTTCTCCATGCCTCTCCAATAGAATGGATTATATAAGCTAGTGAGGAATGTTGTACATAGGGAATATGCCATTCCATTATCCTTGATGTTCTGGACCTAAAAAGACGATCTTGCAAGTTTGTCGATATGAAATGGTGTCTTGATGCCTTCAATAGAATGGATTGTATGGGCTAGTGCAGGGGTCGGCAAACTGTGGCTCGCGAGCCACATGCGGCTCTTTAGTTCCATACGTAAATATTATTTATGCAAGTACTATTTAGTGTTGGCAAGAAAAAAAAATTGTGGCTCTTTAAGAACTTTGAAATTTTGTAAATTGTAATTTTTAACTCTTCCGACTCAAAAGTTTGCCTACCCCTGGGCTAGTAGCTATGTTGTACATAGAGGAATGGATTTTTTAAAAAAGAGAACAGGATTCAGGTTACCTGGGCGAGGTGGAGCGTTGATGGGGACTTCTGGAACCTTGGATTTGTGGATTTCCTCCACTACCATGGGCGGGGGCTCAACCTGGGCAGAGGTCAACCAGGTCGCATCAATACGTAGAGCTCCAGTGTCGATCAACCAATGTACCTTTTCTGTTATCTCAGGGAGTTTTGGTTGATTCAGTTCCGCAACTCTCTGCGGCCATGTGCGCTGTACCACATTGGGCTTCTCTCCCTTCACCAAGCATGCAACCACCACCACCACAAATTAGGAGAGATAAACCACAAATCTCTGGTGTGGCGGAACTTCCCAAAGACATGCACAACACTTTTATATTCAACCTTTTGATTGTTTAATTGAAAGAACACAATGTGAAAAACGATCGTTATAGCGTCTTTATGGAAAAATGCACTCGAGATGATGGAATAGAACTTGTTTCTGACCGTGTAAAAGACGTTGTTCCTGGTAATAAAGTCTGCGGAGACAAAATTGTATCATTCGAATATTTGTAGGTCAACTTGGAATTGTCTATTATACTTCTAAAATTTTGAATGAGCGCTGTCATAGTGCTACTTGTAATACATCAAATATATGGTTTTCTATATATGAAAAAGCATATATTGAATCAAAAATTAATATACTTACCAAAATCAAATACTTTAGTGTACTTTGATATAATAAATAGTCGCATGGTGCCATTCTCTCTCTCTCTCTCTCTCGAAATATTGGTAAACAAAAATATTATTTTTGAAAACTATTTCAAAAGTGAAATTGTACTGAAATCAGGTCCTGATTATGCAACTAAAGGTTTTTGATAGCTTGCGCCATCTATAGGAATAAATATCAACTAATCGTTGGATTTTAATTATTCAAGAATTAGCTAAATACCCTTGCACCACGCTAAACAAGGCCAACAGCCTTAAACACGTACGTGGCTAGCGTTTCTTGATCAAGAAAGGGTATTTTGCCAATTCTGGAATAATAATAAAACATCAACGCGCGCGATTTGTAATTCTACTATTCTAAAATTTTATGTCCATAGTTTTTGCTTAAATACCATTTCTAAGATTCCATCCTTCAGTGTAGCATATAAAAGCAGAATTATCCAATACAGTATTAAACCTCTAAAGAGGTAGTCTGGTAGATTAAATTGGTGAAACCCCTGGGAGAGTTCACCACTGATAACCAAGCCCTCTCAATATTTTTTCATCGCAGTAAGGACATTAGAAGTTTGATTTATTTGTGAGAAGAAACATTATTATCTTAATGTCAACATTCCGATATTTATTCCGACAGATGGCGCAAGCTATCAATCATAAACTTTCAGTTGCCCGATAAGGAGATGCCTTTTTTTTTAATCTCTGTTATTTTAAATTTATTTTAAACAGATTATGTACTATAGTATCATTTATTTTATAACATTATCATTGTTTATATCTTGATTATTTATTTTTGGAGAGGAGTCATGGACGTGAAGACTGAAGATCACCAACGAATAAACAAAGTATATAAAAGGTAATTTATTTATTATTAGTACCTTTTTATATAAGGTTGTCCCAAAAGTTCATGTTTTTCTTATTACTAGGCGAATAATAGTATTACGGCGAATACATAATAATACATAATACAATTACCTTATCAAAATTCGAAACTATTATAGACGCGTATGATTCTTTTGAATTTTATATTTATAAATGTATGTAATTCTACTGTCCTCAAAGCTTATGTCCATAGTTCATCTAAAATACCCATTCCAAGAGTCTAGCATCAGTATCACTATGAAATGAAGATCGAAAAATGCAATATAACAGCGATATGGTAGATTAAACTGGCGAAACCACTGGGAGGGTTCACCACTGATGAGCCAGGCCCTCCCATTAATTTTTCCATTGCAGTAAGGGCAGTAGAAATTGTTTATTTTTAAAAAGAATCATACGCGTCTATAATAGTTTCCAATTTTGATAACAGATGGCGCACTAATGCATCACAATTACTTTATACATAATACAAAGACATCTACTTATACATTTGCCTTATTCTGTCTGTTTGTTTGTCTGTTTGTTTGTCTGAAGCTCACGGATAGAATGCGCGCCCATTGGCTGCCAGCAAACACGTGACCTCCCTGCCCGCCCCCCTCTAGACAACCCTGTTATCAGCTGTGTGATACATACACCTGTCTATAGCGGCCATTCTAGACAACCCTGTTATCAGCAGTGTGTTACATCCACCTGTCTATACAGACCACCCTGTCTATAGCGGTCACTTTAGGCAACCCTGTTATCAGCAGTGTGATACATACACCTGTCTATACAGACCACCCTGTCTATAGCGACCACTCTAGACAACCCTGTTATCAGCTGTGTGATACATCCACCTGTCTATAGCGACCACTCTAGACAACCCTGTTATCAGCTGTGTGATACATCCACCTGTCTATACAGACCACCTGTATATAGCGGCCATTCTAGAAAACCCTGTTATCAGCTGTGTGAAGCATACACCTGTCTATAGCGGCCACTCTAGACAACCCTGTTATCGGCTGTGTGATACATACACCTGTCTATAGCGGCCACTCTAGACAACTCTAGGCGGCGATGCCTTGATTCCTGACAACTGTCAAATGTAAATATTTCTTTTTCACCCTCCTGGTTGAGTTGCTACATTGACTCCCAAGACTAGACGTCACCGCGGCAAGCGCTAACCTATTGTATTTACCCCTCTCTTCTCTCTTTCTCTTTGAGATGTAACATTGTCTAGAAGACAATAAATTATTTTCAATTGTCAATTGTCACTCTAGACAACCCTGTTATCAGTTGTGTGATACATCCACCTGTCTATACAGACCACCCTGTCTATAGCGGGCACTTTAGGCAACCCTGTTATCATCAGTGTGTTACAATCACCTGTCTATACAGACCACCCTGTCTATAGCGGTCACTTCAGGCAACCCTGTTATCAGCAGTGTGATACATACACCTGTCTATACAGACCACCCTGTCTATAGCGGCCACCCTAGACAACCCTGTTATCGGCTGTGTGATACATACACCTGTCTATACAGACCACCCTGTCTATAGCGACCACCCAAGACAACGTGTTTAAAATATATTCGCACTCGGGTAAACCCCGGGCGTTGCCCGGGCCATTCGTCTAGTTATACATAAAGGCGAATAATATTGGTATTTCAATTTTTTGCAAGTGTTTACGAACTTTTGGGACAACCTTGTATTTACTTTGATTATGGAAATCCGTTCGGGAAACATGTACGACACAAAGAAGGAGGGAATCAAGGTGGATGACCTTACAAATTTGTAACACGGGGTAACAATACTAATTCTGTTATTGTAAAGTCACGATCTGTTTAACGGAACAAAAGGTCTGTGGTTGACCATGTTCTGACGAGAGATGGCCGGATGGTGAACTTACCTGCTTGGTGTTGATGGCAATGATCTCGCTGGTGGAATACAGAGGCTGATGGTGTTCTGCCGCTTCTTCTTGCAGCTTGTCCAGCTCTGACATGCTGTGGGGACTGCAGTAGATGTCCTGTAGGCTGATAGATCTACTGTGGATACCATTGGACTTGCTGAAGTTTTCGTGTGGAATGTACTTCCTCTTGATATCTTCATGGATATTGTTTGATCGGCTGTGATTTTCCTTTCTGCTGTGTACATCCTGATGGCCGTTGGCTCTACGATGGTCTTCGTGCAGACCGTTCGTTATGCTATTGTTCTCCCGATGTTCCTTGTTGATGTCAGCTTGCTGCTGATTGTTGGATGCTTCTTTGCCTTGTTCTGGAACACACCGAGTATTAGCTCTACTGTTTTACAGATTTTTTTCCAGAGTTCGACGGAGTTCAAATAATCCCTGAGATAAAATTAACGTAACAAACTAATTCTTTCAACTTCAAGATTTCAAAAATTCTTTTAAAAAACTATTTTAAAATCCTTTTCAACTTCATGGGCAACAATTATCTACTTAAAAATAAATCTATATATTTTGGTGTCTATAGTTTCTAAGATGTCTTTCTTGTTAACTAGATTTTTTAACCTAATATCAAAAGATTGCCAATAAACTAAATTTGAAAGCTTCAGTACACACGGTGTTTAGACACCAAAAATGAATTATTTTATTTCAATTTAAAGTGCTATGTCCCCCTAGGGACACTTACACTGTCATACATGTATGTTTTTACATTTGTCTATACATATATATATAATAATTTTAGGCTGTGAATAGAATAGTCATATGATGTTAACAATGAGAAAGAGAAAAAAAACTAGAAAAGACCTGTATACAAAATAAAGAAGTGTATGGCAATATTTACAATAAGCAAAATATAAACGAATATAAAAACTAATATAAAACGGAGTTGGATACTAACGAGATACTAACGACGTTTATTATTATTCGCTTTGGTACTCCTATAGAAGGATGGAAATACAATACAATATAATGCGGCTTGTGATTGAAAACGACATTTGAAAATTATCCCGCAAGTGTTTCTTTTGAACGAAAAATCAAAATTTATTTTAAGGAGAAATAACGATTATTTCTAACCTTAGGGATGAAGTATGAAAGGATGAATTGTGAAGAGTAATGATAACGGAAAAATAAATTGTCCAGGGATGGGAATCCCTTCCCTAATAATCCCATACTTCATCCCTAAGATTAGAAATAATCGTTGTTTCTCCTTAAAATAAATTTAGATTTTTCGTTGAAAAGAAACACTAATTTTCAAATGTCGTTTTACAAAGATGGAAATGGCCGAAAGTTTTAGAATGAAATAATAAAATGAAAAGAAACTCAACTCCAGAAATCTGTTACATTGTTTTAAAATGTCATATTCATGATGAAACCCATTCGAAAAGTCATTATTATAAGGTTGTCCTAAAAGTTCGTATTTTTCTTAAAACGTTGTGATATATAGCTAGCAATAAATATGTATATATATGTTTCTATGAAAATGTTAATCTGCAAGACGCAGGTTATCATCATCCCTTTTTGATTTGTTTTTGTCACTTTGGCGGTTTGCAAATAAACAACAAAAGATGTATCAGACATTATAAAGACAATAAAGATTTTCTGATAATAAAAGTGTACAAAGATATTGCACGTTGTTTTTCTTATTACTTGGCAAATAATATTAATACGGCGAATACATAATAATACAATTACTTTATACATAATACAAAGACATTATACATAACGGCGAATAATATTGGTATTTCAATTTTTTTGTAAGTGTTTACAAACTTTTGAGACAACCTTGTAGCTTGAAAAACTTAGTGTTATAGAGCTTAATGAAAAAATACTTATTTTACATTATTTAAATCTTATAAATATAGATAAACTAATACTCATTGTTAGTCTTTGTTACAACCTAATTGTTCTTCACTTGTATAAGACGTAATAAAGATATGGATTCCTTGACTGAGGACCACAAGAACAAGGGTTACGTGAGCAGAAAAGGATATTTCAATTATTTGCAAGTGTTTACAAACTTTTGGGACAACCTTGTAGCTTGAAAAGCTTGGTGTTATAGAGCTTAATGGGAATATTATAAAGTGTATTTGATTTTAATTAGAGTTCACAGAATAATCTGTCATCTCTCTATTCTAAAAAAAAAAAAAACAATGATAAATAAATAAATAACAATGATTAAGTAAATAAATAAAATAATTAAATCCCCACATCATTCCCCTGGCTGCCCATGTAACTGTATTATAACACTAATGTTCCAATTTATACTTCCATAACCTTTCTTTAACTATCTGCTCACTACAGTATCTCTGTACATATCCGGGACTTGACTTGCTCTCCATACCAGACCCACCACTGAACCTTCTTAAGATGAGCCCGGAAAAGTCCCCAGATGGACTTGAGCGGGCGATGTAAGTGTAACCCGTCCACATTTTGGGGCGGATGTTGTTATTGTCTATTCAAAAGGAGATAATATGATATTTTATATATTGCGCATAGAGCTATTGTCAGTCAATGATTATATTTAAATCTAAATATAGATTCAAATAATTCTCATTGTTAGTGCTTGTTACAATCTAATTGTTCCCCACTTGTACAAGACGTAATAAACAGATGGATTTCTTGACGGAGGACCACAAGAACAAGGACTTACGTGAACAGGAGAGGGTCAACGTGGACTTGGCTTGTCCTTGGGAGTTACGGGCGACAAAGACGTACTCCCCGGAGTCCTGGGGACTAAAGTCCCGCACTTCCATTTCCCATTCCCCGTAGCCGAGGTGCTCTGTGTTTACACATCGTTGTTAGACACCTAATCATATAATACAGATCTTTCCCTGCATATACACTTTGATTTAATAAATAAGGAATCAAGGGTTTGATAGCTTGTGATTCTAAGGTCTCATTAAAGAAAAGAAACTCTAATGAAATAAATCGTTTAATCAGATAATTGGGTTTGATTTAATACATAAGGAATCAAGGGCCGAGTCGCTCATTAGCTTGTGATTCTAAGGTCTCATTAAAGAAAAGAACTAATGAAATAAATCATTTAATCATATAATTGGGTTTGATTTAATAAATAAGGAATCAAGAGTTTTGTTTCTTATATTTCTCAAGCACTTTCGGGCTAACACGCCTTTCAACAAAGAGATCCTGAAATACAACTTCATGCCGTGAAGTTGTAGGTGTGAAGTTATATTTCAGAATCTTCGTGTTGAAGGACATTTTGGACCGAAAGCCCTTGAGAAATAAAAAAATAAGAAATAAAACTCTTGATTCCTTAATTATTAAATCAAACCCAATCATATGAAAAAATGATTTATTTCATTAGAGTTTTTTTTTCTTTAATGGAACATTAGAATCACAAGCTATCGAGCAACTCTTCTCTTCTCTGTAATTTAAAATTGTTGGAATTATTATAAAGTGTATTTGATTTTAATTAGAGTTCACAGAATAATCTGTCAGCTCTCTATTCTAAAGGAGATAATATGATATTTTATATATTGCACACATAGAGATAGTTTGAGTCAATGATTATTTGTATATACGCTAGTGTCGAAGTTGTCTTTCTAATTATTTAATGTATTTGTTGATGTATAAACTGTTTTATACCAAAATATGTGAGTAATATCTCCTAAATTAATATACACTCATGGACAAAACTTAAGGAAGTGGAAAGTCGTTGATTAGCAGTCGTCTATTTTTTGAAGAAGACAGAGACAATTTTGTTCACACCTCGTTATCTTGTGTGTCTTCAATAAAGGTCACTGTAATATCTTTCAGAGTTATTGTCTGAATCCCGATAAACATGCTAAAAGGTACAACTTCCTTAAGTTTTGTCTATGAGTGTATCTTTCAGAGTTATTGTCTCAATCCCGATATACATGATAAAAGGTACAACTTCCTTAAGTTTTGTCTATGAGTTTATCTTTCAGAGTTATTGTCTCAATCCCGATATACATGATAAAAGGTACAACTTCCTTAAGTTTTGTCTATGAGTGTGTCTTTCAGAGTTATTGTCTCAATCCCGATATACATGATAAAAGGTACAACTTCCTTAAGTTTTGTCCATGAGTGTATCTTTCAATCAAAGAAATCGTTATTTTTTGCTAGTTTGTTGCTTAATCTCTGCTCGACAGTGGTAGCAGCAGGTTGGGAAGAGGAAAATATTTACCCATGCAGTACTTGGAAGAACCTGACAATAGGGTGTTGACGTGGTACACCAGGATCTGGGGGTCGGGGTAGCCGGAGATGGTGCAGCGGACCTTCCCTTCCGACATCTCCTTGGGTCGGACCACGAACTCAGGAGGCAGCTGGGACCTGGCTGTGGCTGGAGGTACGCCAAGACAGTATGTCAGTGAGGTGGAGGATAACTCTGTGTTCTCTTCATGTCTCATGCTATTTCTTTCTGTTACTATCATCCTATCTCCGCCTTTGCCGGTCCCAAGCCCGGATGAAAAAGGAGGAGAGGGAGCAGTAACAAGCTCGGTAAAAAAACCTGGGTTCAGCTGGCCCGGCTGATAGTACCCTGTAAGGCTCCTGATCTAGGGATACAGGATGAGCAGCGTTTGTACTCCATGTTAGGAGCGGCTGCACATGGCGTCTGTTCCTCATGTTAGAGGCGGCCATTTCTTTTGGAGCTAAGTCGGCCTGCCACTGAGTAGTGCTCCCAGTCTTAATGACAAAGACAGACGCATTCTACTTCATCCAGTGTGAAGATAAGAAAGAAGAAGACTATCATCCTACTGTTGATCACCAATAGTTGTGAGACCATTCATGTCAATTAACGAAACGTAACAAGAAAGAAACGACTATATAAATAGAGGTTGTGGGACCCACCTTTGATCTTGAGGGTGAAATCCACCCAGCTCTGGCCCAGTCGGGAGTACGCCAGGCAGGAGTAGGTGCCGTTGTCCGCTGTTCCCGTGTCGTAGATCTCTAGGCGGGATGTTCCCTGCTGAGGACTGGATAGAACATACTTGCCGCCTTCCTCGATCCTGTTGGGTCCGTGGAACCACGCCACCCCTGGACAACACATGAATTCTAGTGAAAATCCGTCCTTTTGCAGGTTTGAATGTGATATTGAGCTTTTCTATTTTTTTTCGAAAACAGACAGAGAGCAATGCATACATATTCTTTTAGTTAGCGCTTTCACTATTGTTATGACCTATTGGAACAAATGAATTGAAAAGTTGGATATAATGGTTCTATAGAACGACATTTGAAAATTATCCCGCATGTTTTTTAAAACAAATATCGAAATTTATTTTAAGGAGAAATAGCGATTATTTCTAACCTTAGGGATGAAGTATGAAAGGATGAATTGTGAATAAAGTGTCCAGGGATGGAAATCGAACCCACAGTGTTCCGCTTACCGGGCGGATAATGGTTCTATCCCTATAGCAAACTATGTTCAAAGATTGTTTCAATATGTCAGCGCGGTATTCTTCTGCATCACAGGAGGCAACCCAGGAGTCGTCCACTCACCTAGAGGCTTGGTCCCGGCCACGGTGCACATGAGGTGAACCATCTTGCCAGCGTGGATGGTGACGTTCTGAGGAACTTCGATAAACTTGGGATCTACGCAGTTGGAAGGCCTCTTGTCTGGTGGCTGGAAGACGGGGAGAGGCAGGCCCTCGTCCTGGGGCGTGCGACTGCGGGGCTTGGGCACAGGCCGGGGGGCGGGAGACGACAGCTGGATCTCCGCCTCCACCCTGATACGTGGGGGACACGGGGAGTCCACCTGCTCCATCTCGAGGTCCGTGCTGTCCGAGGAGAACTCGATGGACCCCACGGAGCTGACTTCAGACAAGTCCGACAGCTGATCCACATCCCTGGAGCACAACAGAGTTTCTTACTCTCTGAACAAATCATCAAAACGCTGGTAAAATTGTCCTTCAGATTAAGTTCCGTCTTGAAACATGCCAGCTACTATTTCCTTCCAAGTTCTACTAGGTGATTCGATGAATCTTCCAGGTTAGTCTAAATATAGGCGTTTTAGTTGTCCCAACATTTGGTAAGGTTGTTAAGTGTTATAAGAAAATTAAACTGAGAGACGTACGCGTATATGATCATTTATCAAAATAAAATAATCTTAAACTGCCCGTTTTATTTTGAAAAGAATCATAGGCATCAAAAATAGTTTAACAGATGTCGAGCTAATGCATCACGCTTGGTATTAGCCATCTACTGTAGGGAATGCAACTCTTAATAAGAACAGACAAAACCTTTCAAATTTTAGAATCTACAGTGGGATGCTTGAAAATGGGAAATAGTTATTGAAACGAACTTGACTCAAACCTTCAACATACATCCAAGTAAAGACAGACAC
The DNA here is from genome assembly GCA_030710605.1 of Cordylochernes scorpioides. Taxonomy (NCBI): domain Eukaryota; kingdom Metazoa; phylum Arthropoda; class Arachnida; order Pseudoscorpiones; family Chernetidae; genus Cordylochernes; species Cordylochernes scorpioides. The sequence goes on along the minus strand of CP092872.1, from coordinate 15,616,502 downwards.
TCACATTTCTCCTACCAGGACCTGAGAGTCTTCCAGAGGTCTGGGAATGAGCATGCACGGCGGGTCGAAGTAATAGCTCAGCAGGTACTTGCTGATACCGCCGTACGTGGCCGCGCGTTTCTTCTTACGGAAGAGCCAGTTGTCTTCCCAGCACTCGACATCCAGGGTCCAGACATCCTGAAAATCCTCATCCCCGGTTATCTCCTCCGGGTCCATCAGCAAGTCCCGGCCCAGCTCAGGGAAGGGGATGCGGTTGCCCCTAGTGGCGTCCATGTTCTCCCAGAAGGCGAGGTCGTCTTCCGAGGTGGTGGGGGGCAGCAGTCGGGTGACGACACCGCTCTGGGGGTCATGGTACTCGTGGACCTCCTTCACCTCTTCCACCTGCTGCACGGACAACGTCTTATGGCCGACATCTCTTCTTTAATATCCTGAAGATAGAGGCTGCCTGGCCGGCATCCATATTTCTATAAAAAATAGACACTTCGGCCAGTTAGAGTTTTTTATTTTCTCAACGTTTCCACAAAAATCTTTTGTCTTCGTCAGAAGTAAATAAAAATAAAGCATTTGGCAAGGCAAATTGTTCTACAGAATTGTTCAGAACAATTTTCAACGCCTTTCCAAATGCTTTATTTTTAATTACATCTCCTGACGAAGACAAAAGATTTTTGTCGAAACGTTGAGAAAATAAAAAAAACTCTAACTGGCCGAAGTGTCTATTCTTCTTTAAGAGTCATTTAACACCAGGGGAAATAATATAGCTATAGATTCATGTGGTATGAAAGGTGGGGAAATAAACACATCACAATTTGGAAGAGGAACCCAGGCAACCAGAGAGAGACGGGACCGGTACAGCCGGGTGGCCGTTCGTGTCCCACACAATCCCCAACTGTCTTAAAAGTCCCGAGGTGTTAACGGGCCCCAGTGGTCGCCCCTTGGAATGTCGCTGGTGTCTCAAGTAACCGGACTTTACCATCCCGTCTCCCTCTAGGTTGCTTCTAGGTTGGCTATATTAGTTCTGGAAGAATAGATATTATGACATATATACATCAGAATTCGAAACTATTATAGACACGTATGATTCTTTTAAAAATTAAACAATTTTATACTGACCTTACTGTAATGAAAAATTAATGGGAGGCCTGGCTTTTTTTATACATTTTTGATTGCAGTAAGGGCAGTAGAAATTTGTTTAATTTTTAAAAGAATCATACGTGTCTATAATAGTTTCGAATTCTCAATACAGATGGCGCGCTATTAAAGATATACATACTAAAAGGTACAACTTTCTTGTCCATGAGTGTATACAGTCTTGATTTCTTTCTTCAAGTGTGAATTCACTAAATAATATCACAAGACGATTGTCAAGATATATCTCAATGTAGAGAAATGAAACTCCTGGCGTTTTATTAAAGAAAGATATACTGTACTTTGATTACCTTAGCCATTAGGCCGCGAAGTAAGAGTAAGGATAAGAAGAGGAAAAGTTAAGTTCCTTTTCAAAAATCCATTAATGACTTTTAATTTCACATTTAATTTCACATACACATGTATAGGTGTCTCTTTTGGGTACATGTATATCATCTTGGTATATCAACCTTATATTGTATTCTGGGCTGAAAATCAGTCTTGAAACTTCACAAGCTTTTTGGTAAATTCGATCGATATCATAAATTTTCTGTTAGGATGTTATGAAATCGAAGCCACCCCTGTACTGAAGAGGATCATATCTCGAAAACATCGTTGGCTTTTGTCTGGATGTGCCAAAACTGGTGTTGAGGATCATTCTTTATCATCATCACTACGTCCTGTACTGGGGCGATAGACCAAAATGCATTTTTTAATGAGAGTTTCCTCTTTTAATACATAAATACCATCCTTCCCGCAACTTTATACAATACATACGATTTGTTATTTATATAAATATTCCATTTAATAGGTTTTAGTCAAGACATTTATTCTTATGAAAATTCGAAACTATTTTAGACGCGTAAGATTCTTTTTGAAATTAAAAAAAATTCTACTGCCCTTACTGCAATGGAAAAATTAATGGGAGGCCCCATTGCAGTAAGGGCAGTAGAAATTTTTTAAATTTTAAAATGAATCTTACCCGTCTAAAATAATTTCGAATTTTCATAACAGATGACGCGCTAGTTCATCATAATACAGTCTACTCTCGTTATAACGCCACTCGATATAACGCCACCCTCGCCTTACGCCGCTTTTTCGTTTTGTCCCAATCGACATCAATGTATTTTTCTCGATATAACGCCACTCCCTCGCTGTTCGCCTTCCGCCGCTGATTTTTAGTATCTCAAGTAGCAAAAACCACTCGTTATAGCGCCGCTCACAACGTCCCTCATCCCCCACTTCCCTTTTCCTGTCTTTTTTTTTCCGCCAGCGGCACCGGACTTTGCCTGCTGTTGACACAACAGATTGTGTGAACAGCCAGCAGACCCTTATCCTGCTTGTGCCTGGGAGATACACAGTCGCTTCATCCTTTGCTAGCGTCAACACAACAACCTTATTGTCGTATCATGAGTTCCCAAAAGTGTAAACTGGAGTCGATCACCATTGAAAAGAAGGAGATATGCCAGTTGGCAAGAATGTCGAAGAATGAGATTGGAGAGCGTTTCTCACTTCCACGAACAACTGTCCGTGATATTCTCACTCAGGCTGAGAAGTGGGAAAATTATACTGTTGGTTCTTCAAAGAGACAAAGAGTCGGGAAATTTAGTGACTTGGAAGACGCTCTCTTCAACTGGTTTACCCAAAAGCGTGCCAATAATATTATTATTACTCATTATTATTACTGATGACGTCCTATGAGAAAAGGCAAAAAAACTTGGCGAGCAGTTGGACGTACCAGAAAATTTCACGTACAGCAGTGGGTGGCTGCAGCGATTTAAAGGGAGATTCCATATTTCGCAACGACGGCTCTGTGGGGAAGGCGCATCGATTTCTCCAGCTATCAATGATGAACACCTTACAAATTTGAACAGTATGCTGGCCAACTCCGGATATGACCCAACCAACATATACAATGCAGACGAAACTGGATTATTTTTTTCAGCTCATTCCTGACCGAACACTTGCTCACAAAGATGAAAACTAGTAAAAGGATGAAGCAACGAATCACTGTTCTACTGTGCTGCAACTCTACTGGAATATGGTTGAAAGGGATCCCTACAGAAGCCAAGGTTTTATGGTCTGGGCTGGAATCTTCTTGGGCGGTCGCACAGCACTCCATATTTTTCGGCAAGGAACCCTGACTGGACAGAGGTATCGGGACGAGATCTTGGCAGCATATGTGATGCCTCAAGCATTGGAAATGGGAGAAAACGTTCTTCTAATGTATGATAATGCCCGTCCACATAGGGCTGGTGTGGTCAACACTTTTCTCCAAAACCATGCAATTGCTCGGATGAATTGGCCAGCTCGATCCCCAGACCTAAATCCCATTGAGCATGTATGGGACAACCTAAGACGGCGGATCTCATCCCTCCATCCCCCTCCTAGAAACACTCATGAGCTAGAAACAGCCTTAACACAAGAGTGGGCGTTGATTCCACAGGAGCTGATAAACTCCCTAATTCTTAGTATGGGTCACCGATGTAGAGCCTGTCTATCAGTTAAAGGCGATCACACCCCCCATATTAACAACAATATCCAAGATATTTATGCACGGACTGCAAGAAAATCATTGCTTGAGCGGCTAATTTGCATAAAATATGGGTTAGAATTCTTTGATTTCGGGTATTCTAATCAATAATGGAATAATAAATTTGTCTATAAAATTTCATTGATATATGTTCAATAAAATTTGAGATAAATGAAAAAATATGTTGTTCCTTTAATTTTGCGGACCAGTGTATATCAGCGATATGAGGATTATGGTGATCACTGGAATAAGACCTAACTGTGTTTAGGAACAGAAATTTCGAGTCCCATAGCTCAGTCTCAAATCGAGAATAGACAGTAAATTTTACTTGTATTCCTCTTTAAGGCATATTCATAGTGAAGTATGAAAGACAACTGATATTTGATAATGCAAAATGAGAGAGCAAACGTCTGAATTTGATCAATTTTTTTCCGCATTTCATCATTTTATATATTTTAAAATATACATATTCGAAGCTTCAAAGCATTTTATATAAATAACAAATGTTTGAATAATATTTCTTTTATTATTTTTGAGGTTATTGAAGTAAAAAATTTAGTCATATTCTTATTGTTCCAAATTCTATTTCATATTGAATTCAAAATGATGGAGATTATTTTAAATATATCTCAAACAGATAATATATAATTTAAAAAGGTACATATTATTTTTTATTTCATATAAATATTAATATATTGAATTTTTAGGACGCTATAAAAATTTCGTTTCCAACGGTCCAACAATGGGCCAGTCGGTTGGGAATTGAGGTGGAGGCGGGTCTGCTTTGAGACTCTGTCCGAATTTACTTGTTTCCTCAGATATTGAGGCTTTGTCTTCCTCTCCCCCGACTCTTTGATCTTTGAGACGGAGTCCATAGCATCGGCAGACCAGTTCCTGGCAGGGCCTGGACCATCAGCTCGGCCGAGAGCGAGTTGGATGCTCTGGTTGTGCCAGAAGAGTGGAATAGGGCTTCTACGGAGGCGAAGCGCCACTATAAACAAAGGCTAACGCGCTGAGCAGGTACCTCCTGGGTGGCGTGGAAACCCTTTGCGAAAATATTCATGACCTGGTCTGGTGATGCATGGACTTTGAATGAGATAAAATGATTACATTAAATGCTATAAACCTTCCTTGCTGAAAAAAAAAATCAATAAACACCAAGTAATCACATACATAGAGTTACAGAAACAATTATAACTTTAAAAAGAAAAGAAAATAACAGTATCAGCTTAGCCCCAAAATATATCCAGTATTCTTCAACAAAATCAAACTATGATAGAATCCATCTATAACAATAGTTGAACGGTCTGGAGCTTGAACTGGCTAAACCGATGGGAGGATTCCCCACTGATGTACCATGCCCTTCCTTGATTATATGACGTTGAGAGGTTTCATTAAATTCAGTGCCATTTTCGAACTCTGGGTGACCCTCAACCATATACTAGATTTAGCAAAAAAAAAAACGTCGCATTTTGCATCAAAATAGACGCCAGAACTATGCCTCTATTGATTGAATGCCTCATCAACCTTGCAGACTCTCTCTCTCTCGGTTAAGTGACAAATTTACATATATATCTCACCCATAGAATTAACTAACCACTTTGAGAGCGCTGAATAACTCTTTGGATAAATTCTACGCATCCCTTGCGGATAACAAGAAATCAAAGCTCTCCCTAGACTGCCGAGAGCCATAAACCAAACCATGGTCTCCTGGTGACATTCTGAATTTTACAAAGATTTTATTGTGGCATTGACCTCCACCAGAGTCTGCTAGATTGAATAAAATGGTTAATAGATATATAGCAAAGTTATTGTATCTATGTTGACGGGAGAGAGAGGAGGATATATATTAGGTCAGCTTCGCCTAGAAATGTTTCCATCCATAAACTTCTCAAATCATATCAAGGAACAAATTAACAAATCGTATGGACCTAAAATAATACAATATATTCATTTGTAGGAAATTTCAACTATTTATGATGCCTATGATCATTTTAAAAACAACTAAATTTCTAGTATATCTACCGCAATGATAAAAATGATGGGAGGGCCTGGTTCATCATTTGTGAATCTACTTGGCGGTTTTGTCAGTTTAATCTACCATCCCGCTTAATTTTTGTATTTTCCTGTTTTTATTTTATAGTAATACTGAAGATAAACTATTGGAAAAGGGATTTTAAACAACTATGAAGAAAAACTTAAGTACAGTAGAAATACAAATATTTATAAATTCCTAAACATGCTTCGAGCGCTGCTCTTCCGCAAACAACAAGTAAAGTTCATTTAGACTTAATATGTAATTATGAATTAACGCGCCATCTGTTTTACGCAATTTATGATTCATTTGAAAACAAAATCAGATGGAAAATGTGGAATTAAATATTCAGAAGTCTATGATAAGGTCATATTAACGATCGGATAAAATAATTCTAAAAACTGGTGAAAAACGAGAACAAAACATTTAACTTGGAATTCAAGATTCTGAGCTATCCAATGATAGCACCTTATTACATAAAAAGCATTTGCGCGCGCCATCTGTTATGAAAATTGGAAACTATTATAGAAGCGTATGATTCTTTTGAAAGTTATACAATTTTTACTGCCCTCTTACTGCGATAGAAATATTATATATTATATTATATATTTATAAATAATATATAATCACGACCGTCTTTCCTGGCCTCTGTCACGGATGAAATTTAAAAATTAAAAAAAGATGCCGAAACCCGGGATCGAACCAGGGACCTTTAGATATTCAGTCTAACGCTCTCCTAACTGAGCTATTTTGGCTTATTTTATTTATTTCTATAGAAGCTTCTATCTTTATAATTATGTATATTTTCAAAAAGTCAATTCACACCTCTTCGCTGGAGACCATGGGAATACTGACTAATTCATTATGCTAACATAATTATAAATACAACTATCAGAGTCATCAACAATTCTGTCATCGTTTGCTTTTGTGAATGGAATAAATACCCAAATAGGGCCATTTCTTATAAGCATCGGTGGTTCAGTGGTAGAATGCTCGCCTGCCACGCTGGCGGCCTGGGTTCGATCCCCGACCGATGCATTTTTTTTCTTTTTTACAATTTTTAAAACTCATTTATATTATTATCCCTATATATATAAAAGTCAGCGTATGTATGTATGTATGTTTGTCAACTATACACGTCCACAATACGTAACTAATATGATAATTGTAACAAATAGTATTTGAATAAAAACATTCAATCGGGTAAAACACGGGCGTTACCCGGGTCATTCGGCTAGTATATTTATAATTGTAAGTAAAATTCTACTAACCTCAAAGCTTCTGTCCATAGTTAATCTAAATACCCATTCCAAGAGTCTAGTATCAGTATCACTATTGTTGTTTCTTGAGCACTCCAAGAGAGCAACATCTGACGACGTCAATCTATCGGCGGATTTGTTACACCGTGTCTATGGCATAAGTGAGGGAGAGAAAACACAAGTTGTGATCACAGACTTCTTCAAGAAAATGTAAATATTTTTTATGAATAAATTATAAATTAATGCTTTCTATTTATCATATTAATCAATTAATGCCGGTTTTGCACTCTATATATTGACTTAGAGTATAAATTGTTATTATTAATTGTTATAAATAATTTATTGTATCTTTAAATTTCACATTTTAAACGTGTTCGATACAACGCCACCCTCGCCTTACGCCGCTTTTTTGCAAAATCCGGATGGTGGCGTTATAACGAGAGTAGACTGTATAAACATTTATTTTTATAAATAGATTAACATACACTCATGGGGACAACACTTAAGGAATTTGTACCTTTCAGCATGTATATCGGGATTCAGACAATAATTCTGAAAAATATTTGATACACAGTGACCTTTATTGAAGACACACGAGATAATCAAGCTCATCTTTTTTGTTTTAAAGAAATAAAATAATTTTAAACACTCGAAACGATGACCTACACTTTTTCTTAGAACAATGGTAACCATAAATATAAATATCTTTTAGTGTTTTTATTTATTTATTTCAACACACAAAACGCGATATCGCGGCTAGGGATAATTGCGTCGATTTACATTTTTTTAAAACAGAAACCGTTATAAACATATTATACAAGAAAAAGTAATGAAAAATAAAAAAAGAGATTATAGTGTATTTATAGAAATATCAGAAACATAGAGTTCCTGGTGTCTAAGTTAGGGATGCCCAATAATGACAAAGCCAACATGTTGTTAGACCATTCAGTCTATTTAGCTCTATGGAAGCCGGTTATACACAGCTGAGTATTCTTAGCAATTGTTACCATGAATAAAAACTCTTCTAGAATATTTATTGAAATGTCAGATACATAGAGATCCTGGTTTCTAAAAAGTTAGGGAAGTCCACTAATGCGGCAAAGTGACCCTGTTGTAGTCTATTTGGCTGCTATAGGAGCTGGCTATCCACATCTGAAGTCACTTACAATGCATTCCATCTTGTCCCCGGGGATCCAGGTGAACTCAGGCGAACTCCTGCCGTCTGTGAGGGTCTCAGACACTACACCCTGGTCAGCCAGTGGCAGGTATGTGGTATGGGCTGGACCTACCTGATTCCATCTCTGTGGTGACGCTGGACGTTGCTGTGTTCCTCCTCTGTGCCGGGAACCTCCGCTGCTGGTCGATCTCCACTACCTGGAACATACGCCGTGATTGGTTGGGACTTTCCATTGGTCGCAAACTGCTATTGAAAATTGAAACTATTTAGCGTGAATTTTTCTTTTTGAATATACGAAATAAAACAACTGTGTATGTCCTTTAAGTGACGGAAACATTGAGAGAAGCTGGCTTACATCAGTGATGAATCCTCTCAGCTGTTTCACCAGTGTTGAAACTAAATAATTTACATAGTGTGATTTGCATAAGATAATTTGTATAATATCATCTGCGGATCACGAGAACCAATCAGGTGAGACTTTGCACGGGTAAGGAATGTATAAAAGGCACGGCGGGATGGCCGGTGCGGGGGGATTAGCAGAGTTGGTGAGATCAGGTTGAGGAAGATAGCAGAGCCTAGGAGATAGAATACTCGAGCTCAGAAGAATAAAGGGATAAAGAAATCTATGGGAAGCCTCTTGTAGAAATTGAAGAAAGTGAAAGAACTCAAGTTGAGGAAAAGTCTGTTGAAATTTGAGGAAAGTGAAAGAACTCAAGTTGAGAAAAAGCCCACTGAAGAAATTGAGGAAAGAGAAGAGGCTTAAATTAGCAAAAACCAGTTTAATCTGCCAGATTGTATTGACTTATATGCTTTACCTCTATAGCAGATGTCGGCAACCTTTTGAGTAGGAAGAGTCAAAAATTACAATTTACAATATTACAAAGTTTTTAAAAGAGCCACAAAAAATTTTCTTGCCAACAATGAATAGTATTCGTATAAATAATGTTTTTTATTTATGTGAATACTACACGTAGCTTCACATCCATCCAAAGAGCCGCATGTAGCTTGTGAGCCGCAGGTTACCGACCCTTGTGCTCTAGAGGAATTCTTTGCAAAGATATTCATGGATACTATAGACATTAGCTTTTATTATAGTAGGATTTATATATAAATACATGTCCTATTATTTTGAAAATAGAGAAATCCATATTTGAATCATTATATAATAATAAGTCATATATTGTAAAACAACACTAGGGTAGCCTAGTGGACATGGCATCTGCCCGGTAAGCGGAACATTGTGGGTTCGATTCCCATCCCTGGACATTTTTATTTTCCGTTCATCGTTACTCTTCATAATTCACCCTTTCATACCTCATCCAAAAAGGTTAGAAATAGTCTATATTTCACCTTGAAATAAATTTTGATTTTTCATTGAAAAGAAACTCATGCGGTGTAACTTCAAGTGTTGTTTTACAATCACAGGCCGCAGTGTATTATATTGTATTATAAGGCATATATTGGATTTAATAAAAGATTTATTTGCCAATATTTCGGTTAGCTGAACGCCAAGCCTTTATCAAGACATTATATTTTTGTATAAACAAACTCAGCGTCGCATAGTGTTATAATTAATAATTATGACACTATGCGGCGCTGAGTTTGTTTATATCTTACTACCCTACCCTTGTTAATGCCTTCATAAAGGTTTGGCGTTCAGCAAACCGAAATATTGGCAAATAAATCTTTTATCAAATCCAATATATGCCTTATTATCTAATGTCCTATTATACATATTGTATGGAAATTTGTCACCCAATTATGTATGAGATTGATGTCACAAATAACATTTCAAACGATCATGGCGGTAGAGAAAAGAAGGCATTAGGAGCAAACATTCCATTGCTTGAGAGTAACAGGGAAATGACAGTTGGTGACAGGTGGCCACACATCTCTTTTACTTGGTCGGGGCTGTGAGCTGACGTCTACAGCAATAAGCTACCCCTCCCTCTCTCCCTGGCTTCACGATCGTGAGGCTTTTACTTTGTTACTCCTGACTCTTAGTGTGTCGTCCAATCATCGCTCAATTCATTGCTCAGAGATTTCCAAGCCTTGTTGTCTAACTCGAGTAGAATAGATCAAGTCGAGAGAACTAAGACAAAAGTGGCAATAAGAAGACTTTCTGGCCTTACCTTCTTTGTCAATGAATCCTACCCATCAATATTAAACATTTAAGTTCAAGGAAATCTCTATGGAACAGTAAAAACTAGCTGATATCTTCAAGCTTCAACACATTCCCACCATGACGGGATTCGTGGAACGGCTTGGATGTTCCAAATAAAGAATGAATCCATTATTCACCAGAGAAGGTGCATAGTATTGCGACAATAAGATGTAAATCCGAAATGGTTGGGGCCTATGAACACACACAGACCTGGCTGTTTATATGAAATAATTGGAATTAGCTCTAGCGCGGTAAACTTTCATCAGATTCAAAAACAAGTGTCGAAGTTGTAAGTTAAAACCGAGGGTGGGTGAACTTCCGTTTATTGAGATGATGGGCGCTCCAGCAGCTCTATGTAATGTCATCGAGGTAGGTGGACAACTCGCCTTGTTGATGACAGCGGCCGCCATCAGATCCGTGTAGTCGGTGTAGAAGTTGTCCGCGGTGTCGGCCTTGGGCTCTTCGTCTTCCTCCTTCTCCTGTACACGTCGGACACTTCAGTTTCTGACACATGGTGATCTGTGTGGTCAGACATATGTAGGTCTGTGTGGTCAGTTTCTGACATAGATGGGTCTTTGTGGTCAATTTCTGACATATGGAAGTATGTGTATTCAGACACATGTAGGTCTGTGTGGTCAGACATATGTAGGTCTGTGTGGTCAGACATATGTAGGACTGTGTGGTCAATTTCTGACATATGGAAGTATGTGTATTCAGACATATGTAGGTCTGTGTGGTCAGACATATGTAGGTCTGTGTGGTCAGACATATGTAGGTCTGTGTGGTCAGACATATGTAGGTCTGTGTGGTCAGACACATGTAGGTCTGTGTGGTCAGACACATGTAGGTCTGTGTGGTCAGACATATGTAGGTCTGTGTGGTCAGTTTCTGACATAGACAGGTCTTTGTGGTCAATTTCTGACATATGGAAGTATGTGTATTCAGACACATGTAGGTCTGTGTGGTCAGACATATGTAGGTCTGTGTGGTCAGTTTCTGACATAGATAGGTCTTTGTGGTCAATTTCTGACATATGGAAGTATGTGTATTCAGACACATGTAGGTCTGTGTGGTCAGACATATGTAGGTCTGTGTGGTCAGTTTCTGACATAGATAGGTCTTTGTGGTCAATTTCTGACATATGGAAGTATGTGTATTCAGACACATGTAGGTCTGTGTGGTCAGACATATGTAGGTCTGTGTGGTCAGTTTCTGACATAGATAGGTCTTTGTGGTCAATTTCTGACATATAAGAGTATGTGTATTCAGACACATGTAGGTCTGTGTGGTCAGACATATGTTGGTATGTGTAACCAGTTTTTGACACATGTAGGTCTGTGTGGTCAGACACATGTAGGTCTGTGTGGTCAGTTTCTGACATAGACAGGTCTTTGTGGTCAATTTCTGACATATGAAAGTATGTGTATTCAGACACATGTAGGTCTGTGTGGTCAGACACATGTAGGTCTGTGTGGTCAGACACATGTAGGTCTGTGTGGTCAGACATATGTAGGTCTGTGTGGTCAGTTTCTGACATAGACAGGTCTTTGTGGTCAATTTCTGACATATGAAAGTATGTGTATTCAGACACATGTAGGTCTGTGTGGTCAGACACATGTAGGTCTGTGTGGTCAGACATATGTAGGTCTGTGTGGTCAGTTTCTGACATAGACAGGTCTTTGTGGTCAATTTCTGACATATGAAAGTATGTGTATTCAGACACATGTAGGTCTGTGTGGTCAGACACATGTAGGTCTGTGTGGTCAGACACATGTAGGTCTGTGTGGTCAGACATATGTAGGTCTGTGTGGTCAGTTTCTGACATAGACAGGTCTTTGTGGTCAATTTCTGACATATGAAAGTATGTGTATTCAGACACATGTAGGTCTGTGTGGTCAGACACATGTTGGTATGTGTAACCAGTTTTTGACACATGCAGGTCTTTGTGGTTAGTTTTTGGCATAGGTAGGCTGTGTGGCATCATGCTCTGAAAGTAAAGGTCAATTTGAACGTTTACGACCACAAACCATTGATATACTTGTGAATTTAAATTTTAATCAGTAGATATTCGGCGTTTTTTTTTTGCGCAATAACTCGAATGCATAGATTTTTATGGGAAAAAAATGAATTCACATGCATTTAAACTTTAAAAACAGGTTGATTATATTTAAATAAAAATTAAAATATTATTTTCAATTATCAAAAATCAAACAAATCCCCTCTATAGCATTGAGAAAGGAATTGTTATACGAAGAAGTTCCACTGATTGGGAAGTAGAGAGTTACAATGTCAGAAACACAAAAGTCCATCAGCAGTACAACCGCTAGCGGTACCTACCTCCATCTGTGGCAAGGTGGCGGTCACTTCAACCAACTCCCCGAGAACTGACTTGAGGGCGGCGTGACTAGAAGTGGGACTGGACTCCACGGATATGTCCTCATCTGGAACACGGTCATTGGTGGTGGTCGTGTGTGATTTACAAGGTTTGTTAAAATTCTGTAGATAGAGCTGACGGAAATTACTTGGATCAACAATGGTCTAGCGATGTGATAAGTGAATAACGGAGAAACTACTGTCAACAATTAATCCGCTCTATAAGACGAGAATACCGGAAACATTACTGTCAACAATGGCCCCACTCTATAAGAAAACAACAGAAAAACTACTGTCAACAATGGCCCCACTCTATAAGAAAACAACAGAAAAACTACTGTCAACAATGGACTCGCGATGTGAGAATAACCGAGAATCTACTGTCAACAATGACCCGCTCTATAAGACGAGAATAACGGAAACAATTAATCCGCTCTATAAGAGAAAAACAGAAAAACCACTGTCAACAATGGTCCCGCGATGTGAGAAGAGGATAACGGAGAAAATTGCTGTCAACAATGGACCCGCTCTATAAGTGAACAACAGAAAAACTACTGTCAACAATGGACCCGCGATGTGAGAAGAGAACAATAGAAAAACTACTGTCAACAATGGACCCGCTCTATAATTGAACAACAGAAAAACTACTGTCAACAATGATCCCGCGATGTGAGAAGAGAACAACAGAAAAACTACTGTCAACAATGGACCCGCGATGTGAGAAGAGAACAACAGAAAAACTACTGTCAACAATGGACCCGCGATGTGAGAAGAGAACAACAGAAAAACTACTGTCAACAATGTACCCGTGATGTGAGAAGAGGATAACGGAGAAACTACTGTCAACAATGGACCCGCGATGTGAGAAGAGAACAACAGAAAAACTACTGTCAACAATGTAACCGTGATGTGAGAAGAGGATAACGGAGAAAATTGCTGTCAACAATGGACCCACTCTATAAGACGAGAATAGCGGAAACATTTACTGTCAACAATGGTCACATTCTATAAAAGAACAACAGAAAAATTACTGTCAACAATGAACCCGCGATGTGAGAAGAGGATAATCGAAGAACTACTGTCAACAATGGACCCGCTCTATAAGAAGAGGATAACCGAAGAACTACTGTCAACAATGGACCCGCTCTATAAGAAGAGGATAACCGAAGAACTACTGTCAACAATGGCCCCGCTCTATAAGAAGAGAATAACGGAGAGAAACTACTGTCAACAATGGACACCCGCGAAGTGAGAAGAAACAAACTAGAGAAGTGAACGGACAGTACCTGACAAACTGGCCATGGCGGGCCGACTGACGGCATTATCTTATCATTCTTTGTCAGCAGATAACATTTGTCGTTTGCGAATGGACATATTGGTTCAATGTTATCTTTTTATATTTAGTCACCTGACGAGGGGGTGTTTCAGCTAGTACACTCTGTGGATTCCTCCACACGTCAACTCGTGACGACAACCTATCTAGACAATCTTATTCATTCTTCTCTTCAATTCAGCCTCATACAGGATTCATATAGGATACTATCCACAATATTGGTACTGTATGATGCTAGCCGGATGACCCAGAGTTCTGCCTGAGTCCGCACGACTACCATTACTAGGACGCCTGTTGATTACTAGGTCATTTATATTACTTTTTTACACGGCTAAACTATAGGTTAAATTATGATGACATACAGATCGAACTTCCGAATATACTAAAAATAAAAATTGAACAGCTATTGCAGCAAGATCTAGCAAAATTATCTCTTACGAAAACACACTCAAACTATGGGTTACCTTATGATTCATTCATTCCAGAACATTATTTTTCATGCAATCTGTCCTCAGCTTTAGTGAGTTTTATTGCACAGATCAGATTAATATCAACATTGATCAAAGAAAATCATATTTACGTAATTAAGAAAGAAGATTTGTACTGTAGGTTATGCGGAAGTCAGATAACCGATGAAATATACAATTTTACTGCTGAGTGCGGGGATCTGGAAGGAGAGAGAAAAAAGATCCTGAAAAGTCTTCCTAGACCGCATTTGAACTCAATGAAGCTAATAAAAACTGTTTCAGATAAGAAAGGTTGGGCAATAGAACTGTTCAACTATCAAAAAGCGGTTGTAAATAAAATTGCACTCGTGGAAGAGAGAAGAACAGGGGCACAATAAAAAAGTCACCCTGTTTACCATACCTTAATTGTAAATACTCTATCTCTCCCTTTTCTCTTGTGTTGAATATTGTCTGTAATTCCACGGCGAATCTGTACAGGGCAAGACGCCATAATAAAGTTGTTTTGTTGTTGTTTGTATTACTTTTTTATTATGGAATAATCTTCTATGATTGACCATAGACATGTCTAAACTCAATCTCTCCAGGAGGCAGTCTCTTATTTAGAGACTGATATGTCAGACCAAGTCATGAGGAATCTTTCAACTGAAAGACCAGGTTTATCCATGTATTCAGGCTCTGTTCTTAGGAACACTTGCGCTGTCATACATGTATGCTGTTACATTTGTCTATACATTCTATATACAGTTACGAGCGTCATTCCTCATCTCTTAATCGTCTCTGTCACCGTTTGCTTTTTTTTTGGGGGAATGGCGTTCTCCTATTGGTTGGCTACGATCACGCCACCTTTGCCCCCCCCCCCCCCACACTCGCTCTGTTGTTTTTGTAACTATTGTGTTGGAGCGGGTCGCTCCTTAAATAATCTATTGTTAACAATACCTCATTATAGGTCCGCAAATATCGAAAGTATAGGTATGTAGCCTTTGTACTATTAAGGTGTATATATATATACACATACTTTATGTATATATACAATATGCTGATGCAAACAAATTGATAATGCTAATAACAAACACTTATTTTTAAAATATCTTATCTAAATATATATCACTCGGGTAGATATGCACACGGGTCAATCCCGGGGCGAAGCCCGGGTCACCCGTCTAGTATATATATAATAATTATAAGCCGTGAATAGAATAGTCATATGATGTTAATAATGAGAAAGAGAGGGGGGGGGCGAGAAAAAGAACTGTGTACAAAAGAAAAAAGTTACTATTAAATTATTTTCGATTCTTTAGTCTTGAAAAACAGGACAATCTAGTAAAAGATGTATTGAGGTTTATTCCTCATGTCGACAAAAACAAATTGGATCTTCCATCGCTTTAATTCTTTTTAAAAAGCTTCTGAAATTTCCATAAAATAGATTATGAGATAGAGTAAAATATTAATACCGAATGTTTTAAAAAGATATCTATCTATAAAATGTGTCTATATAGAGAAATCTATAAAAAAAATAGATGACACAATATTCTTTAGTGAAACATTCACTTGTGAAGAAACTCGGACGAACTTGATTTTGCACGATATACGAAGGAATCGTGAAAATGTATTCTTTTCTGTCAGTTGAATACCTTTTTTCGTATAGTACATCTTCCTATAGGATGTAAACGCTTATATCATGAGACTCTAGCTGTCATTGTGGCAACGAATTCCAGGACTCGAGACACCTACTGCTGGAATGCCCACTCTACCGCTAGACAACAGACAATAAATAATGTTGTAGATCTATATCAATTTGTAAATAGCAGAGAGAATTATCATAGATTTAACAATTTTTGAGATATAATTTTGATTATCTTTCAAACCTGAAAGGTTCAAGTTACTAATATATCTTATTGTTTCTTTATTTTGATTACTTTCTTGTATAATATGTTTATAACTGTTTGTGTTTAAAAAAGGTAAATCGACTCAATTATCCCTAGCCGGGATATCGCGTTTTGTGTGTTGAAATAAACGAGTGTATGTGGTGTATGACGAAGGGATGTGGTGGATCATGAGTGAGTATTATCAGTAAATGTGGTGTATCTTCAAGGAAGTCTTAACCAAGGTAGACGATCAGATTACAGAATTCTCCATCAGCCAACTTAATCCTTGATTCTCCAAAATTCTTTTGGAAGGTGCTCTAGGAGGTCCGGGATCCGCCCATGGAGATAAAAAGAAATTGGGGCGCAGGATAATTATCTGGGTGGATTGTTCCCCAGAGATAGGCATCAAGAAGCTACCATTTGTCTGGATTAGACGTCGTCAACATGGCACTGAGACAAACGAAGACCGCAATATAGAAGTCTGTGGACGAGTGGTTAAAATTCTCGATTCCCGACAGCCATGAACCGGGATTGAATCCCGCATTGGATATTTTGTTTTAATATGTGAATAACCTTCATATATTGTTGCACCAAGTTGCAGCTTTGCAGGGTCATTGACCTTGGTTGCCTCCATATTGGTGTTATACACCGAGCGGGTTTCCATACTTAAAACAAATTTTAAAAAAGTAAATAAAAGTAAACTATCTTTTAAAATTATTGTGTTTATTTATTCGTTGTCTTCCTCATAGGTCATGATCCTGAGTCTTCGTCTAGGTTCTCTCTCGCTCCAATAACCAATCAAAATATATGTACAATAACAATATTACAAAAAGGAATGAAACTATAAAAATGAATGATGCCCTTGTATATAATATGTTTTAAATAAATATTAAATATCATAGAATATTTTGAATAAATGTAGGGCGTATTAAAATTGATGCAACAATATATATTATTCATTGTTGCAAATATCATAAGCTAGGTTGCTCTTTTTGTGAGGCACATAGTAAAGTTATTTTGGAACAGGAAGACCGCAAGGCTGGATTTCTAGACCGCTGTTAGAGCGTCCTATGCAACAAAGGCTTTATAACAAATTGCAATCGCAAATTGATAATTCTTTATGAATCATTCAAATAGTATATATTAGAAAGCGTTTTGATCATTTCTATCCAAGATTTTTCTCAAATGTCTTTTTAAAGAAATTATTTTTAAAAGCTAAAAGAGAAAAATACATTTAAGTAAAAGCATCTCCTGATTGTGCAACTTCCAGAATAGTGAACAAAACTACACCCAAGGACAAAACTTAAGGAAGTGAAAATTCTTTGATGTCTGTTTTTTTTTAAGGAGACAGAGGCAATTTGTTCACATTTAGTTATCTCGTGTGTCTTCAATAAAGGCCACTGTAATGCAGGTACCAGCAATTGGGAATCGTTGCTTCTAGAAAATTGAATTTTCAGTGGTTTGGTCTCTCACTATAATGTATAGAAACAACTAGATTTAAATGAAAGGTATTTCGGACATAAGTCAAAATTTCAGATTTTTAAAAATTATTATCCTATTGTGTGTGTATAATTATACAAGATCATGGAGATTGAATTTTTAGTTCATAAGTCGCCATAACCAGTAAAAAGAGCTGCTGTCGTTGGTTGACTATTCAGGGGGCACCGTATGACAGTCAGACTTAGGGGGGCAAATTCTGACTGTCAATTAGTGCTCCCTGGATAATAAAGGATTGAAGCCCACCAATATCTCAGACATCGTTCAACTTAGCGTGGTCAACAATCAATGGACTTACTTGATAAAGCTTCCCGCAGAGCCTTCCCGAGATGTTCAACTTTCTCCGAGATGGTCTTATGGAAATCTTGGAAGATCTTCTCATCTGGGGATAACAGACACAACGATTCAGTTACAGTTGTCTATCAGCAGGATCACATCAATGTACATGGGATAGACATAGGAGATCATAGAATTTGCTTCTAACATCCTTCATTACCTTTAGGCTAACATGATAATACTGTAGGTACACAAACGATATGTATACTCCACTTATGCGGTGTTGTTGCTTTATGTTTTTTTTTCTCTAACTGAAGCTCAAGTAGTTAGTTAGACAATATTGCCACGTACAAAATTAGGAAAGACAAACTTCAGGATGACGCAGCAATTTATTTAAGGCAACGGAAATATCTCTATTTACGGGGCTGCTAAAGTATAGATGTAGATCACAGCACTCATGGCCTCTAGGTATTTTCTGCGATCTTCAGTTTGTCTTCCCTAATTTATCCAGCATCTCCATCAAAATGTAACATGGAAAATTAGGGAAGACACACTTCAGGATGAGACAGCAATTTATTTAAGGCAAGTACAAACTATGAATGATAAACATAAGATAAGCAATGAGGGAAGTTTACAGAGTAACAAAATATACAATAAACATGATACTCTGTTAATAAAATAATAAATACTTTGCTACAATCTTGTTGATACAGATGGTAGCACACGGATGATCACAGATTTCGATTGAACATTAGAGACAAATCTTGAATTCGACCCTGCAGGCTTTGATCTTCGGGTCCGGCCTTGAGGACGAGACCATCCTCGCGTCGGCAAAGTTACGGATCTACCGCCACTTTGTTCAGGTTGGGCTCGGTGGAGTGGAGGACCCGCTCATCGCCTGGAGGAGAACACTCGCGCACCGAGGATGCCTCCCCTCATCCTCTATTATATAACTTTTTGTACATATTTTAATTTTCCTATTTATTATTATATTATTTTACTATTATAACTCTCTTTGAGTGTAAATATTGACAAGACGTCAATAAAAGTTGTTTTAATTGTCAACTCTTGAATTCGAACCCATCCACGTAGTGATTAGGTCCAAATATCAATCTCTGATGATAACACCAGAACTAACCTCTTATTGCTTTCCATGTTAGGAACGGCTGCACTTGGCGTCTGTTCCTCATGTCAGAGGCGGCCATTTCATATTGGAGCTAAGTGGGCCTGCCACTGAGTAGTGCTCCCAGTCTTAATGACAAAGGCAGACGCATTATACTTCATCCAGTCATGATGGTTGTCAAGCTTTACAAGCTTGATATCCTAATATGATTGAGTGGAGATAAGAAAAAAGAAGCTTTCAAGCCTCAAAAAAGCTATTCTTCCACATCCTAATACGAGATAAAAAAAGACAATAATAAATAACCTTTTACTCTCAGTATGAATAGCTATCTCGCCTCACTTGCTCACTCTTAGATTATAATTTTAGAGATAAGAAAGAAGAAGAAGAAGCTTTCAAGCTTCAAAAAAGCTTTTCTTCCCCATTCTAATACGAGATAAAAAACAACAACAATACAAAACCTTTTACTCTCAGTATAAATAGCTATCTCGCCTCACTTGCTCACTCTTAGATTATAATTTTAGAGATAAGAAAGAAGAAGAAGAAGAAGCTTTCAAGCCTCAAAAAAGCCTTTCTTCCACATCCTAATACGAGATAAAAAAAAAGACAACAAAATATAAAACCTTTCACTCTCAGTATAAATAGCCATCTCGCCTCACTTTCTCACTCTTAGATTATAATTTTTCTTGTTGAAGAACGAGATCTCAAAAGCTCACAGTATTTTCGTATTAAAGAAACATATTGCGAAAGGTTTTTTCGAATATTTTTATAAAAGTAAATCGCAAATTTCTTATATCTGAAAATATTCTATGTAAATATGTACCAAAAGAAGCACCTCTATCTTTAATTGTACATCAGAATGATGGCACTATGCTTCACCCTATTAAAAAAACGTTATTAGTGATTATAAAGAATGAGCCACAATACCCGTTTTGGAAAATTCAGACAAAAAACCAACCTAGAAAGAGGGGATCATATATCGCCGCAACTAAATCCTTTGAACTGTTTATAGTTGATTCTTTATATTTATTCAATTATGTAAATTTCTTTAAGATATTTTTGTACTATATTTACATAGATTCATCTTTAAAAATGATATATAATCTCTCTCTCGTTTGCCTTGTTTGTACACTATAGTTAGCTGAAGAAGGGCTTGCCCTCGAAAGCTTCCTTTAATCGCGTTAATAAAAAGAGTTGCGGCGATATATAATCTCCTCTTTCTAATTTCTCGAAATCCGCAATCCGTTTACCATGAAAAAAAACCAACCTGTATAAATATACGACATATACTATGGTTTCAGGCTATGGCCCTCATCAGTACAGGGGCAGCTTCGATTCCATAACATCCTATGAGAGAGGTTATGAAATGGTCCAATTTACCAAACAGGAGTTAAAGCTGGTGTAGTGGCAAGGGCTGATGTTTAGACAAGAATACAACATAAAGTTACGGGAGGATGGTATTCATGTACCAAAAAAGGCACCTCTTTCTTTAAGTGTGCATCAGAATCATGGCACTATGCATTATCCTAGTAAAAAACTTTACTAGTGATGATATATATAAATATGAAAAAACAATAGAAAAAAAATAAAAGATAAGTGGGTCAGGTGTTGATATTAAAAATAAAGAAGGCATCTCCTGACCACGAGCACATGTGCTTTTTAGATGGCAGAGCACCATCTAGTGGAGAAAAATAAACTAAACGTTTATTTAACTTGCTCCGTGATATTTGGCCAACCCAATTTCTTGATAAATCAAGAAAAGCCATCCACGAACGCGTTTCGCGCTGTTGGCGCTCGTCAGCGTGGAGAAGGCTGTAACCACTGCGACCAAAAAGATTTTATATATAAATATGTGAAAATCCTTTTGGTTTTAAAGTTCACACAGTTTCATTGAAATAAATAAACTTTTTTACTTATCCCTAGTACACGTGGTATACAGGCCATGATAATCATGGTGGGTAGTTAGCGACTGCTTTTACTGTAAGTGCACCACATGTCTACACATGTGAAAATAAGTTCGACTTTTGAACTTAATAAAAGAAACGAATCGCTATATGTAAAATTTCTAGTGTTTTAAATGATGAGGTTTATAGCTCTATAGTGGCTGGAATATAAATGGACTTCGCACCGTACCTTTTAAGCAATTCAGAAGGGCAATGCTAAAATCACGCAGAAAATACACTCATTACTTACCCAACTGGAACCATTGGAGAAGAACTGCATTCTACAATGGATTCCTGTCCATGTTGGGATCGGGGGTAATGAAATGGCAGATGAATTGTCAAAGGTATCCAGAAAGTTGAGCCAAAGGAAAGAGAGAACAAATGTCAGTATTTGACGTTGATGCTTTGGCAAAATACAAGATAATTAAACAAAAAATAAGAAAAGATCAATATATGAAATAAACTCTGAAAGAAAACTGACAAAAACTATAACAAGACTTAGAACAAAACACTATAAAGGAATGACAATACATCCAGATGGCACAAGAACCTATAGGACATGCAACAACTGTTCTGGTGTGGAACTAACACCTACTCACATATTATCATGCCCAGCAATGGCCGCAGCCTTGCAGAAAATTGACATGGACCCAGAACAGAAGCTTTACACACCCAAGATAGTGGACATTGCTGCTGCTGTGATAGAGATGTATGGAGACATCTGAGGCTCTTCATTAGCCACGACAACAGAAAATTGACATAGACCCAGAGCAGCAGCTTTACACACCCAAGATAGTGGACATTGCGACTGCTGTGATAGAGATGCATGGAGACATCTGAGGCTCTTCATTGGAAACGACAACAACAACAACACCGTACTTGTCAGAGAGTGGCGTGTCAATTTCAAACAACTGACTCTATCCAATCTAGTGAGTAACAATGCCAAACGAACATGTATTGTGATATTTTTCACAAAAAGTTCTAAAATTGTGGACGTTATGACGATGTAGTTGGCACAGATAGTGGTGTAACGAGATTTGATTGTGTCGCGAAATTGTCAAACAATAGCAACCATTATGTTGTTGCCACCTTAACTATGTAAATTGACATTTGGAAAGGTTCCAGTGGAAGATGTTTTAAAACTGGTCGTTCTCTTGGGACCTTGTTATCGTAAAGTATGTCGCGACCTGATGTATGACAAATACAGGATGACGTCACTTCCTCTCGTCGCCAATCTTAAAAGAGCAAAGATACCAGCTCGACCACGTGACATTATGCAACTTTAAATCCTTTTAATCTCTTATTAGGTTGTTGGGAATTGTTGAACCAATTGAAAATGGCCTTTAGTGGTTTTTGTTCTTCTGATGTACTGAATTCACAGATATATATGCATTGGAAATTGTTGGAACAGTTAAAAGCAAACTTTGAAATTTCACTTTTTAAATTTTTAATTTGCAATTTACACTATACAAGAATATTCTGTAGGCATGCCAGCTGCCGTTACAACTGGTGCTTTGGATACTTTACTTTTCTCTTATTGTAACATTAAAATTTCAAAGACAAGTAAAACATAAAAATAATATATTTCTCTTGTAGGGTAAGAATAAAACATTGTATTTATTATATATTTGTTATTAATATAATCCCTTCGGTATAATTATAAATAAAAAACAATTCGCTGAGGGAAGAGTTTATTTTCATATATAACGGCAATACAAGTTTCATAACGGCAATACAAGTTTCATAACGGCAATACAAGTTTTCTCGGGTGTAACAGCCCTTCAACTACGCTACTGAGGTTTTTCGACTCTTCCTTCAGCGAATTGTCCTTTATTTATTATTATATATTGAATATTTTTGTAAGGTTCAGTAAAATTCAAATCCAAAGAGGGAATATGAAGGTAGATGGTCTATTATAAGTTCTACCAATTTAAAAGACGACCAAAAATACCATTAAAAGAGGTTTATTCCGATCAAGTGACCCAATTTCCAGTAATTGCGAGACATGACAAATATTAGCAGTCATAAATGCCAGATTTATTAAATATTGAACAGACTGAGAGGCAAGTGTGCTGATAAATGACTGGATGGGCTATAGACCTGAGCTCGAGATAAATAGTAGATGAGGGAATTGGCTGCCACTCCACACACACTTAAGGCAGGATTACAGATATATCTACCCAGATCATCCACTTCCCGGGATTATAAATAGAGTTACCCAGATCACAGCCATGACGACTGCCCAGGATTACAGAGAGATCTACCAAGACCACTGCCATGATGACTGACCAGGTTTACTGAGAGATCAACCAAGGCCACTGCCATAGAACCACTCACAGAGCGGGTGTGTGTAGACGCGGTCCACTCTGGCTGAGTCCAGCCCGGTCCCTAGGAGTCCTTCTACGATGCTCTCCAGGTGCTGCCGGCTATCGGGGAGGTCCAGGTCCTCCTCCAACTCTGCGCACTGAGGTCAGCCTTCACCTCTGAGGCAGTCCCCGGACCCACCTGTTAACGAGGTGTCAGCATCCTCTTGCAGGTTGGCGGACGTCAGCACCGAGGCCAGGAAGATCTGCCGCCGGCTGGACTGCTCCAGGGAAGGGCCGTAGCCAGAGTCGTTCTCGCTGTCCGCACCTGCCACACGGTAACGTCAGATGGCACGGTACATCATGATACACCTCAACATGGTGTGACATCCTCAGCATGAAATGACGTCATCCACGGTACGACTTTAGCATGTTGACATTTTAACATGACATGTCAATCTAAGCACGTACGTTCGCTTCAGTATAACATGACCACACCATAACATGATGGCACCTCAACATGGTATGACATCCTCAGTACCCACGGTACGATTTCAGCATGATGGCATTTCAACACGGCACGTCAACATGACCACGTACGTTCGCTCCAGTATAATATGTCTACACCTTAACAATGACAACATCTCAACATGGTATGACATCCTCAGCACCCACGGTACGATTTCAGCATGATGGCATTTCAACACGGCACGTCAACATGACCACGTACGTTCGCTCCAGTATAATATGTCTACACCTTAACAATGACAACATCTCAACATGGTATGACATCCTCAGCACCCACGGTACGATTTCAGCATGATGGCATTTCAACACGGCACGTCAACATGACCACGTACGTTCGCTCCAGTATAATATGACCATACCTTAACAATGACAACATCTCAACATGGTATGACATCCTCAGCACCCACGGTACGATTTCAGCATGATGGCATTTCAACACGGCACGTCAACATGACCACGTACGTTCGCTCCAGTATAATATGACCATACCTTAACAATGACAACATCTCAACATGGTATGACATCCTCAGCACCTACGGTACGATTTCAGCATGATGGCATTTCAACACGGCACGTCAACATGACCACGTACGTTCGCTTCAGTATAATATGACCATACCTTAACATGACAACATCTCAACATGGTATGACATCCTCAGTACCCACGGTACGACTTTAGCATGATGACATTTCAACATGGCACGTCAACATGAGTAGGTACGTTCGCTCCAGTATAATATGACCATACCTTAACAATGACAACAACTCAACATGGTATGACATCCTCAGCACCCACGGTACGACTTTAGCATGATGACATTTCAACACGGCACGTCAATATAAGCACGTATGTTCGCTTTCAGTATAATATTATCACACCATAACATAATGGCACCTCAACATGGTATGACATCCTCAAAACTCACGGTACGACTTTAGCATGATGACATTTCAACACGGCACGTCAACACCACGTACGTTCGCTTCAGTATAATATGACTACACCTCAACATGGGCTAACATCCTCAGCGACGTCACCTCAGCATCCACGATACGACTTCGGAATGATGACATTTCAACATGGCACGACAACACCACGTACGTTCGCTTCAGTATAATATGACTACACATCAACATGGGCTGACATCCTCAGTGACGTCACCTCAGCATCCACGATACGACTTCGGAATGATGACATTTCAACATGGCACGACAGCCTCAGCATGAAAAGACGCTACCTCACCATGACATAACACCACTTCAACATGGCCTCACCTCAACCATCAAATATAT
Source organism: Cordylochernes scorpioides (assembly GCA_030710605.1). Taxonomy (NCBI): domain Eukaryota; kingdom Metazoa; phylum Arthropoda; class Arachnida; order Pseudoscorpiones; family Chernetidae; genus Cordylochernes; species Cordylochernes scorpioides. The sequence goes on along the minus strand of CP092872.1, from coordinate 15,591,211 downwards.
CTTAAGATATCTTTCACACAGTCATCTCTACTCAGTGAAACATGGTTGAAATATCTCTTCTTATATTTAGCATGATGTGGCATGTGGAAAATTCCATAGATTTTAATAAGGCTATAAGTTGTGAAGAAGTCCACTCATGGATAAACTCAAGGAAGTTTCATATTATGATGTCGACGTTCATCTATTTTTTTAAGGAGACAAAAGCAATTTTTTGTTCACAATTCGTTAAATCGTGTCTTCAATAGAGGTCACTGTAATATCTTTCAGAGTTATTGTCTGAATCCCTAATATAAATGCTAAAAGGTACAACTTCCTTAAGTTTTATCCATGAGTATATACTCATACATCATCCATCCCTGATAGAGGAATGTCTAAATGGTGCCAAGTTTAACCTCCTCCTAGTTAGCTCAATTTCCGATCAGCCTAGCGGCATTTCAAATGAGAACAGTTCATCGATCATTGCTCGATGCAAATATTCAAATGTAATTCTATTATCCTAAACACTTATGTTCATAGTTTTCTTAAATACCATTTCTAAAATTCCACCCTTCAGTTTTGCATATAAAAGCAGAATGATCCAATACAGTATTAGAGCTTTAAAGAGGTAGTCTGGTAGATTAAATTGGCGAAACCGCTGGGAGGGTTCACCACTGATGAGTCAAGCCCTCCTAATATTTTTTCATCGCAATAAGGACAGTAGAAGTTTGATTTAAGTGTGAAAAGAGACATTCGCGTCTTAATGTCTTCATTTTCGTTGTATATAGTGAAGTCCGTTGTATATCAGAAACTGTTTTATCAGTAAATCGTGGTTAAATGGATTAACTTCGTGTGTTGCTCTAGGTACAATAAAGAGGGAGGTATCAGAACAACGTTGTATTACAGCCAGGTGTGAGGTAACCCAGTTATACTACACAATACCGCCAGGATGACTGGGCACAATTCCACACACACCGCTAGAATTTCTAGGAAATCTGCGGCGAGCTAGCTCTGAACATTTACTTTCACGGAAGAGAGAAATGCCTCGGGTACAAGCTTTCTTTTTATTATTAACATCAACTCCGCCTTTGCCGGTCCCAAGCCCGGAAGAAAAAGGAGGAGGGGGAGCAGTAACAAGCTCACTAAAAACCTGGGCTCAGATGGCCCGGCTGATAGTACCCTGTAAGGGCCCCTAATCCAGGGATACAAGATGAGCAGCGTTTGTACTCCATGTTAGGAGCGGCAGCACATGGCGTCTGTTCCTCATATCAGAGGCGGCCATTTCTTTTGGAGCTAAGTCGGCCTGCCACTGAGTAGTGCTTCCAGTCTTAATGACAAAGGCAGACGCATTCTACTTCACCCAGTCATAATGGTTGTCAAACAGACACCATCAAGAGTCACAACTTGATACCCTAATATGATTGAGTGGAGATAAGAAAGAAGAAGAAGATTATTAACATCAAACATTCTGTTATTTCGTCAGTTAAACGTCTCTTTGTAGAATATGGAAGATTACATGAGCTTCTTTGTGTGAATTTTTTTCTGGACTGACGTGCCGGATACATAGAACGCCATATTGAGGATTACACCCCCAGCGATTCCACCAGTTTAATCTAAGACACTGTCTTTTAGATATCGACTACTGTATTATACCATTCTGCTTAAGTTATATATAAACTCATGGACAAAACTTAAGAAATTAGAAAGTCTTTAATATGTCGCCAGTTGTCTATTTTTAAGTATACTGAGGCAATTTTGCTCACACTTGGTTATCCCGTATGTCTTCAATAAAGTTCACTGTATCAAATATCTTTCATAGTTATTGTCTGAATCCCGATATAGATGCGAAAAGGTACAACTTCCTTAAGATTTTGTCCATGAATGTAACTCTATTCTGGTAACTCCGTTTAGTTTTGAAACATTTTTCTCAAAGTTTAATATATAAATATTATTATATTTTGGTTAACTTAGAGAAAGATTTGCTACTCGATAACACAAAGTAGCTAATCAACCAGTATTGTTGCATAACACACCTCTTCATGATAAGGTCAAACGAGACAATATACAGTCAAGTATATGAATCATATTGATCTATAAAATCATAGGGCGCTTCTCCCAGCAAGATTTCCATCTATGTTTTACCATAGATTTGGCCCAGCCACTTTCACAGCTAAACACCTCTTTGGCTGTTTGTAAAGATTCCATTATATCCCGTGTGGATCTCATGGAATAAAGTCCGCCCTAGGCTGATGAGGACCATTATCCCAAAACCATGGTCTCTAGATGGACGCTTCTCAGTTTTCCAAACCTGGTGTTGTGGCTTTGTCACCGACCCGAGACCACTAGTTTGAGGCGAGGGTCAATAGATGGCGTCTAGTTTTAACGTTGATTTTGACGGGAGAGGCGCCCTGTGCTTTTATATAGTCATTGTATTACCAACGGTTGAGAAAACAACGACGTAAGCAGAGAAAACTAGCCCTGACAATGGCTCTAAATCTTCATGCGGACATACTGAAATGCCCGAAGTTTACACTCATGGATAAAAGGAAGTTGTACATTTTAGCATGTACGAGTATATCGGGATACAGACAATAACTCTGAAAGATATTTGATACACAGAGATCTTTATTGAAGACACACGAGATAACCAAGTGTGAACAAAATTGAACTAAACAAAATTTGAAACTTCCTTAAGTTAATGAACTCATGTGACGGCAATTTTGCCAGTCTGAGTCTACGAGATGGAAGAGACAATTGATACAGAAATGTTTAATTTTATTTTGACGATGTTTATACCATATGGTTATAGACCTCTTTCTATATACGAATAAAAAGATTGGCTTAAGCTTCATGTATTTCGCTTTGTTAAAATCTGCAGCATCACCTATGAGTATATATATATTAATATAAAACTATATATAACAAAACCAATCCAATAGTAGAGAGCGGTCTGGAGATTAATTTGGCGAAACCGCTAAAAGGTTTCACCATTGATGAGTCAAGCCATCCATCTCATCCAATAACTTTTATCATTGCAGCAAAAGGTCTGTAGAGATGAAATTATTAAACAGAAACACATTGCCAGTAAATTTATTTGTAACAAATTTTATCGGTGTGTAGATGACAATTGAATTTATAAAAATAAAACTTCCAGAAAGAAAATATCGAGTGAAGTTTCCAGTACATTGCAGTAACATCTGGATTTCTTTGGTGAAACGAGCTACACATTCCCATCCCTAAAGAGATTTTTAATTGTAAAAGAAAGGATCACAGGATATATCATTGTTGGAAGTGGTATTCGCGTAATGGTCTGTTGAAAGACGTCATTGTACGAAAGCTCGAAGCCTTTTAAATAAACTGGTCGCGTCTATCTTTGGTCTCTTCCAACACAGAGTTTTAATCACACACACATATATACAAGAAAATATAAGGAAGGTTTGCTACTTACATTCTTTCTTCTTCTTGTACAGAGCGTCCAACAGCTTGGCTCGACCGAAATGTTTGAACTTCTGCCGTATATGGTCGTAGAACCACTCGCAGGACTGGACGTAGAGTGAGCTGAGACAGGCACTGGAGTTAGTCAGGTAGGCAGACAATATAGCTGGACAGTATAACTGACAGACATAGACAACTATAGGTCACTATTGGACGATACAGTTTACAAAGGAAAGGTGTACAGGTGGTTTTGGTTAGGATATGCTTTCTTTATTTATAACTAGCGGATGTACCCGGCTTCGCCCGTGTTTTACCCGAGTAAAGGTTTGTCTAACGAATCTCTCGATAAAGTGAACATTTTTTCCCGGTCCCTTGAAAAATACTCGATAAGTTGAATAAAATCAATATTAATCGGTACCCGAGTAAAGGTCTGTCTAACGAACATTTGTTAAAACAATTCTCTATAAACTTATAAAAAGAAATAGATATATTTTGATAATTTGAAACTGATAAAGTGATCATTTTTTCCCGGTCCCTGTGTGCCGTGTCATTCTCAATTTTGTCTTTCCTAATTTTCTACATTACAAAATCATCGTTTTATCTAGTGAACATTTTTTCCCGGTCCCTTGAAAAATACTCGATAAGGTTGAATAAATTCATGGTCGTTTATGGAAGATGGACGAAGTTCCCGGAGGTCATCTTGGGCAAGCTCCCGCGAGGCTTTTTTTCTTGTCTACTTGGCACAGCTGTGTCACCAACTCTGCCCTGATTGGTCGGTGGGTACTTCGACTGTCGGCCGGCGGCCGGACGAATCCATTCTCTCACGGGGTGGGGCAGACCTAAGCCTATCTCCGTCGCAAGGTGGCGCTGCTTGCGAGTTAAAGCTACAAATCTGCAAATAACTCTAAGGATATTAAAGATATTCAAGATATTATTTTTCGTAAACCTTTCCGGAGATACACCTAACAATATCCCAAAATTTCACGGCGATTGGATGTATGGTTTTTGAATCCATAGAGGACACACACACACACACAGACATTCATTTTTATATATATAGATATCAACACCTGACCTTATTATTTTTTGTTTTCTCATATATATATAATCATATGGACAGTGAAAACAAGAACACACAATGTGAAAAAATAATACAAAAGTGAAATTGTACTGAGATTAGGTAGATAAATTAAGAAAAAGACATCTGATCGTGCAATTCAAGTTGCTGAAACATTAAAAATTTTCAGAAATTTTACTTGCACGATCAGATGCCTTTCTTCTCTCTCTTAAGAACACACATCTGTCGTATATTTATATTTTAATAAATTTAAATCCACAGATTATTATTCTGTGATATATTGAATATATCGTAATATATAACTCATCATCATCATTCTGTTGTTGACTTGTAATTTTGGATTTTACATCTACTCCTGTGTATTATAGTAAAAGCCATTTAAATAAATAAGGCCGAAAATCTATTTCTACTTTCTAATCAACCTAAATACACCACATTATCTAATTAGCACAAGAAGGTGTACAAGTCGAAGCAACATCCACTTACCGCTGGTGGTCGCACACCCTACATAGCCAGACCTTCTCATGGCTCTCCCAGACGGCACAGGTTCTGCACACGTGGAACTTGCAGTCGTGGCACTGGAGCTTGCGGTTGAAGAGAAGGTTGAAGGCGGAACAGCACAGAATACACCATTTCTCATTGAACTCCTTGCGTTTGGCAAACACAACACGCTGGGAGGCTTTCTCTTTCAGCTCTTCTTCGATTTTACTGCACACCCAACAAGGATTATTTCACGTGAGAATAAGTAAAATATATCAAGAACAACCACCCAGTGGGGGGTCGGTGGAAGGATGGTCTAAACCAAGCATGTCAAACTCAAATCCTTAACACGGGCCAAATAAAAAAGTAATAAGATTATGTGGGCCGCAAAAAAAGAAAACAAGTAATTAAATTTTTATAGTAACATTTATGTAGGTTTATTTTAAAAAATACTAATAAGAAAAAAGAAAGTAAAGTTAATATCTTCTCCCTCATATTTGGCTACAAATTTTTATTATTATTATTTTTAATTTATATAAAAATATTTATTAAAATATATTGTCTGGTGGTCCGCAAATTTATTCGTTGTGGGCCGCATGAGGCCCGCGGGCCGCGAGTTTGACATTCTTGGTCTAAACCATTGGTTTTCGACCGCTACGACCCTGGTTCGATTCCCACATTGGGCACTTTTTTCTGATTAAAAAAATAAATAAAATGCTCCAATGGCACCCGATTCTTGCCAAACGTCCAACCCCACCAGCGAGTGCAAGTAACCAAACCGGACTCCGGCACATTTGTAAGTGCAAAGTCGAACTGCTTTTCACATGTGTAGACATGTGGTACACTTAGAGTAAAAGCAGTCGCTAAGTACCCACCATGATTATCATGGCCTGTACCACGTGTACTAGGGATAAGCAAAAGAAGAAAAAAGCCCAATACATTCCTCAACATGAAGACAATTTTAATATGATGTATTAGCAGGTCATCTGTTATAATAAATTTGAACTAATCATAAGCGTCAAAAATAATTCAAATTTTTTATAAAGACAATTGGGCGAAATGTGCTTTTATGTGTAAAAGAAACATTCGTGCTTTAATACTCTTATTTCCTATAGATAGATGGTTAATTGTTTCTTTATATAACAACAAAAAAGCCTTTATTTAGGGTCACTGACCCTATACAGGATCCACCAGAGGTATGCATAAGAACAAAGCAGTGAGACAAAGGAAATAACGATATATACAGAGTAAGAAGAAAAAGAAAAAAGAAAAAAAAAGAAAAGAAAAAAAAGAAAGAGGGAAGCAAGAAATCAACACAAAAAGAGTAGCAGTAAGAAAGTGAGGAGTGAGTGTTTCTTTATATTAATTTATACCTAACTGGCCTTGTCCTTATTGTTTTCGGAAGATCATTGCTCGATGCAAATGTTTATATGTAATTCTACTGTTCTAGAAGCTTATGTCCATAGCTTTATTGAATACCATTTCTGAGATTCCACCCTTCGGTGCTGCGTATATAAGCAGAATCGTCCAATACAGTTGTAACATGCTTGGTATTTATTTATGTAAATATTTATTCTTTGATTTTTCTCCATAGTTAGGCAGTCTGTAACACTGCACTATCTTTCTTTTTGTAATTTTGCATATGTTTTGTTTATATATAATGGTTAACCTTGTTGTAATTAAATTAAATATTAAAACACAAAGTATTGTGATTATCCCTTATTTCTAAATAGGAAACGTTACACTAGTATTAGAGGTGAAAAAATAGTACAAATGTAATATTGTACTGGGATAAGGTGCATAAATTAAGAAAAAGACATCTCCTTATCGGGTAACTGAAAGTTGCTGACTGAAAGTCAAAAATGAATGGGTATTTGGTAAATTCTGGAATAATTAAAAATCAACGAGAATAGTTGATATTTATTCCGATAGATGGTGCAAGCCATCAGCAACTTTCAGTTGCACGGTAAGGAGATGCCTTTTTCATAGTATTAGAGGTGTCTAAGAGAAGCGGTCTGATAGATTAAATTAGCGAAACTGTTGAGAGGGTTGACTACTAATGAGTCAATCCAATATGTTTTTATTGTAGTAAGGATAGTAGAGGTTTGTTTTGTGATAAGGAACAATTTGGAATATAGATTATAAACACAAGGTATTAAGACCCAATACAAATGAATAAATAGTGTGTGACGTTTCGGTAATAGCGTTGTTACCATCTTCAGACAAAAGTAATGTTGTCTGTAAGTCAGTACTTTTGTCTGATGATGGTAACAATGCTGTTACCGAAAGTCACACACTATTTATTTATTTGGATTTGGTCTTATTATTTTAGGTTTGTTTTGTGTTTAAAAGAAAGATTGGAGGTTTAATGATTTTATTTCCTATGTAAGATTGTTGATGAAAGTAAGGAATAAAAAAAAGTCGTTGGACGAGTAGGTAACACCCTCGATTCCCGACAGTCATGAACCGGGATTGAATACCGCGTTAACCTTTTGTTTAATATGTGAATAACTCACATATTATTCATTGTTTCAATTATCATAAACTAGGTCGCTCTTGTTGAGCGGTACCTAATAAAGTGATTTTGGAGTAAGGAATAGACCAACCTGATACGATCCTGTTCCTTCTTGCGGATGTCGACGTCGCGGTGGATGACAGCCAGGATCTGCTCGCACTCCTCCTTGCTGAGGTTGGATCGGCCTCGAACCATGGCATCTCTCTACATCTGCCGCATACAGTCGGGTGAGGAGACATACCACCACATGGTTCCAATAGATACAACACTTTTAAACTAAATCAATAAGGAATCTAGGGTTTAATTTCTTCCCTATTTATTTTATTTCTCGAGCTTTCGGGCTAACATGCCCTTCAACACTGAGACACCAGAAGTACTACTTGTGAACAAAATTACTTATATCTCCTTAAAAAAATAATAATAATAGGCGACCGGCGACATCAAAGACTTTCCACTTCCTTAAGTGGTTTCAATGAGTGTTATTATTTTAAGAAAGATATTGGTGAACATAAATGGTAATATTACATAAGTAATTAATATAATATTAACTTATACATGTGCAGTGATGTTGTGAGGTAGTTGAGAGATGTTTGGAGTCGTGGATTGAAGAACACACCAAGAAGTAAAGAGAAAGCATCACGATCTTGGATCGGGAGATAGGGAGAGGTCCAAACGACAACATGTCAACATCATCTAATGGCCCCGGGTGACAGTAACCGCGTCTGATCAAACCTCTGTTACAAATGTCCCGTCAAAACTCCGTGGCACAACTGTTGTTCGTCTAAATTTGGACGAGGAACACCCCGCGTGTCCTGACAGAAACTGGACTCAGAGTGTCTAGCTTGGATGTCTCACTCTCTCTGTCACATTGATGTCGTTTGGTATGTTATTCGATATTCCACGTATGCACAAAGGAACGTGTGGCTACTGGACATGCGTCGGACCTGGAGGCTGTTGTTGGGTGCTGCGCTGCCTGGAGTATAGGAGCTCTATCTATTATTTCTTCCTGTGATGAATCTGTATAAGACCGCTGGTCTTAATAAAGCTTTGTGTGTTATTCGATATTCCACCAAATACACAATTGAGGGGATGTGACAAGTTAGAATACAATACACATATAATTATACTGTCCTAAAACACACTTTTATCCACAGTTTACTTAAATACGATAACTAAAATTCCACCTTTCATTGTCTCATATATAAGCACAATCGTCAAATATAGTATTAGAGCTTTAAAAAAGTTGTCTGGTATAAAATAAATATTGGGAGTGCTTGGCTGATCAGTGGTGAACTCTCTCAGGGGTTTGGCCAATTTAATCTACCAGATCGCTTCTTAGAACTCTAGTACTATATTTGGGACGATTCTGCTTATATATGCTACACTGAAGGGTGGAATATCAGAAATTGTATTCAATCAAACTATGGATATAGCCTTTATTTGTAAAAGAAACATTCGTACTTTGAAGCTTTCATTTCATATATATAGATATAGCTTTACTGTACTTTATATTAAATAAATATCTCAAACACGAATCTAACATTCCTGGATGTCAACACAATTTCTAGTTGTTGTTGTCGTGTCCAATGAAGAGCTTCAGCTGTCTCCATACATCTCTATCACAGCAATGGCAATGTTCTCTATCTTGGGTGTGTAAAGTTGCTGTTCTGGGTCCATGTCAATTTTCTGTTGTTGTTGTCGGGTCCAGTGAAGAGCCTCAGATGTCTCCATACATCTTATCACAGCAATGTTCTCACTCTTGGGTGTGTAAAGCTGCTGTTCTGGGTCAATTTTCTGTTGTTGTTGTGTCCAATAAAGAGCCTCAGATGTCTCCATGCATCTCTATCACAGCAGTCGCAATGACCTCTATCTTGGGAGTGTAAAGTTTCTGTTTTGGGTCCATGTCAATTTTCTGTTGTTGTTGTCGTGTCCGATGAAGAGCCTCAGATGTCTCCATACATCTCTATCACAGCAATGTCCTCTATCTTGAGTGTGTGAAGCTGCTGTTCTGGGTCCATGTCAATTTTCTGTTGTTGTTGTCGTGTCCAATCGCAGATGCTCATCCGCTGTCTCCATGCATTTCTATTACAGCAATGTCCTCTATTTTGGGTGTTCACAATTTCTAGTGTTATCGAGGGTCACCAGAAACTCTGCCTAGTTCAGCCCTGAACAGTCCTGGACATAGGCGGTGTCCGGTGAGTGAATGAAGTCCTTGGAAATCTGCCCAGCCATCTAACTATGGCTATTTCATTACTGGAAAATATAAATATTCATTTCTCTTTATTTTACATACAACACCAGTCCCACAATGTGTGGGCCTCAAACGATAATGAGGTATAAACATATCTTTGAATATATCAAATCAAAATATTAAGACACGCGAATATTTCTTTCAGACATAAATCAAACTTTTACTGTCCTTACTGTGATGAAAATATATATTGGGAGGGCTTGATTCATATTTTTTCATCACAGTAAGAATAGTAGAAGTTTTTTGTCTGAAAGAAACATTCGCGTCTTAATATTTTCATTTGATATATACTGATGGCGTATTATTGCCTGCTTGCTTTTCGTTGAGGTTAATTGGCCAAAAAAAGTATTATTGCTTTATACAAGTATCTTTGTATTAACCGATAGAACTCTTCCTGTTTAGATAATCAAATAAAGTAAAGCACGAAGGAAGATGAGTTTCTTTTTAAAAATAAACTCATCTTCCTTCGTGCTTTACTTTATTTATTATCTTTGTATTGTAGAGAGAGAGCGAAGTAGTTATTATTTTACCAAGCATTTATTATTTTACACTAGTATTAACAGAGTATCATTTAAAAATATATATATTTTACTACTCTGTAAACTTCCAAATAGCTTATCTTTTGTTTATCCTTCATAGTTTGTTCTTGCCTTAAATAAATTGCTGTGTCACCCCGAAGTATGTCTTCCCTAATTTTCCACGTGGCATTTTGGTGGAGATGCTGGGCAAATTAGGGAAGACAAACTGAATATCGCCGAGAAGACCTAGATGCCATGGGTGCTGTCATCTACATTTTCAGAGACTGGCTCCTGGATTCCACCGCCGTGTCAAAGCCAAGACTTCCCTCCAAGATGACGATGTCCCTATAGACGATATGACGACAAAGCCGCTCTTCACGCCGCAAGATAAAGGACGCAAAGGTACTAGGAACAAAGTTCCAAGACTTCGATGGAATCCTTGGCAGAAGCACGTCAAATCCATGTCAGTAACTACAATAATTGAAAGCTGTGGGTCACAGCTCCCATAGGGAAGGAGCTATGTAGCGGAGTATTTATTATTTTACACTAGTATTAACGGGGTATCATTTTTTATGTTTATATTTGGGGGGTCGGTGGAAGGCTGGTTAAACCGTTTGGTTTTCGACCACTAGGACCCGGGTTCGATTCCCGCATTGGACACTTTTTTTTCTGTTAAAAAAAAAAGCTCCAATGGCCCCCGATTCTTGCAAAAGTCCAACCCCACCAGCGAGTGCAAGTAACCAAACGGGGCTCTGGCACATTTGTAAGTGCAAAGTCGAACTGCTTTTCACATGTGTAGACATGTGGTGCGCTTACAGTAAAAAAAGCAGTCGCTAACTACCCACCATGATTATCATGGCCTGTACCACGTGTACTAAGGATAAGCAAAAAAAAAAATTAATATTTTACTACTTTTTGTAAACTTCCCTCATTGCTTATCTTTTGTTTATCCTTCATAGTTAGTTCTTGGCTTAAATAAATTGCTGTGTCACCCCGAAGTTTGTCTTCCCCAATTTTCCACGTGGCAATATATTACTTTATACTTCTATCTTTGAATATTATAAACTTTTTTTTTTTAAAGCTATACCTACCACTACACAGCACTATGTCACCTAACAACACCGCCCAATCAACACGACGATATTATCACAAACAGCTAATGACTTCCTGCAGACAGCCTGTTTCCTCTTAAATTAATTTGCGATCAACTTTCCGCCTCAAAGTTTCCTGCAGGACGTTTGGCGGTCGCGTGGACAGGACTGTTTGGCCGGCTCAGTACGGATATCCAGTCAGCATGTTGAAATGCCTTTGTCCATGAGTGTACATGGCAATATTATCTGAGTAATTAACATAATATTAATATTAAAATACATTAGCGGGCCATCTGTTATGAAAATTCGAAACTATTATAGACACGTATGATTCTTTTAAAAATGTAGAAATTGTTTAATTTTTAAAAGAATCATACGTGTCTATAATAGTTTCGAATTTTCATAATATTGTCGCGATGAAAAATAATTAAATAGGCTTCCGAATTACTTTAAATATGTATTTAATTAGTTATATGAAAGATTTTAAATAAAAAGTTACTATGTACATGAGCTAAATCGCCCCAGCAGTTAGAGCAAGAGGGGAGAACTGAGTTTTTCTACCTTCCATGTGGCGCCACTGTTTTCCCCGACCGGTCGGTCCAGTCCAGATAAGAGGGAATACTCTGTCCTCCTGACAATATTAACTTATATATTTGAGGTGATGTAGTTGAGAGATGTGCGGAGTCGTAGATTGAAGAACACACCAAGAGTCAAAAGGAAAGCATCACGATCTTTGATCGGGAGATAGGGAGAAGTCCAAATGACAATAATAAAATAAACATTTCCCTCAGCGAATTGTCTTTTTTTATAATATGGTTACTCTCCACATCATCTCATGGCCCCGGGTGACAGTAACCGCGTCTGTCCAAACCTCTGTTCCAAACGTCCCGTCAAAACTCCGTGGTAAAACTGTTGTTCGTCTAAATTTGGACGAGAATCAACCCTCAAGGTCACAGCACAAGGTCAAATAAATATTTTCATTTGGTTTTAATGGCAGTAAAATCGATAGATCATTTAAAAGCGTCCCAGACAATGTCACAACAATGTCATCACGATCTTGGATCGGGAGAGGGCCAAACGACCATATGGTTACTGTCGACATCAGCTCATGACCCCGAGTGACAGTGACCGCGTCTGACCAAATCTCCTTTCCGAATGTCCCCTCAAAACTCCGTGACACAACTGTTTTTCGTCTAAATTTAGACGAGAATCACCCCTCAAGGTCATAGCACAAGGTCAAATAGATATTTTCATTTGGTTTTAATGACAGTAAAATCGACAGATCATTTAAAAGCGTCCCAGAACAATGTCACAACAATGTCATCACGATCTTGGATCGGGAGAGGGCCAAACGGCCATATGATCACTGTCGACATCATCCCATGACCCATGTTCCAAATGTCCACTCAAAACTCCGTGGTACAACTGTTTTTCGTCTAAATTTGGGCGAAAATCACCCCTCAAGGTCATAGCACAAGGTCAAATAGATATTTTCCTTTGGTTTTAATGGCAGTAAAATCCATAGATATATATCATTTAAAAAAAAAGCGGCCCAGGACAATGTCGAAAGTTGTCAAGTTGGAAGGATTGAGGAAAACGTCCAAAGAAAGTGAAGCAACAAGCCAGCTATATATGGAAGCTAAACAAGGGAGGAAAACAGGTGTTCCCGGCTTCAGGAAGTAGCGACGCTACTTTAAATTAAGGAAAGGAAGTTGGCACAATATGGTGACAGTCAAATTGTGAAACTCAACTTTGGAAATCTAATGCATAGGTTCGATATATAGTCGAAGATTGGTCGACTTAAAACCAACCCTAAAAGTCTAATGATCTTAATAAACGATCCTTAGTACATTCGTATAAATAATTTATTTTTAATAGAAGAAATTCGTACAAACCTTCGTATAAAATCTTATTTCTACAGACACTTAACTGATCGCTACGAAAAAGATAGCTTATATACAGAAGAAAATTTAAATTAAACATATTTGCATATTAACATAATACATTAGCGCATCTCAGCACATTGATGCTGGAAGGGTTAAACACTGATGAGCCAGGCCATCTCATAAATTATTATTACAGTAAGGGTAGTAGATTCCAATTTATATCACTTTAAAACCCAATCAAATTTGAAAAACAATTTTGAATAACCCACAGAACCATTACGCATATTTAACAATTATTGTTTAAATCTAGAATAAAGAGAGAATTATAGCTAATTTATATTCTTATCTTAGTGGACATAAGTTTCCACAGAGATGGTATCACTCTGCGAACTTTGAATATGTTTACTATTACAGCATTTAAAGTTAAGTGGGTGTATATTGGATGGAATAGAGAGGAGATATGCATATACACTCATGGACAAAACTTACCTTCAAGCATGTATATCGGGATTCAGACAATAACTCTGTAGAAGGGCAGCTTGATCCCGAAAGCTCGAATTGATTTTTCAAATAAAGAAACTTATCCTTTTTGAATCTATTCGTTATTATAATAACTCTGAAAGATATTTGATACATAGTGACTATTATTGAAGACACACGATATAACCAAGTGTGAACAAAATTGCCTCTGTCTTCAAAAAATAGACTACAGACAACATCAAAGAGTTTCCACTTCCTTAAGTTTTGTCTTTGAGCGTATTCTATACACAGCCCGCAGCACGTAGGGAAGGAAGTTTTGTCTTATGCTGTCAATGCATCGACCAGTATTATGTTAATTCCACGTGTTAAGTCAAACCTAAAGTCTAATTCTACGGATTTTGTAGAGAGTAGCAGCAGCTCTGTACTGATGGTGGCCATTCAAGTTCTGGAGATATGTAATAATGGTGTAATGTCTTCAAGCATTGTAATGCCACTATGGTTTTATGGCTAACACTTGTTGCAGCAGACATCTTAGTGGAGTTCAGCGGGATAGATGCCAATCTTTACCGAATATACATTTTAAGAGTTTATATAGACAAATGTGTGTCATATAAAGGTCTGAACCCTTGTTAAAATAAACATCCTAAATTTTGAAATAAAGAAAGTGTTACATTTGTGCGTTAAGCTTTCTTTTTACTAAAAAGCTTGATCGATACCAGGTTAAATGCTTTTTTTATAATGTTCATTAGCGGATAGCTTCTGTAAGGCCCAGGTCGACAGGAGAGATGTACAGAACGTAAGGCCCAGGTCGGCGGGAGAGATGTACAGAACGTAAGGCCCAGGTCGGCAGTAGAGATGTACAGAACGTAAGGCCCAGGTCGGCGGGAGAGATGTACAGAACGTAAGGCCCAGGTCGGCAGGAGAGATGTACAGAACGTAAGGTCTAGGTCGGCAGGAGAGATGTACAGAACACAAGGTCTAGGTTGACAGGAGAGATGTACAGAACGTAAGGTCTAGGTTGACAGGAGAGATGCACAGAACGTAAGGTCTAGGTCGGCAGGAGAGATGTACAGAACGTAAGGCCCAGGTCGGCAGGAGAGATGTACAGAACGTAAGGCCCAGGTCGGCAGGAGAGATGTACAGAACGTAAGGTCTAGGTTGACAGGAGAGATGTACAGAACGTAAGGTCTAGGTTGACAGGAGAGATGCACAGAACGTAAGGTCTAGGTCGGCAGGAGAGATGTACAGAACGTAAGGTCCAGGTGGGCAGGAGAGATGTACAGAACGTGAGGCCCAGGTCGGCAGGAGAGATGTACAGAACGTAAGGCCCAGGTCGGCGGGAGAGATGTACAGAACGTAAGGCCCAGGTCGGCAGGAGAGATGTACAGAACGTAAGGCCCAGGTCGGCAGGAGAAATGTACAGAACGTAAGGTCCAGGTCGGCAGGAGAGATGCACAGAACGTAAGGTCTAGGTTGACAGGAGAGATGTACAGAAGACCCAGGTCGGCAGGAGAGATGTACAAAAGGCCCAGGTCGGCAGGAGAGATGTACAGAACGTAAGGCCCAGGTCGGCAGGAGAAATGTACAGAACGTAAGGTCCAGGTCGGCATGAGAGATGCACAGAAGGCCCAGGTCGGCAGGAGAGATGTACAGAAGGCCCAGGTCGGCGGGCGAGGACCCCGGCCAATTAACCGTGGAACTCCCATCAATCCCAGAAGTGGGACGTCGAGAAATGTCCTCGGGCCCCGGGAACAAGGAGGAGGATTCTAGGCCAGGCAACATCTGCCGCCGTCCTCCCTATAGCGTGTTCGTCAAAATGCCAGCTCTCACAACCTACTCGCGGATAAATTTCTCTTTATTAAAAAATTTAACTTAGAAAACTCTATATATAAATATTTTGAAGTAAATTCCAAACGTGGGGATGAGTACAGGTTTACAGTGAAGGTTCTGGAGGCGGCTGAGTTTTCAAGCCATCAGCTGTCCCTGGCTACGGAATTATGGCAAGGGATTAGGATTATAATAATGCAAACTTTCTATTTTATTCAAGTCTTCCATATTCCATTCTTAAAATTAGCATACCCGCCTTCTATTGGTCAAAATTTATATTGATCAAAACCATTTTTCCACCATAGTATTATAGTAACCTCTTTTGCTGAAATAAAATACAATCATCTGTAAATATCGAGATGAGAATCAATTTAAGCATTTTTTACTTCTTCTCTGAAACACCAGTCTACAGGACTGTTCGTCAAAATACTAGCTCCTAGATGCCACAACAAAGCAAAATCAGCGTGATTTTTTAATATAATTTTTTTTGAAAAAAAAAAGAAGAAATTCAGCAACAACAACAAAAAGCCTTTATTTAGGGTCACTGACCCTATACAGGATTCACCAGAGGTATGCATAAGAACCAAAAGAAGAAATTCAAAGATCCTGTAATTTACAACATTTAAGAGGTTCGATAAATTAATTCTGTGCGGCTGGAGAGCGTCATTCCGGCTTAATTTCCTGTTGGCAGAGAAGCATCGATTAAAAGAGAAAATTGTTTTAAAGTATA
>CP092872.1:15503553-15574844 GCA_030710605.1 Cordylochernes scorpioides | reverse complement strand
AAATATAAAAATATAAACAGTAGCAACACGTTTATTTATACGTGAAAAGTGCAAGCTTTCGGATCTTTATAATTCTTCCACAGGCATAGCTGTAAGTTGAAAGAATGAGGATATATCTCAGTACATATCAGTACATATAGCCCCATTCTCTTAACTTACGTCTATGCCTGTGGAAGGATTATAAAGGTCCGAAAGTTTGCACTTTCCACGTATAAAGAAACGCGCACATTGCTACCGTTTATATTGTAACAAAGTATTAATTATTTTAATAGCAGAGTATTATTTTTTATGTTTATACTTTACTATACTCTGTACACTTCCCTCTTTTGCTCATCTTTTGTTTATTACTCATAGTTTGTTCTTGCCTGAAATAAATTGCTGCCTCATCCTGAAGTTTTTGTCTTCCCTAATTTTCCACGTGGCAATATTTTTATATTTTAGGGAAGTATGACAGTTACCAAACCTGGGAGTACTTGTTAGGCCGAGTTTGCTGAAGGAAGAAAGCCGTTTGAAGAGATCAATAAAAACCACAGTCGACTATAGATATTCTGGCGTTTTGACCATGTGGGAGAGTACACGAAAAGCCATTGGAGTGCTATATCGCTGTTTGTACCGTGTGACTGTCCAGCTAACATATGTTTAGCACGGTGTACTTTACTTGAAATGATGAACATACACTCATGGACAAAACTTAAGGAAGTTGTACCTGTTAGCATGTATATCGGGATTCAGACAAATAACTTTGAAAGATACACTCATGGACAAAACTTAAGGAAGTTGTACCTTTTAGCATGTATATCGGGATTCAGACAAATAACTCTGAAAGATACACTCATGGACAAAACTTAAGGAAATTGTACCTTTTAGCATGTATATCGGGATTCAGACAATAACTCTGAAAGATACACTCATGGATAAAACTTAAGGAAGTTGTACCTGTTAGCATGTATATCGGGATTCAGACAATAACTCTGAAAGATACACTCATGAACAAAACTTAAGGAAGTTGTATCTTTCAACATGTAAATCGGTATTCAGACAATAACTCTGAAATATACACTCATGGATAAAACTTAAGGAAGTTGTACCTGTTAGCATGTATATCGGGATTCAGACAAATAACTTTGAAAGATACACTCATGGACAAAACTTAAGGAAGTTGTACCTTTTAGCATGTATATCGGGATTCAGACAAATAACTCTGAAAGATACACTCATGGACAAAACTTAAGGAAATTGTACCTTTTAGCATGTATATCGGGATTCAGACAATAACTCTGAAAGATACACTCATGGATAAAACTTAAGGAAGTTGTACCTGTTAGCATGTATATCGGGATTCAGACAATAACTCTGAAAGATACACTCATGAACAAAACTTAAGGAAGTTGTATCTTTCAACATGTAAATCGGTATTCAGACAATAACTCTGAAATATACACTCATGGATAAAACTTAAGGAAGTTGTACCTGTTAGCATGTATATCGGGATTCAGACAAATAACTTTGAAAGATACACTCATGGACAAAACTTAAGGAAGTTGTACCTTTTAGCATGTATATCGGGATTCAGACAAATAACTCTGAAAGATACACTCATGGACAAAACTTAAGGAAATTGTACCTTTTAGCATGTATATCGGGATTCAGACAATAACTCTGAAAGATACACTCATGGATAAAACTTAAGGAAGTTGTACCTGTTAGCATGTATATCGGGATTCAGACAATAACTCTGAAAGATACACTCATGAACAAAACTTAAGGAAGTTGTATCTTTCAACATGTAAATCGGTATTCAGACAATAACTCTGAAAGATACACACATGGACAAAACTTAAGGAAGTTGTACCTGTTAGCATGTATATCGGGATTCAGACAATAACTCTGAAATATACACTCATGGACAAAACTTAAGGAAGTTGTACCTGTTAGCATGTATATCGGGATTCAGACAATAACTCTGAAAGATACACTCATGGACAACACTTAAGGAAGTTGCACCTGTTAGCATGTATATCGGGATTCAGACAATAACTCTGAAAGATACACTCATGGACAAAACTTAAGGAAGTTGTACCTGTTAGCATGTATATCGGGATTCAGACAATAACTCTAAAAGATACACTCATGGACAACACTTAAGGAAGTTGTACCTGTTAGCATGTATATCGGGATTCAGACAATAACTTTGAAAGATATTCGACACACATTGACCTTTATTGAAGACACACGAGATAACTAAGTGTGAACAAAATTGATTCTGTGTATCCTTAAAAAAAAAATAGTCGACCTGCACATCAAAGACATTCCGCTTCACTAAGTTTTGTCCATGAGTGTATGTAAATAAAGAGATACAGCTTCTATAGCCTATTTAAGATTGTTATGTAGGTAAATATTGATTTACAGAATATTGTAACAGAATATTTCATTTAAACAGTTATTCATTGTGTTATTCTGCATATTTCTCTTATTGTCTCTCTATGAATTTATATTAATAAGTTGATATTTGCTCTGATCAAAATAATTCAACTTGTGTCATTGTCATGTTATCTTCCCTTTACGTAACAATATTAATAGAGAGAGATATGTAAATAGGAACATAGCAACAATGATTAGAATCAAAGAAGCGAATCTCGTTGACTACCCTATCTTCATACAAGATTGGATTCTCAGAATAACCTCAGAACCAAGTGTTGTCAGATCAACTGGATGCAACCATTTGGTTCTTATCTGCGACGTTTGTCACTAAGAACACACACACACACAAAAGCCTTTATTAGGGACTTGCCCCATACAGATTCTCCCAATTGGGTAAGGTAATAATCATCTTGTGTCATTTTCATAGAAATTGAACTGGCTTTACTCTTCGTCTCAAAGTCATTCACTTTTTGACTGGTCTTTACAATATTGATGATCTAAAAAAATTATAGTAAGCTATTTCCTTAGATTTGTTTGCTGATATTTTTGAAAGCAATACGTAGGGTGAAGTGTTGGTACATTTAGTTTGTTGATATAGGGCCTTCCTCTCTGCATCAAGGGCTGTACAATTAAGCATGTAATGGGGGAGTTCTTCAGTAATTTCCTTGTCACACAGTGTACATATTAAGTTTTTGGCCTCAAACGTCAGAACGTGGGTTTGTCACTAAGGAAGCAGGTAGGCTAACTACAGACGTAGTTGTAAACTGAGACGACGATGTATCCTGAGAAACGCATTTGATGTCGGTGGTGCTGGCATTGTCTGCTGGCGAAGTCACCGGGTGATGTCATCCCTGTGCCATCTCGAGGACCACGTCAGCTCCATGGATGAAATCTGATGCTCCAAAGCTGCGGAGCATAACTAACTCGGCTCTCCTTTCATGTCAACACTTCCCTGACTGAACTTGTGCCTGCAACCCGAATTCTAGGGCTCACTTCCCTGCCTGGTGTCTCGAACTTGTGATGACTTCCCATTGGCCTGTCCGTGTTGTGTCTGGAACCCGGGTTTTTGGGGTGATTTCCAATTGGCCAGTCTCTGTTGTGTCTCGAACCCAGGTTTACGGGGTGATTTCTCATTGGACAGTCCGTGTTGTATCTGGAACCCGGATTTATGGGGTGACTTCCCATTGGCCCTTTGAGTCCCACACCCACAACAACCGAACTCGATGTGAGAATCTCTTACAAATCCACCAACCGGTGAAAGGTTTAACGCGATAATATTATAATGATGCAGAAAACCATTTATCAACTTGAGTAGTAATCTATATATATAAAATTGAATGTCTGTCTGTCTGTTTGTCTGTTTGTCTGTGGTCTGTGTGTACTCTATAGATTCAAAAACCATACATCCAATCGCCGTGAAATTTTGGGATATTATTAGGCATATCCCCGGAAAGGTTTACGAAAAATAATATCTTGAATATCTTTAATATCCTTAGAGTTATTTGCAGATTTGTACTTTAACTCGCAAGCAGCGCCACCTTGCGACGAGAATGGATTCATCCGGCCGGCGGCAGTCCAAGGACAAGTTCAAGGACAGTCCAAGTACCCACCGACCAATCAGGGCAGAGTTGGTGACACAGCTGTGCCA
This sequence comes from Cordylochernes scorpioides, assembly GCA_030710605.1. NCBI lineage: Eukaryota > Metazoa > Arthropoda > Arachnida > Pseudoscorpiones > Chernetidae > Cordylochernes > Cordylochernes scorpioides. The sequence continues at coordinate 15,570,775 of CP092872.1, read as the reverse complement.
AGTAGACAAGAAAAAAAAAAGCCTCGCGGGAGCTTGCCCAAGATGACCTCCGGGAACTTAATCCATCTTCCATAAACGACCATGAATTTATTCAACCTTATCGAGTATCTTTCAAGGGACCGGGAAAAAATGTTCACTAGATAAAACGATGATTTTGTAATGTAGAAAATTAGGAAAGACAAAATTCAGAATGACACGGCACACAGGGACCGGGAAAAAATTATCACTTTATCGAGAGATTCAAATTTACGAGTTTCAAATTATCAAAATATATCTATTTCTTTTTATAGGTTTATAGAGAATTGTTTTAACAAATGTTCGTTAGACAAACCTTTACTCGGGTACCGATTAATATTGATTTTATTCAACTTATCGAGTATTTTTCAAGAGACCGGGAAGAAATGTTCACTTTATCGAGAGATTCGTTAGACAAACCTTTACTCGGGTAAAACACGGGCGAAGCCGGGTACATCCGCTAGTAAGGGATAAATTAATGGAGGGAAATTGTATAGGATTCTCGAGCCCAATCAACATATGGCAAAACTCAGAGGGAAGCTCGTTTTACAAACCAAATTTCAAGGATATATCTATATAACGTAATATCCGGTTACAGCGACCACTTAGAGCCCTGAAAAATCAGACAAAGAAGGTTCGATAACAACCACAGCGACCACTGAGAACCTTGACAAATCAGACAAAGAAGGTTAGATAACAAGAGCAACAACAGCGACCACTGAGAGCCCTGACAAATCAGACAAAGAAGGTTAGATAAAAACCACAGCGACCACTGAGAGCCCTGACAAATCAGACAAAGAAGGTTAGATAACAAGATCAACAACAGCGACCACTGAGAGCCCTGAAAAATCAGACAAAGAAGGGTCGATAACAACCACAGCGACCACTGAGAACCTTGACAAATCAGACAAAAAGGTTAGATAACAAGAGCAACAACAGCGACCACTGAGAGCCCTGACAAATCAGACAAAGAAGGTTAGATAACAAGAGCAACAACAGCGACCACTGAGAGCCCTGAAAAATCAAAGAAGGTTAGATAACAACCACAGCGACCACTGAGAGCCCTGACAAATCAGACAAAGAAGGTTAGATAACAACCACAGCAACCACTGAGAACCTTGACAAATCAGACAAAGAAGGTTAGATAACAAGAGCAACAACAGCGACCACTGAGAGCCCTGACAAATCAGACAAAGAAGGTTAGATAACAACAACCGCGACCACTGAGAACCCTGACAAATCAGACAAAGAAGGTCACATTGTCAAGGTCCTCCAGGCATCAATTAATCCAACAAGACCCACAGTAATTAGAGGGATCGACACTTTTACGACCGCCGTGCCGCAGAGGATGTTCACCCGCCTTTGTGTCAGGAGGCATGTGCTGGGTGAGAGACACATCTCTATAGAACGTAGTTCGACTTCTTGCTGAACACACGGGACGATGTAGTGCTGTAGAGGAATTCATGTTGACACTCAGTCTTCAGCCATGTGGTATGTCTTCTTCTTCTTTCTTATCTCCACTCAATCATATTAAGGTATCAAGCTTGTAAAGCTTGAGACCTTTAATGGTATCTGTCGGGGAAGAGTAGAGCTCATCAATGGATGAGATGTGATATGTCATTGCTAAGTGACGTATCCCTCCCTCCATGGAAGCTCTATTAAGATTACTAGAATATATCATTGAAGCCCACATTATGGTTTTCTTGTTAAGAAGCGACAATTCGACAAATCTATCACAGTCCTAGATTTCATTATATTGTGGCAGGGTATTTCGAAATTAATCAACAAATTATTGTTCTTTACATTGTTTGTTAATACATAGCAATAACACACCATCTATATACAGTTAAACCTGTCTATAGCACCCCCTCTTGGGGCTCACCAAAATAGGGTGCTAGAGAGGGGGTGCTCTAGACAGGTCACTTTTAATGTAAATCGCATCGTACTACGTATTTAAAATTGGGCACTATAGAGAGGAAGGCGCTATAGACAGATTTACCTGTATATAAAATTAAAGGCTTTAAGCACTAACGTTTCTTTTATATACAATACAAGTTGAATAGACAGTATACACAATACAGTACAATAGACAGTAGAAGTTTGTGTTGTATATAAAAGAAACGTTTGTGCTTAAATACTTTAATTTCATATATATTTATCCTGAAGATAGAGGTAGCCTGGCCGGCATTAATATTTCTATGAAAAATAGACACTTCGGCCAGTTAGAGTTTTTTATTTTTCTCAACGTTATTTTATTATTATATATTTATTTAATTCCAAGATCATAGTCTTTGACGAGTTTAATTTTTGTTTTTGACTCGTGCTTTAGATGTTGTACTAAATTCGAAAAATCACGTGAGAACGCCCTTGCAACCTTAGAATAATTTTTAACGCCTTGACAAATGCTTTATTTTTATTTACTTCTCCTGACGAAGACAAAAAAAAATTGTCGAAAGGTTAAGAAAAATAAAAAAAACTTTAACTGGCCGAAGTGTCTATTTATATACATTGTTTGTTACCAAGCTATTTCTCTGTTCTTTAATTTAAATAAGTTGAAATTGTTTGGTAAAAATATATTGCCTTGTCAACCTCCTCACGTTTGTCAATCCACATTGTCTACCTGACTATATTCTCTTCTTCTTTCTTATCTCCACTCAATCATTGGGTGAAATAGAATGCATCTGCCTTTGTCATTAAGACTGGGAGCACTACTCAGTGGCAGGTCGACTTAGCTCTAAAAGAAATGGCCGCCTCTGACATGATAAACAGACACCATGTGCAGCCGCTCCTAACATGGAGTACAGACTCATCCTGTATCCCTGGATTAGGAGTCCTTACAGGGTACTATCAGCATGGCCAGCTAAGCCCAGGTTTTTTAGTGAGCTTGTTACTGCTCTCCCTCCTCCTTTTTCATCCGGGCTTGGGACCGGCCTGACAATATTCTAATTCTAGAAAATATGTGTGGCATCACCTTCATCGATTGTTTAACAACTTTGAAGTTCTTTTCACGAACAACTTCACCCTTCTTCTGTATACATGTGCCACACGCTGCATTAGCAATGGTCATTAGGATGAATAAAGATTGAGAGAATGAATATTTGAACCAAAATGACAATTAAGAAATACAAGTTGTTCAAAATCAGATCAGAGAACATACCCAGGGTGGACAAAGTAAGATTTATTCATAGAAACAAGGTAAAGATACAAATTGGAGAATTTAGGTCATTATTGTTTGTTGAACTGAGAGAAGAGGCTATATTTAAATACTCAATAAATTGTACTATTCTTTATATGCCAATTTATGCAGAGAGGAAGGACTTATATCAGCAAATTAAATGTACCAACATTTCACCCTACGTATTGCTTTCAAAAATATCAGTAAACAGATTTAAAGCAATAGCTTACTATAAATTATTTAGATCATCATTATTGTAAGGACCAGTCAAAAGTGAATGACTTTGAGATGAAGAGCAAAGCCAGTTCAATTTCTATTTCACTACCTATGTAAATAACACAAGATTATGTGTGTCCAGGGATGGGAATCGAACCCACAGTGTTCCGCTTACCGGGCAGATGCCATGTCCACTAGGCTACCCTGGACATGTGTGTGTGTGTGATATGCCAATTTATAACTGTGTAACAAGTATTTTAAACCATGTTACTTCTAATGATGGCATTGTTACGTGATAATAGATCCACATACAGGATAGTTCAAGATTGGTGATCATGGAGAACATATCTTTTAATCGATCTCCATGGAATATCAACACTTCCATGTCCAGACTACAGCCCCTATATATTATTAAGATAAACTCAGTTTTTATCCTTTTTTTTTTTTAGAGGATCGGTGGAAGGAGGGTCTAAACCGTTGGTTTTCGACCGCTACGACCCGGGTTCGTTTCCGCATATTGGGACCTTTTTCCTTATTTAAAGATAAATGGATTTTTTTTTATTTGCTTATCCTTAGTAAATGATAGATTTAAAGCTTATCCTTAGTACACGTGGTACAGGGCATGGTAATCGTGGTGGATAGTTAGCGACTGCTTTTACTGTAAGTGTACCACATGTCTACACATGTGAAATAAGTTAGAATTTTGCACTTGCAAGTGTTCTAGAACTCCGTTTGGTTACTGGTACTCTCTGGTGGGTTTAGACTTTTACAAGAATCGGGGGTTATTTGAGCTTTTTTTTTTTTTTATTAGAAAAAAAGTGCTCAATGCGGTATTTGATCCCGGGTCGTAGCGGTCGAAAACCAATCTACTCAGTTTCTATCCTCAAGTTTGTTGTTTGACTGGACGCAGACAAGATAGCTCTCAAGTGTCAAGTCAGGCACAAGCCATTAAGCCGAAATCAAGAAAAGTCGAAGGACAACAAACTTGAATAGATACTTCAGTAGTTAAACTGCGCTACTTGCCTTCACTCTATAAAATATTGTCACAGAGATTTTTAGGAAAGACAAACTTCAGGATGACACAGCAATTTATTTAAGGCAAAGTAACATACTAAAATGTCATTTGAAAATTATCCCGCATGTGTTTCTTTTGAACGAAAAATCAAAATTTATTTTCAGGAGAAATAACGATTATTTCTAACCTTAGGGATGAGGTATGAAAGGATGAATTGTGAAGAGTAATGATAAACGGAAAAAAATAAATGTGTCCAGGGATGGGAATCGAACCCACAGTATTCCGCTTACCTGGCAGATGCCATGTCCACTAGTGGACATTTTTATTGTATACTAAAATTTATAAAATACAATAATAGTAGTAACAACAACTAGGTAACACTCAGGTTCCTGTAGAGTATCCATAGATCGCCAACTACCCGGGCTGTCCTGTGGAGTCTGTCTTGGTAGCCTTAGTGAACCAGTTCACCAAGTGTTTCCAGGCCGGTTTGTTTCTTGGTAGATTTAATAGGGCAGTGTCATTGAAATACAAGAGAGAGAGAAGATACGCAATAAGGGAGAAATACAGAGTAGCAAGTTATAAATGTCAAATTAATAATCTGCTCATAAAATATAAATATTTCGCTACAATATACTCTATGTATGTACAACCCTTATATCCGATCTTATAGCAAAATCGATTTTAAAAAATAAATAATTGGAAAATATAGGTAAAATAAAACTGATTGTTATTAAGCCATACATTCAATTATTTTGACACATTGGTTTACTATTGTTAACAAGGAGACAAAATGACAAAAGACAAACATTGCTGTAACAAACCAATTTATCTAAAGAGACAAAGGTCGTCTCTCACGTCAAAATAGACGTCAAAAACTAGATGCCATCTATTGACCCTCGCCGCAACTAGCGGCCTCGGGTCGGTGACAAAGCCACAACACCAGCTTTGGCTGGGATGGGTTGCCAAAGCTGGTGTTGTGGCTTTGTCACCGACCCGAGGTCGCTAGTTGAGGCGACGATCAATAGATGGCATCTAGTTTTTGACGTCTATTTTGACGGGAGAGGCGACCTTTGTCTCTTTAGATCATTATCCTCCCGGCAAAATATCCATCTGAACCAATTTATGTGTATCCAAACAATTAAAACTTAGCTACATAAAAGAATAAAGAGGCGCACAATAAGATAAAATACATATTTTATCTTATAAAATGTAACTTAAAATATCCCAATGGTTCCAAGAAATACTCTGGGTGACTATACACCGTCCAAAAAGAATTCAGGGATGAAAGCAGACAGACATTCCTACCATATCCGGTGATGATGCCGTGACCCCAGCCGGACGTCGAACTGATCACGGCAGCATTGTCCAGCAATACGACAGAGTGAAAGGTACTGTATGACCCCTGAGATTAGCTTTCAATAAGATAAAGATAACCTTTGCCTTACAAATTGACGGTTGTGTCAGTCAAGCCTTATCATTGGACGCCAGACAACCAATTACGGAAGACTTCTTCTGGACAAGAATGGTCAGGGCTTCTTTCAATGGGAGGATATGAGATAGAAGATAAGCTTCTCTATAAAAAATCAATGAATTTGATTGAAAATGTTTTGAATCTTTTTAACGAATTAGTTGATATACAGAGTAAATAAATAGCAATAGTAATCTTATTTACATTTAACTATATTGTGAAATATCTTTTGATATAGAAATCCGCTTTAGCAGCTATCTGCTCCTCAGGACCAACACGAACATCGCTAGTGGCAAATATAATACAGTAGAACTTGGATAATTCGAACTTCTTTAATTCGAAAACCTCTTTAATTCGAATATTTATCTTGGTCCCTAGAATTCCCTATAAATTAAATTTACGTTTTTAATTCGAATTTTTGGATAATTCGAATTTTTTTTATGGTCCCTTGGGGTTCGAATTATCCAAGTTCGACTGTATAAGTCCTTAACACAGCTCCATACATCAGGCTGTGTTGGGTACCCGGACACACCGGAATCAATAGCAATGAACTAGCAGACAGTGCAGCAAAAATTGCCGCTACTTCTGTCCTACCACACTCATACTCCACCCTACCTCGAACTCATGCTCGAAACCTAAAACGTGAGGCTTCTCTATCATCATGGACTGTATTATATTCCCAAGACCATTCGACCAGATCCTTCAGGGGAATTGATTCTACTCCAAGTCATCTCCTCAAATTTCTACCAAAAATCCGCCATGGAGAGGCCCCCACCACCATCCTCACGGGCCATGGCCATGTACTGGCAGACATTACACGTGTACATCCCGAAACAGACCCTACCTGCATCCACTGTTCAGAAGAGCCACAGACAGTCGATCATCTTCTCTTCAGCTATCCAGCATTCCTGAGACATAGGATGCAAACAGCTATCCTGCTTGGACTGACCCACCTCAATCCTAGATCTATGTCCAGCCTTCCAGACGCAACCTCAGCATAGAAATTTCTGGTCAACTGGTTCAACTCAGCAATCAAAACAGGACGCGAGTAAAAGCGCTCAACACTAGTCCATACTAGTGAGCTGGACTCCCCGGGTAGTTGGCGTTCTGCGCTTCAGGAATCTGGGTTGTAAATATATCTCTGTCTCTATAGTATTTTAACTCCTTGAGCTGCAATAGATGAATGCATTGAAATATTGTAACGTAGAAAATAAGGAAAGGCAAACTTCAGGATGACGCAGCAATTTATTTAAGGCAAGCACAAACTAAAATTGATATAAAAAAAAAAGAAGAAATGAGAAAAGTTTACGCTGAGTGATAAAATATATCAAGATACGAAACTATTTTAGACGTGTATGATTCTTTTAAAAATAAAACAATTTCTACTGCCTTTACTGCAATGGAAAAATTAATGGGAGGGCCTGGCTCATCAGTGGTGAACCCTCCCAGCATTTTAAAAGAGAATCATACGCGTCTAAAATAGTTTCGTATTTTGATAACAGATGGCGCGTTAATGGATCATAATAAAATATATAAAGATTAAAAATAATAATATGTTAATAAAATAATAAATACTTTGTTACAATATTGAATAAATGGAAAAGGCAGGCTGAAAAGATAATTTGCTGAAAACGCTTAGAAGTTTCACCATTAATGAGCAAAGCCGAATGTTTTCTATCATCACAGAAAGGTCGGCAGAGATGTGAGTTATCGAATAAAAAGCATGAGTGTCAAAATGTATTCAGTAGATGTTACTCAATTATTTACACTCATGGGCAAAACTTAAGGAAGTTGTACCTTTTAGCATGTATATCGGGATTCAGACAATAACTCTGAAATATACACTCATGGACAAAACTTAAGGAAGTTGTACCTTTTAGCATGTATATCGGGATTCGGATAATAACTCTGAAATATACACTCATGGACAAAACTTAAGGAAGTTGTACCTTTTAGCATGTATATCGGGATTCAGATAATAACTCTGAAATATACACTCATGGACAAAACTTAAGGAAGTTGTACCTTTTAGCATGTATATCGGGATTCAGATAATAACTCTGAAATATACACTCATGGACAAAACTTAAGGAAGTTGTACCTTTTAGCGTGTATATCGGGATTCAGATAATAACTCTGAAATATACACTCATGGACAAAACTTAAGGAAGTTGTACCTTTTAGCATGTATATCGGGATTCAGATAATAACTCTGAAATATACACTCATGGACAAAACTTAAGGAAGTTGTACCTTTTAGCATGTATATCGGGATTCAGACAATAACTCTGAAATATACACTCATGGACAAAACTAAAGTAAGTTATACCTTTTAGCATGTATATCGGGATTCAGACAATAACTCTGAAATATACACTCATGGACAAAACTAAAGGAAGTTATACCTTTTAGCATGTATATCGGGATTCAGATAATAACTCTGAAAGATATTACAGTGACCTTTATTGAAGACACACGAGAAAATTCTTGCTGTCTCCTTCAAAAAAGGAGACAATTTTGTTTACATTTGGTTATCCAGTATGTCTTCAATAAAGGTCACTGTAATATCTCTCAGAGTTATTGTCTGAATCTGACGTGTCTATACGATGTGGTTGTTCGTAGACTTAGAACAACTGATGGGTCTTTACGATGTGGTTGTTCGTATACTTAGGACAACTGATGGGTCTTTACGATGTGGTTGTTTATAGACTTAGGACAACTGATGGGTCTTTACGATGTGGTTGTTTGTAGACTTAGGAAAACTGATGGGTCTTTACGGTGTGGTTGTTTGTAGACTTAGGACAACTGATGGGTCTTTACGATGTGGTTGTTCGTAGACTTAGGACAACTGATGGGTTTTTACGATGTGGTTGTTCGTAGACTTAGGACAACTGATGGATCTTTACGATGTGGTTGTTCGTACTCTTAGAACAACTGATGGGTCTTTACGATGTGGTTGTTCGTATACTTAGGACAACTGATGGGTTTTTACGATGTGGTTGTTCGTAGACTTAGGACAACTGATGGGTTTTTACGATGTGGTTGTTCGTAGACTTGGGACAACTGATGGGTCTTTACGATGTAGTTGTTCGTAGACTTGGGACAACTGATGGGTCTTTACGATGTGGTTGTTCGTAGACTTAGAACAACTGATGGGTCTTTACGATGTGGTTGTTCGTAGACTTAGGACAACTGATGGGTCTTTACGATGTGGTTGTTCGTAGACTTAGGACAACTGATGGGTCTTTACGGTGTGGTTGTTCGTAGACTTGGGAGAACTGATGGGTCTTTACGATGTAGTTGTTCGTAGACTTAGGACAACTGATGGGTCTTGCGGTTGCTGTTGTTATAGACTTAGGACAACTGATGGGTCTTGCGGTTGCTGTTGTTATAGACTTATGGCAGAAATAATGGATTTTGCCAATGTGATTGTTCACAGGCCTAGAACAAGTGCAATAAACCTTGGCAATTTGGTTGTTCGCAGGCTTAGGGCAAATAATGGGATTTGTTGAAGTGGTGGTTCGCAAAACTGGAACAAGTGTGACGGGTGTTGTTGATTGTTCGTAGACCTGAAGCGCAGGCAAGTGTAATGGACCTTGGCTTGGCGATGTGAATGAAAGCAGTCCATCTAGAATCAATCCCAGCTGCACATAGAATGGCTGAACGCTGCAGCTGAATGGTCCATTGAATAGGCCGATTGCTCCATTCTTCTCTACTGCTCTAAACCCTTTATCCGGGCGATTTTCTTTTTGGGCGGTGAGCTTGCTTCCTGATCCTTCCGCCCAAATCTCGGACAAACGGCTTAAAATCCGAAGTTTAAGAAATATTGGTTACCCTATTCGTGTCAATTTGTTGCTGATATTGTCAGAGACGTGTCGCGGAAGTGAGTAGGTAGCGAATACAAAGTTCTCATCAAATCCGGTACAAATAGGACTTTGAAACTAGGTCGAAATGAGTAAAATGTTTAGATGTCTATTTACCTAAACTAAGAGAATTTTCATGATACAGATATTTTCTTTTAAAAGTCTGTGTCAAAAATTCTATTTATATAAACAATTCTATAACATTAACAATTCTGGAAAGTCTATTTAATTCAACTTAAAACCTTAACATAGAATATTTTGGAAAGCCTATTTACCTCACCTTTTGAAGCTTTGGCATAAATAATCTCTAAACTTATTTCATTCTAACGTCTTTGGTAAAGAAAATTCCAGAAATCCTATTTATTTAAAGTTTAAGAGAGCCTTGGAATAGAAAATTCTAGAAAGTCTATTTACCTCAAAGTCTTAACATAGAAAATTCTGAAGTCTTTTACCTCAAAGTCTTAACATAGAAAATTCTGAAAAGTATTTTTACCTCAAAGTCTTAACATAGAAAATTCTGAAAAGTCTTTTTACCTCAAAGTCTTAACATAGAAAATTCTGAAAAGTCTTTTTGCCTCAAAGTCTTAACATAGAAAATTCTGAAAAGTCTTTTTACCTCAAAGTCTTAACATAGAAAATTCTGAAAAGTCTATTTACCATACCATTCTATGCCTTATAGAAAATCTAGAAATTCTTTGTACCACACCTTGAAGTCTTAGCATTATTTTTGTAGAAAGATCATTTGTATATTGTACATAGAAGTATATTGCCCGTTGAAGAGCAGCAAATTTGCTCGAAAGTTTGCAAAACAAAAAATAAAAGAAATATTTTACTTGAATTTTATTTTTCCCTTTTCAAATATTATTTTTATAAATTTACTTCAAATATTCACTGAATCTTTTTATTATTATTTAACAGTTGCAAAAACACGCCATATCCACAATTAGGATAATTGCTTGTAAATCTGAAATACAAATCAAATCATCGTGAAATTAACATAATTAAACATTGGGAAGCACGAAAATTACACATTCGATGTCAAATTTTGCATACAGTAATTAGATATAGTAGCTTGAAATATGTACACCGTATGAAATATGTACACAAAATTGCCATTTATAACAGTTAGAACAACATGTAGACCAAGTAAATTAATCGCCAACAGTCAATACTTTCGCCTTAAAATTTACAGCCTGCAGAATCTATTAAACTTGATATTATAATTCTAAACATGTCTTTAAGGTAAAAAGAGGCTAGATTTTATGATAAGAAGAATCAGATGAGGCTTAAAGTCTTGTAGCGTATTATTTTTGACGATGTTCCCCTACGGAAGAATGTAATGAAGATGTTCTGAAAGAGTTGACATAAATTGGATCCCCGGATATTTTAAAACTCTCATTAGAAATGTTAAAGTTTACTCCCAGAGTACCTTCCTCTTCCTTGGGTTAAATTAGGCCACAAGTGCCCTGAATACTTGGGCAAATACCTAATTGGAACATTAGCCCATTGCATATGCGACGGTACATGTCAGGAATAATTATATCTAAAAATATGTCGGCGTAATGAAATCAAATTATGTGTCTTAGGCCGCTAAAATACACCATTACAGAATAAAGAGATCAAGCATTAGATATTTATATTAAATATAGAATTAAAAATCTAATATCGAAATAATTCATAAATACAACTCTGAAATACATTCTTAGACAAAACTTAAGGACTTCAATAGTACCAGAACTCTCCATAAAACCCTGGACAAAACTTAAGGAAATTGTAACTTCAGCATGCATATCAGTTATCAGACAATAACTCTTAAATATATTTGATACACACAGTGACCTTTATTGAAGACACACGAGATAACTAAGTGTGAACAAAATGCCTCTGTCTCCTTCCCCCCCCCCAAAAAAATACTAACGGCAATATCAAAGACTTTCCACTTCCTTAAGTTGTGTCTATGAGTGTATATACGAGTAGTTTTAAAAAGTAAACAGATAGAGAATGTCAAACATATGTTTAATATTAAAAAGAGATATCATTCATAGAATTGAACCCAAATATAGAATTCCGTTATTCAATGTAATCTCAGAGCTAAAAAAAACACTTCATGCTGATTGGTTAGTAAATTCACCTTTGAAGGCTCTGCTATATTATGTACAAAACTTAAGGAAGTTGTACCATTTAGCATATATATATCGGGATTAAGACAATAACTCTGAAAGATATTACAGTGAACTTTATTGAAGACACACGAGATAACCAAGTGTGAACAACCTCTGTCTCCTTCAAAAATTTAGACGACCGGCAATATCAAACACTTTCCACTTCCTTATGTGTATATTACGTACTATTTGATGTTTTAAAATTATTTTGAGAATCATAGATTTTACTTTTGAATATATCCATATGTGTGGGAGGAAAATCAATTCTTGTATTTATACGGTTATATTGTAATGAAGAATTACTAAGAAAAAAACACAAGGTAATAAAACCAAATCCAAATAAATAAATAGTATGTGATGTCTCGGTAACAGCGTTGTTACCATCTTCAGACAAAAGTACTGAATGAAGATGGTAACAACGCTGTTACTGAAACATCACACACTATTTATTTGGATTTGGTCTTATTATCTTGTGTTTATAATCTATAATCTAAATTGTGTCTTATCATTACTAAGAAAAAAGTATGAAAAAAGGCATCTCCTTATCGTGCAACTGAAAGTTGCTGATGGCTTGCACCGCTGATTGTTACATGATAAGGAGATGCCTTTTTTCTCTTTTTTCATAATTTTTGCACCATTATCCCAGTACAATATCACATTTGTACTATTCTTTCATAAGAAAAAAAGTATTTGAAATTTTAAAGAAATAATTCTGTAATGGCACTTGTGGCATTTTTTTTTTCAACAACATTTTAGTGACACAATTCATCTTACATTGACAAGAGGGGTTGGTGGAAATGAGGTATATACTGTCGACAACCCCGACCCCGGGATAGAATCCCGCATTGGCTCCCGTTTCTTTCAAAAGATTCCAACCCCACCAGCCAGTAAGTAATCAAACTGAGCCCTTGTACACTTGTAAGTTTAACATTAGAATTACTTTCAATATGTGTAGACACGTGGTGCACTTTATAATAAAAGGCACTTGTGGTATTGTTGAAATTGAATTCATGACATATTTACACTGATCTATTAAAGATTTTATAGCATTGTTTCTAACATGTCTGATGACTTTTCATTGTTATAAACATGTCATTTAAAGAGGGTGTGTGTAATATCTTTCGCTTTAAAGGAAAATGTGGCAATTTTCCAACCCGCATCATTATGTTGAAAGATTGAAGTGATCTGACCTCTCTGCGTTTATCATTTAAATTGAACTTTGTAGACTTTATTTTGAAAATTTTCCAAACGTGATGATTGTCTTATACATGAATGGATCAAGAGTAGAGGGTTGTTTAAAGTCGGAATATAAAGTTTTAGGAGTTAATTAATTTTTATAAAGGACTGCGGCGTATGATTATAAAACAACACTTAAAGTTTCACCGCATAAGTTTCTTTTCTGTGAAAAATCAATATTTATTTCAAAGAGAAATATTTACTATTCCTAACTTTTTTGGATGAAGTATGAAAGGGTGAAAATATGAAGAGTAATGGCGAACGGAAAAATAAAAGTGTCCAGGGGTTCGATTCCCGCCCCTTGACACTTTTATTTTTCCGTTCGCCATTACTCTTCATATTTTCACCCTTTCATACTTCATCCAAAAAAGTTAGAAATAGTAAATATTTCTCTTTGAAATAAATATTGATTTTTCACAAAAAAGAAACTTATGCGGTGAAACTTTAAGTGTTGTTTTATAGTTAATTAATATGTTAATTCTCCCTGTTGTTCATTAGAAGCCATCGGATTCATTAAGTTTTTTCGAATATCACTCGCAGTTTTATAAAATTTAAAATATTTAAAAGTAAATCTTAGGTCAGCCAGTGTAGTATTTAGCCACTTGTACATTTAATAAAAGCAATAATGCGCCATCTATACATAACAAATGAAAACATTAAGACGCGAATGTTTCTTTTCACAAATAAATCAAATTTCTTCTGTCTTTACTGCGATTTAAAAAAATATTGGGAGAGTTTAGCTCATCAGTGGTGAACCCTTCCAGCAGTTTCGCTTATTTAATCCACTAGACCGCTTCTTTAGAGCTCTAATACTGTATTGGATCATTCTGCTTTTATATGCCGCACTGAAAGGTGGAATCTTAGAAATGGTATTTAAGCAAACTATGGACATAAGCTTTTAGGACAGTAAAATTACATTTAAATATTTATATCGAGCAATGCTCTTCCGCAAATAATAAGCAAAAGGCCAATTAGGTATAATTAATACATAGCAATAACGCGCCATCTATACATAACAAATGGAAACATTAAGTTGTACATTTGTTGAATGAAAAACAAACTTTATTAACCTCTAGTCAACAATGATACAACAAAGTTCCAACTACAGCTATAAACAATAGAATTTATACAAATATATATATTTACATCAGACACAAAGCCCCTTCTCTGAAGGGACATCTAGATTATATCAAGGGTTACAAGCCACCCTGAGTTTGGATAGACCTTTGGTTATAAAGGAGTTTTTGTCCGCAACATATCCAATAGCCATGTTGAGGAATTCGCACAGAATGATCGTGTTTTCTGTTGAGAGTTGGGTTGGAGCATAAGGGAATCACCCAACAATTCTTCTCTGTATTCCATCATGAGAGGGCAGTAGGCTGTTAGGTGAAAGGCGAAGATTGCTTGCGTACTAGGGATGAAACAAATTTTGAGTTATAACATCAAGCCTCTAGGGAAAATTGCTTGTTCACTCACTTGGTTGGCTGGATTTTGGCCTCACACACAATGGGAGAACACAATTTGTTTCTTTTCAATAGAATAATACCTTGTATCAATATTGAGTAGTAAGCTCAGGCCTCCAAGGAAAAGTATATTTTCAAAAACTTTTTAATCTCTAGCCTTCGGGCACGAACACCCTTCTACAGGAGAAAACACGGTAGATTATACCATATTTTTTCCAGTAAAAGGGCGTTCGTGCCCCAAAAACTAGAGATTAAAAGATTTTTGAAAATATACTTTTCCTTGGAGGCTTTATGTTTCTACTCAATATTGATACAAGGAGTTATTCTATTGAAAAGAACCAAATTGTGTTCTCTCATTGTGTGTGTGAGGCCAAAATCCAGCCAACCAACTGAATGAACAAGTAATTTTCTCTGAAGACTTGATGTTTTTACTCAATATTGATACAAGGAGTTATTCTATTGAAAAGAACCAAATTGTGTTCTCTCATTGTGTGTGTGAGGCCAAAATCCAGCCAACCAACTGAATGAACAAGTAATTTTCTCTGAAGACTTGATGTTTTTACTCAATATTGATACAAGGGATTATTTTATTGAAAAGAACCAAATTGTGTTCTCTCATTGTGTGTGTGAGGCCAAAATCCAGCCAACCAACTGAATGAACAAGTAATTTTCTCTGAAGACTTGATGTTTTTACTCAATATTGATACAAGGGATTATTTTATTGAAAAGAACCAAATTGTGTTCTCCCATTGTGTGTGAGGTCAAAATCCAGCCAACCAACTGAATGAACAAGTAATTTTCTCTGAAGACTTGATGTTTTTACTCAATATTGATACAAGGAGTTATTTTATTGAAAAGAACCAAATTGTGTTCTCCCATTGTGTGTGAGGTCAAAATCCAGCCAAGCAACTGAATGAACAAGTAATTTTCTCTGAGGACTTGATGTTTTTACTCAATAGTGATACAAGGAGTTATTTTATTGAAAAGAACCAAATTGTGTTCTCTCATTGTGTGTGTGAGGCCAAAATCCAGCCAACCAACTGAATGAACAAGTAATTTTCTCTGAAGACTTGATGTTTTTACTCAATATTGATACAAGGGATTATTTTATTGAAAAGAACCAAATTGTGTTCTCCCATTGTGTGTGAGGTCAAAATCCAGCCAACCAACTGAATGAACTAGTAATTTTCTCTGAAGACTTGATGTTTTTACTTAATATTGATACAAGGGATTATTTTATTGAAAAGAAACAAATTGTATTCTCCCATTGTGTTTGTGAGGCCAAAATCCAGCCAACCAACTGAATGAACAAGTAATTTTCCCTGGAGGTTTGATGTTGTTACTCAATATTTATACAAGGTATTATTTTTTTGAAAATAAACAATTGTAATGGTGTAAGGCCAAAATCCAGCCAACCAACTGAGTGAACAAGTAATGAAGAATGCGTTCTATCAATTGTTGAATCAAGTCATCAATTGCCGGGAAGGTATGTAAATAAAGAGTCATTAATAACAGCCAGGAGAGATATAGAAGTACATCGTGAGGCTTGGCACAATGGCTCCCAGATAGCGTTATTGAATAAAGCAGCCGGGGCTCAGTTTGATGAGGGCTGATGGAAGGGATTCCTACAGACCATGATTAATTATATAGCTAGAGTTCTTTATTTATATCGGAGCAAGTCCGAACAAAGGCTTTCTTCATTGGCCTAGAGTGGATCAAAATGGCCGTGGACATTGGTCGACCATTACTGCTGAGATGAACTGGATATGAAGAGAGGATGTCTACAGAATTTCATCAATACTCAAAGTACCAAGTTAGATATGTTAGAAAAGAAAAAAATAAAGAAAGAAGAGGGGAAAGAATAAAATGTGTGTAGTCCAGGGGTTGGCAAAATTTTGAGTCGGAAGATTCAAAAATTGCAATTTACAAAATTTCAAAGTTTTTAAAGAGCCACAATTTTTTTCTTACCAACAATAAATAGTACTCACATAAATAATATTTACATATGGAACTATATAAAGAGCTTCACATCCAAAGAGACGCAGTTTGCCGATCCCTGGTGTAGACAATGACTTCTTAACATTGCAAAGAGCGCCATATCTCGTAATAAATTTGAACTAAACGTTGAATTTATACTTATTCTACTATATTGGGCAACACATTTTCTTAATAAATCAAGAAAATCTAACTGAGTACGCGTTTCGGGCTGATAGCTCTCGTCAGCGTGGTGGAGCTATACCTTAACAACCCACCAAGATGGTTCATTAGGCTTCCGTTTACTAATTCATTTGTTTCATTGAATTACATATGGAATTGTGTAAGAGAGTTTTATAATCATCTGTATTTTTTATTGTTGAAAATAAATAGAGAAAAGAAATAAGACTTACCACCACCTGGCGCGTCTGTTTGTCAAAATATCGTCTGCAATCAAACAGAAATAATTATTTTATTTTCTTTTGGTATAAGTGTATCATGTGTTTTATCATCATTTATATATCTACAATATGTTGTGTATGTGGTGATGTGTTTGATATATATTTTCTACATATACACTCATGGACAAAACTTACGGGAGTTGTACATTTTAGCATGTATATCGGGATTGAGACAATAACTCTGAAAGATATTACAGTGACCTTTATTGAAGACACACGAGATAACCAATATACACTCATGGACAAAACTTACGGGAGTTATACATTTTTGCATGTATATCGGGATTCAGACAATAACTCTGAAAGATATTACAGTGACCTTTATTGAAGACACACGAGATAACCGATTGGGAAGAAAAAAGCACAAATTTTATAATACACTCATAGACAAAACTTAAGGAAGTTGTACCTTTTAGCATGTATATCGGGATTCAGACAATAACTCTGAAAGATATTACAGTGACCTTTATTGAAGACACACGAGATAACGAGGTGTGAACAAAATTGCCTCTGCCTTCTTCTTAAAAAAAAAAAAAAAAGATTACCAATGATATCAAAGACTTTCTACTTTCTTAAGATTTGCCCATGAGTGCATGGGGTGATGTTTTGACACATATTATCAACGGCTATATATATATCTGACGAGAGCACATGTCAATAACACATTTTTAAAATTATTTTTGTATAAAGATCATCTTGATATTGTACACAGAAGTATTTGACCGTTGAAGAACAGAAAGTTTTGTTCGAAAACTTGCATTAACCAAAAATTACAAGAAACTCTTTACCTGAATTTTATTGTTCATTTTTCAAATAATTTCTAAGTAACTATTGCCCATATATATATATGAGGGTAGTAATAAATTGTTTTATATTTTGAACTCTTTTTGTGTTGATTTCTTGCTTCCCTCTTTCTTCTTCTTCTTATTTTTTTCTCTTTTCTTGTTTTTTTTTTCTTTCTCTTTTTACTCTGCATATATCGTTATTTCCTTTGTCTCACTGCTTTGTTCTTATGCATACCTCTGGTGAATCCTGTATAGGGTCAGTGACCCTAAATAAAGGCTTTTTTGTTGTTGTTGTTGTTTTATATTTTGAACAAAAAAGTATTCGTATGACTCTTTAAATAGTTTTTCTCTAACAACTTGGTATATCTTACAAATCAATAACGTACCATATATATATATATATAAAAAATGAAGACATTAAGACACGAATGTTTCTTTTCACAAATAAATCAAACTTCTACTGTCCTTACTGCGATAAATGTAATTCTACTGTACCTAAAAGCTTATATCCATAGTTTACTTGAATACCATTTCTAAAATTCCACCCTTTAGTGTAGCATATAAAAGCAGAATGATCCAATACAGTATTAGAACTCTATAGAAACGGTCTGGTAGATTAAATTGGCGAAACCGCTGGGAGGACTTGGCTCATCAGTGGTATACCCTCCCAGCGGTTTCGCCAATTTAATCTACCAGACCGCTTCTATAGAGCTCTAATACTGTATTGGATCATTCTGCTTTTATATGCTACACTGAAGGGTGGAATTTTAGAAATGGTATTCAAGAAAACTATGGACATAAGCTTTTAGGACAGTATTTCTTCATCGCAGTAAGTGTGCAGAGTATTAGGCTCATAGATTGTTGAGCTCTGGAAACCAAAAGGAATAATACTCTGCTAGTGATCTCTTTTGACTTGTATATAAAATAATATAATAGGAAATAAACTAATGCTTAGTTAATCTTGCCTCGTCTTGGATAACAACACATGGTGGCAGCGGTAAACTGAATTCATAAAGAAGGTCGTTGTTCGAAGAAAATTTGAAATTCGACATCAAGCAAGCTTAGAAGCGGTAAACTGAATTCATAAAGAAGGTCGTTGTTCGAAGAAAATTTGAAATTCGACATCAAGCAAGCTTAGAAGCAGTAAACTGAATTCATAAAGAAGGTCGTTGTTCGAAGAAAATTTGAAATCCGACATCAAGCAAGCTTAGAAGCGGTAAACTGAATTCATAAAGAAAGTCGTTGTTCGAAGAAAATTTGAAACTTGACATCAAGCAAACTTTTGGGTAAGTTCTATTATATTATAAGTAAGTCTTTATAATGTCCCAAAATTATAATTGTGTAGCCCCAGAACCTTTTAATTTTTCAAATCCAGGTGATTGGCCAAAATGGATTAGGAGATTTGAACGTTTTAGGCAGGCAAGCGGGTTAATTAATAACCCAGAAAATGAGCAAGTTAATATGCTCGTGTACTGCATGGGTGATAATGCAGATGACATTTTGTTGTCATGTAAAATAGCAAGTGACCAACTAGGAAATTATGATAAAGTTATTGAATGCTTTGAAAGTCACTTTATTCCAAGACGTAATATAATTTATGAAAGGGCAAGATTTAATCAAAGATGTCAGCAGGAAGGAGAAAAGGTGAATGAATTTATCACAGCACTCCATAGCCTAGCTGAGCACTGCAATTTTGGGATGTTACATGATGAGTTGATTAGGGATAGGATAGTTGTTGGAGTAAGGGATAGAGCATTATCTGAAAGAATGCAACTTGATACAGACTTGACCTTAGTAAAAGCCACACTAATGGCAAAGCAATTAGAAAGTGTCAAAGAACAGCAGTCTAGCCTTTACCAACAAGATTCTGTAGATCAAATAAAGAAAATGCCTAATCATATAAAAGAAACAAAAAGGCACGAACCAAAAATAAGACAATTCAAGTCAAACCAGTTGGGAGGGTCATCACATGGATGCACCAGGTGTGGCAATTCAAATAATCATGATTGGAAAAATTGTCCAGCTATGAACTCGTATTGTAGTAAATGCAAGAAAAAGGGCCATTATGCCAAAGTATGTAGATCAGAAGCCATAAATGAAATAAAATCAGAGATAGCTTTTTTGGGATCTGTAGAGGATAATTCCAAGAAATGGATAGTACTAATTAAGGTAAATAATAGACAAATTAATTTTAAAATTGACACCGGAGCTGATGTCAACGTACTCCCCCTACAATATTATTATCAAAGTTTCCAAAGAATAAAACTGGAAAAATCTGATAAAATGTTACAAGGTCCAAATGGAATACCCTTGGAAACAGTTGGAATGATCCACGTAAAACTTCAAAATAAAGGCCAGCACTTAAACTCGAAAATATACATTGTTGATAAACTAAAGCAGCCACTTCTCTCTGGGGAGACAAGTGAAAAATTAAACATTGTGAGAATGATTCAGCAATTTTCATCAGGAGGCCGCGGCGGACAGCGTGGTAGACTCGGAAGTGGAGATAACAGAGGCTGCTACAACTGCGGGGAAGAAGGCCACCGCAAGTTTGAATGTACCAAACCTGCCCGTGGTGGTGGACGTGGCCGTGGACAGAGCCGTGATGGAGGCAGCAACAACACCTGCTACAACTGCGGAGAAGTTGGCCACCGTAAATATGAGTGTACCAACAACACGGCTGAAGATGGAGGACAGGAGGATAACCAGCGCAAGTCCAAGAAGGCTTGCTACACCTGTGGGGAGTTTGGCCATAAGAAGGACGACTGCCCCAAATCTGGAACTCAAGAGTCCGGAGATGAGGAGGAGTCCTCTGACAATGAGGAGGAAGACAAGTCCAAGAAGAAAGAAGAAGATTGCTATCTGACTCTTCAAGCACATAGGACGATGCCCCTGGAAAGCGCCAGGAGCAGAGAAATGAGGAGACCCCCACTTCGACATCAACCTGGCTCTCAAGGAGATGCAAGGATGACCAGGAGCAAGAGACCGAGGAGGATTGCCCTACACCAACGGCCTCATCTACAAGAGATGGAAGGATGCAGAGGGACAACCAAGACCAGGATCCAGAGAAGATCCTCCCTTCAATGCCAGCCGTGCATACAAGATATGGAAGGGCAGTCAAGATACCTCGAAGGTTCCTGTAAAGTTAAGGGAGGAGATGTGCAGAGTATTAGGCTCATAGATTGTTGAGCTCTGGAAACCAAAAGGAATAATACTCTGCTAGTGATCTCTTTTGACTTGTATATAAAATAATATAATAGGAAATAAACTAATGCTTAGTTAATCTTGCCTCGTCTTGGATAACAACACAGTAAGGACAGTAGAAGTTTGATTTATTAGTGAAAAGAAACATTCGTGTCTTAATGTCTTCATTCGTTAGTGTATCTTACTTATCGAGGCTTCAAGGAATTTGGTAATTTTGTTTCTTTGATGTACAAGTTTCAGTTTGTTCCAGGAAACACGTGTGGCCATATTGACAATGGAATGACCACGACCCTAACTTGAGGTCAAACCTGAGCGAGTTGCTATGGTAATTGAGCGGTTTCTCCAAGACGACTGGGAACATCCAGGCTTGTTTGAATACCAACAAGATCTCTCCTGATCTTATTAATGTTACTGAAGATGTTTGACACCATTCCACTTAGTTTAGCTGCGAGGATCTACAAAAGGACTGACAAGTCCGAATGCTTGAAATGAAAAGTTGCATAAGAAACTTAGTCCTGGAAGTATTATTCATTTTATTATAGGTCGTCTAGTTTTAGATTCAATTTTGACGGGAAAAGTGAGCTTTATTATCAATATACTCACGGCAAGTTTGTCATCAGTATATTTGGCTATAGAATTGGCCTTTTATTACAAGCTAACCATATAGAACGACGTTTAAAAAGTTTTACCGCAAATGTTTCGTTTTACAGAACGAAAAATCGTAATTTTAATTATTTTAAGGAGAAATAACGACTGTTTCTATCCTTAGGAATGAAGTATGAATTGTGGAGAGTAATAATGAACGAAAAAATAAAAGTGTCCAGGGAATAGGAATTTTAGTTTTCCGTTCATCATTACTCTTCACAATTCATCCTTTCATACTTCATTCCTAAGAATAGGAATAGTCGTTATTTCTCCTTAAAAAAATTAAAATTACGATTTTTCGTTCTGTAAAAAGAAACATTTGCGGTAAAACTTGTTAAACGTCGTTATATAATCATAGCCGAATTATATTGTATTATAAATTAACCATTTCTTTAGCAAATTGTGAAGATTCCATGAATCCCTGGTGGATATCATGAAATCAAAGCCGTTCTTGAACTGACGAGGGTCATTAGCCCGAAACCGTGATCTCCGAGTGAGCATTCTGAATTTTCCTAAGCTGATATTGTGGCTTTGTCACCGACCCGAGCCAGGATCATGGAGCATATTGTCGCGGAGATAAATAAAGCAAGGGCAAATTCGGGGATAATTAATTTATTATAAAGGGTGTTTACCTTTTTGTTCTCCAATAAAATTATTTACAAGAGGTATTTATAGGGAGAGAGAGAGTCAGATGATAAAAACAACTTATCCCAAGGTAAAAATAATAATAATGAGAGTGGTCAGCCACCGAGGCGTCACGTTTTCCTTATTTGCCGATCAGATTCCGAGAACCCCTCACACCCTGTCAATATTTTTAGTGTCACTTGTAACGGAAGAGGTGATCTTTCTATTTTTATAGATTATAAATGATAAGGATTTATTTACTCCTGTAGAAGGGCAGAGATGCATGAAAGCTCGAGATTGTGTTAATAAAAATGTAAAGAAACTCATCTCCAGAAATTTGTTGTATTATGTAAATAGGATTTATTAATGTTAAAGATCAATCTCTCATTGATGTATCTCGTTGTACCTTTCAGCATGTTTTATCGGGATTCAAACAATAACTCTGAAAGATATTACAGTGACCTTTATTGAAAACACAAGATAACCAAGTGTGTATACATTCATGAACAAAACTTAAGGAAGTTGTACCTTTTAGCATGTATATCGGGATTCAAACAATAACTCTGAAAGATATTACAGTGACCATTATTGAAAACACAAGATAACCAAGTGTGTATACACTCATGAACAAAACGTAAGGAAGTTGTACCTTTCAGCATGTATATCGGGATTCAAACAATAACTCTGAAAGATATTACAGTGACCTTTATTGAAAACACAAGATAACCAAGTGTGTATACACTCATGAACAAAACTTAAGGAAGTTGTACCCTTTTAGCATGCATATCAGGATTAAGATAATAACTCTGAAAAATATGATGATGATTTAGCCTTATACAGATTCTTCAAACAGAAATGTAGGATACATACAGGAATAACAGTAATAGTACCTTAATGGTAATATGATATTTATATATAGGAAAAATTATATAAAGACAATCAAGCTAATAGATTAGTCTGGATAAATTTGAGGAAGAGAAATTTATTATGCATGGATTTACCGCGGGAATGAAGATATTAATACTGATTAGGCACAACCAGAGCATCCAACTCGCTCTCGGCCGAGCTGATGATCCAAGCCCTGCCAGGAACTGGTCTGCCGATGCCATATGGACTCCATCTCAAAGAATCAGGAGAGAGGAAAACAAAATCTCAATATTTGAGGGAAAAGTATAAGTAAATTCGGACAGAGTCACAAAGCAGACCCGCCTTCAAACCCAATTCCCTACTGACTGGTTAATTGTTGGACCGCTGGAAACGAGATTCTTATAGAAGGATCTAAAATAATATATAATAAATATATAAAATAATATGATTGAATATATAACCAAAATACAATGAAAAAATTTAAAATACAATATAACGCGGCTTATGATTGTAAAACGAAAATTGCAATTATACCGCGAATGTTTCTTTTAAACTTCTCTTTAAAATAAATTTCGATTTTTCGTTTAAAAGAAACATTCGCGGTATAATTGCAATTTTCGTTTTACAATGTAAAATTGTCCTGAAAATTGAAAATGTACTTGAATTTTGAGATTATAAAGTTATTAGATTAGGGCTGTGAAGCTTGCACTAAATTAGAAATAGGGATTTGAAAAGATTTTTTTCAAAATTCAAAGTTAAAGCATTTAAGTCAAATAAGTTTCAGTACAATTACAATTATTTTATTTCCAAAGCGCTATATCCCGCAAGGGATACTTGCGCCAAACAAGGAGAAAAGTTTATTTACATAAGTTATTTACATTATTCAACGCATGAAAACATTAGAGATCCAGATTTTGTAGAAAGTTTAGAATGTATTTACAAAATGAATTGAACTTTAAATATGATTTTTATCGTAAACCAAATCGTTATGTTCACAAACAACTAGTTCATTCTTCATTCTATAATCTTGAAATGCTGGGCAATCGATCAGTAGATGTCTTGAGGTTTGTTCCTCGATACCACAAAAGCAACTTGAATCCTCCACTTGCCTTTATTCTATTTTAAAAACTTTTGAAATTTCCGTGGTTTGTAACAAATTGAGTATTATAAAAATTTGGACGAAAGTATTTAGGGATTTCTTGGGGGAAAAAGCTTAAGAAAGTATTATTTGCCTCGTTTTTCAGAACATTCATTCTTGATTTGAGAAAGGTATCTATAATTCCTGGAATAGATGGGTCATAAATTTGTTGATCATCTGTGGATAAGTTTCTCAGATCAGATATCATGATTCTGGATTCGATAAAGTCTGATATCAGAGGAATGTTGGCCAGACTATGAACACAACTATATGATGTGGATTTATAGGCTTGTATACACCATGTTAGTATTTGATATTAGGTTTAATTTAATTTTTGTAAACATTTTTTATTTAAATATTTGAACCAAATATCGGCTCCATATGTAAGTATTGGTCTGAAAATGGATTTATATAAAGTTAGCCTTTTCTGGGTGCTTAGACCCCAAGATTTCCCACAAATTGAGAAGAGATAATTTTTAAAACGTTTTGTACGATTTACTATTTCTTCTATGTGGTATGTAAAATTTATTTTGCTTCTTCTTCTGTGATTTGCAATTATTATTCCTAAAATTTTGGTCTTCAGAGTTGGTATGATTATTTCATTATTAAATTTAATTGGGATTTTTTTCTTTGTTGTGTAAATAAAGTATACGAGGTGTGTTCAAAAAGTATCGCGACTTTTGAATTTTCGCGGGTTACGTATATTCGAATTTCGATCTTTTTGTTCGATCTTAGTTTTTTCTAGGCCTATTTCAAGTTTGTTACTCTTACACCATACATCAATCGTATTTAATGCCTTTTCTATAACTAATTTCAGGTCTTTGCATTTGTTGTGCCAGCATATAATTGATACATCATCCGCATAACATACCAATAATGTACAGTAATGCACTAGAAACTTTTACATATTTGCTTCTATCAATAAGATATGGTTACCTGGCCAGAGCATTCATATTTTAGAATTAAACGACACTTCGGCCAGTATATCTTTTTATTATCTCAATTTATTATTTATTTTATTATTTACTGGCTGAAATCTCTTTTAATTCTAAACCTATTCGCTCCTAGTTCAATTCCGACAACTCCACTCATCCAGTTTCCGATACCAACCAGAGCCAAACAATTATCTTTTAAAACGTTCACAACAGACGATGGCGGAAGTAAAAAAGAACAAGCGGCCATTTTGTTTTTCCTTCTTTTCACTAATTAGCCATGTGAATCAACACGGACGATAAACCATTTGTTAATATGTTTGATAAACAAAAAGACAATTAGGGTTAGCTAGTTATGTATGTGTTTCAAACAACTTACCATTCAACCCTAATTGAGATATGCCTGCGATTCCTAACTGAATTATGCAACACACAATATGCAAATTAACTAACCCTAATTACATACCGCTCTCTATTATATCTTGTTCCATTCAACTATTAAAACAGTAATGTATTGTATCTATCATGTTTACCTTGTCGGGAACCACGGCGTAGAAACTATGTATAGAGGATAAAGTCAATGTTTCCTTATAGAGAATATAATTAGTTGGATAATTTCTTTGTGTTTGTGTTTGTTTGATACTCATGTCTTATTTATAACGTTCCTTTGGTGATCAGTGTTTTTGACAGTACAGTCAAAGTTTCAGGCAGTGTTCTTGATAGTGCAGCCAAAGTCTCAGGCAGTGATCTTGATAGTACAGCCAAAGTTTAAGGCAGTGTTCTTGATAGTACAGTCAAAGTTTCAGGCAGTGTTCTTGATAGTGCAGCCAAAGCTTTAGCCAGTGGTCTTGATAGTGTAGCCAAAGTCTCAGGCGGTTTTCTTGACAGTAAGACCAAAGTTTCAAGCAGTATTCTTGATAGCCAAAGCTTTAGCCAGTGGTCTTGATAGTGCAGCCAAAGCTTTAGCCAGTGGTCTTGATAGTGTAGCCAAAGTCTCAGGCGGTTTTCTTGACAGTAAGACCAAAGTTTCAAGCAGTATTCTTGATAGCCAAAGCTTTAGCCAGTGGTCTTGATAGTGCAGCCAAAGCTTTAGCCAGTGGTCTTGATAGTGTAGCCAAAGTTTTAGCCAGTGGTCTCGACAGTGCAGCCAAAGTCTCAGGCGGTTTTCTTGACAGTAAGACCGAAGTTTCAGGCAGTGCTCATTATAGTAGAGTCAAAGTTTCAGGCAGAGTTCTTGACAGTAGATTAAAGTTTCAAGCTGTGTGTTCTTGATCTTTAAATAATCAAGACAAAGCAACACGTGCGCGGTTCAGGCCCGTCCTCCAGGCTGTGTGACCCACCTAGGAGACTAAACGCTTCTGTGTTAAAAAACGATCATTTTGACCAATATTCACGAATTTAAACTAAATCAACGTTTAGTTTGTATTTATCTCAATAGATGGCGCCCTACTATAATAAAGATGCTCGTTTGAACGGTCAGGACCTGTCTTCTTTATTTTATATGCTCGACCTTTTTTCTCCCTCCTATTTTTTACCTATTTTGCATAGTTTCTTATATGTATTTTCTCTCCCAGAGAACAAACTCTGCCCCGTGGGAAATACCAGACTGACGG
Source organism: Cordylochernes scorpioides (assembly GCA_030710605.1). Classification (NCBI taxonomy): domain Eukaryota; kingdom Metazoa; phylum Arthropoda; class Arachnida; order Pseudoscorpiones; family Chernetidae; genus Cordylochernes; species Cordylochernes scorpioides. The sequence continues at coordinate 15,543,919 of CP092872.1, read as the reverse complement.
ATGTAAACAGCACGGTACTGTACGACGGACGCCCGCCCGCGGCCAAAGGTCGCATCACCAATTCCACCCGTCACCAGCGACCGGAACTTCCGGCAGGGATGACGTCACTTCCGGCAACCAGCACCTCTGGGTTGTAAAGGGGCTAGGTGACCGAGCCAACAGCAGGTATTGGGAGCAAGGTTGTCGAACTCTTGAACCGATTTGGTTTGTAACGGTTGCACAATAACAAAACAGAGATATATGGATTATTAAGGTGCCCTAGCTGAATAATAATATCCTTTATTAACTCAGGTTAATAAGACGTACATACTGTACAACAATGGGTCAGTCGGTTGGGAATTGAGGTGAAGTCGGATCTGCTTTGAGACTCTGTCCAATTTACTTGTTTCCTCAGATATTGAGGTCTTCCTCTACTCCGACTCTTTGAGACGGAGCCATAGCATCGGCAGACCAGTTCCTGGCAGGGCCTGGATCATTAGCTCGGCGAGTCATCTCGAGCGAGTTGGATGCTCTGGTTGTACTGTAATCCCAAATTACCCGGGATGTGCTTCAGATCGAAGTCTGTTCGATTTTATTTACAATGGTGCGGTATATTGGAATGTGGTAACTCTCCGTTTTTTTATCTAATAGAGCTTCTCTGGAGATGAAGCTTCCCGATGATTGTGAGTTGTAACAATTACAATAGAGGTCAGTGGAGGAGGATGTAAACCTTCTATTTTCCATAGTCATGACCCGGGATCAAATCCCACATTGGACACTTAAGAAAAAAAAATGCCTTAAATGACCCCCTGATTCTAGCAAAATTCCAATTACACCACTTTTTTTTTGCTTATCCCTAGTACACGTGGTACAGGCCTTGATAATCATGGTGGGTAGAATTAGGCGACTGCTTTTACTGTAAGTACACCACATGTCTACATATGTGAAAAGCAAGTTCGACTTTGCACTTACAAATGTGTCATAGCCCCGTTTGGTGGGGTTGAACTTTTGCAATAATCGGGGGCCATTGGAGCACTTTTTTCTAATCATAAAAAAAAAGTGCCCAATGCGGGAATCGAACCCGGGTCGTAATTACACCACTGAATGCAAGTAACCAAACGTGGCTATCTGGCATACTTGTAAGTGTAAATTACGAACTACGCCATCCACATATACTGTATAACATGTGGTGCACTTACAGTAAAAACATTCGCTAACCACAACCATGATTATCATAACCTATACCAGGTGTATACTTGGGATAAGAAAAAAAAAAACAATTATAAAAAGGAGTATATGACGCTTCAACCCTTTTATATATTTAAAAAAGGCATTTCCTGACTAGGAGCACATGTGCTTTTTAGATGGCAGAGCGCCATCTGTAAAACACATGTGCTCCTGGTCAGAATATGCTTTTTTATTTTTAATATCAACACCTGACCTTTTTATTTTTTTTTTCTATCACTTTTATATACAGTTAAACCTGTCTATAGCGCCTCCTCTTGGGACTCACCAAAATAGGGTGCTATAGAGAGGGGATGCTATATACAGGTCACTTTTAATGTAAATATCGCATCGTACTACGTATTTAAAATCGGGCGCTATAGAGAGGGAGGCGCTATTTAGAGGGGGTGCTATAGACAGGTTTAACTGTATATATATATAAATAATAATAATAATAATAATAATAGAAGCTTTCGGGACTATCTCTTCTTCAGCTAAAATAAAATCCAAACACAGCTAGGTGAGCATAGACGAGATTACCTCTACCGCTAGTACAGTAGCTGGAAGCACAAAGGTCGGGGGTGACGTCCGGTTTGTTGTGTGGATGGTTGGGTGGAATTACATGTCGAATTATGGTGGTCCACCCATCCTCTAGTTGGAGGGGGAAGCCATCCCTGTATATCCTCTCTACTCCTGGCTCTTCGGCGTCGGCCTCCATCCCGAGGCAGTGAAACTAACCAGTGTAGCGAAGGCTACCATCTACAAGTACCATCTTGGTCTTGAGTTGGGTAACACCAGCCATCACCTAGACCTGCCCACTCTGTGGGAGAGAACTCTCGCAGTCCATCGGTGGCGGAGTCTTTCCCGCGGTGGGCCCCACCAATAAACACCTTGTATATATATTTATATTTTAAAGATTGAGCCATCCATAATATGTTATATAAAGTGAAATTTTCATTAGATGGTTTATTGCTTTGGTCTTGTATAGCGTGAGTGGATCACATATCCACGTGATTTAGTTTAAATCAAAGAAAAGCCTTGATAAAGAGAGGCGTGTTGCCCCTAGAAATGTTGGTTGAATAATAAATTTAGATCCAATATATGCTTTATATTTATTTATAGATATTTATATACTGTATATATGTATATTTATCAATTATTTTATATATTTATATCTATTTATTCATGTATTTATCATTATATAATCATATTTATTCTGTATTTAACCTTATATAATCTTATATGGACGTTGTAATAAATCAGTTTCAATCTCTACTCTATGATAAATACATCAATCAATAAAAAAGTCCTTTGAACCAATATTGTAGCAAGGTATTTATTATATTTTATGACAATATCTAAACTTTTATAGACCATTTCTTTTATGAAAAAGGCATCCTTATCGTGCAACTGAAAGTTGCTGATGGCTTGCGCCATCTATCGGAATAAATATCAATTATTCTCTTCAATTTTAAATTATTCCAGAGAATTGGCCAAACACCCATTCTTGATTTATCAAGAAAATGGGTTGGCCAAATATCAGGGAACAGGTTAAATCAATGTTTAGTTGATTTCAGTTTCACTAGATGGCGCTCTGCCATCTAAAAATCACATGTTCTTTTAGTCAGGATATGCTTTCTTTATTTTTATTTATAAATATATATTTATAATTTTCATAACAGATAGTGCGCTAATGCATCATATTTTATATACAGATTATTATTTTTTTTAATATTTATATTATTTATTTTTGTGCAACTCTCTGTAAACTTCCCTCATTGATTTTCTTGTAACTTATAAATGTTGATTTTGTGCTTGCGTTAAATAAATTACCGTGTCATCTTGGAGTTTGTCTTTCCTAATTTTTCAATATATAAGAAGAGTAAAGAAAGAGTACCCCAGGATATACACTCATGGACAAAACTTAAGGAAGTTGTACTTTTTAGCATGTATATCGGGATTCAGATAATAACTCTGAAAGATATTACAGTGACCTTTATTGAAGACACGAGATAACTAAGTGTGAACAAATTGTCTGTCTCCTTCAAAAAACAAAACAAAAAAATGAACGGCGACATCAAAGAATTCTCACTTCCTTAAGTTTTGTCCATGAAGTTCATGTTTGCCAAAAAAAAAAAAAAACTCTAACCTCTTAACATCTAAAGTACATACTTTCGAACCAAACTGGAATCATTAGCATATTTGACCTTACCCTAAATAGTGGTAGAATAATTTAGAAGTTGAAGAAAATTTCCTTCTTAAAGTGAGCAAATTACCACTTTCCCCGTTGTTCTCTACCTAGTTGTTACTACTACAACGATCTTTGTTAAGATCTTTTATTCTTATACAGATTCTCCGAACAGAAATTTAGGATTACATGAAGGAATAACAGTAATAATAATACAATATAATACAATGCGGCCCATGATTGCAAAACGACATTTGAAATACTATCCCGCATGTGTTTCTTTTCAACGAAAAATAAAAATTTATTTCAAGGAGAGAAATAACGATTATTTCTAACCTTTTGAATGAGATATGAAAGGGTGAATTGTGAAGAGTAATGATAAACGGAAAAATAAAAGTGTCCAGGGATGGGTAAAACACATGCGGGATAGTATGTCAAATGTCGTTTAACAGTAATAATACCGAAGAAATATGAAAGCCGGTCAGGCAGCCTATAATAATACAGTAATAATACCAGTAATAAGCATTATTATTATTATAGTTTTTAAATATAATCACATATAATAGTAATATAAAATTTATATACAGGAAAATTCTTAAGACAATCAAGCTAATAAATGTCTAGGGTAGCCTAGTGGACATGGCATCTGCCCGGTAAGCAGAACACTGTGGGTTCGATTCCCATCCCTGGATACTTTTATTTTTCCGTTTATCATTACTCTTCACAATTCATCTCCTTTGATACTTCATCCCTAAGGTTAGAAATAATTGTTATTTCTCCTTAAAATAAGTTTAGATTTTTCGTTCAAAAGAAACACATGCGGGATATTTTTAAATGTCGTTCTACAATCATAGGCAGCATTATATTGTATAAATAGATTAGTCTGGGTAAATTGGAGGAAAAGAAATTTCTTATAAATGGATTTACCCCCAGAGTCTCTTCAAGTGAGAAAGAAAAAGTTGTTACTATAGTAGACAAAGTGGAAATTTTCCAGAAAGAGGAACTGTTTCACCCTCACTTCCACCCTTCCTCCGATAACGAAAGATCGTCCATTTGTTAAATCTTTTCATCAGTTTCCATTCCCTCGATATAGCGAAGAAATATTACCTAAACGCAACATTTTTTTCCGTTCCTCTTTAATTTCGTCACAGTTATCATAAAGGTAAACATTATTTTGTAGAGTGGATTTATAACTGAGTTCACAATGATTTACTTTTTTTTACCTTTTTTTCCTCATACTTTTTTGACGTCCTGTTGTCAATCTTTTCAAGGAAAACTATTTAAAATAATACACACACAAAACCTTTATTAAGACACCAGTCTTATACAGATTTTCCTCTCTCATTGCCGGCTTGCAACTACAAGCTTGTATTTAATATCATACACAGACACACAAAAAGACTTTATTAAGACACCAGTCTTATACATATTCTCCTCTCTCATTGCCGGCTTGCAACTACAAGCTTGTATTTAATATCATACACAGACACAAAAAGACTTTATTAAGACACCAGTCAACAACAACAACAACAAAAGCCTTTATTTAGGGCATTCCGCCCCATACAGGATTCGCCGTATTTACACGTCAACAAGAGGAGAGGGAAGGGGAAACATTTACGTTAAGACACCAGTCTTATACAGATTTTCCTCTCTCATTGCCGGCTTGCAACTACAAGCTTGTATTTAATATCATACACAGACACACAAAAAGACTTTATTAAGACACCAGTCTTATACAGATTCTCCTCTCTCATTGCCGGCTTGCAACTACAAGCTTGTATTTAATATCATACACAGACACAAAAAGACTTTATTAAGACACCAGTCAACAACAACAACAACAAAAGCCTTTATTTAGGGCATTCCGCCCCATACAGGATTCGCCGTATTTACACGTCAACAAGAGGAGAGGGAAGGGGAAACATTTACGTTAAGACACCAGTCTTATACAGATTTTCCTCTCTCATTGCCGGCTTGCAACTACAAGCTTGTATTTAATATCATACACAGACACACAAAAAGACTTTATTAAGACACCAGTCTTATACAGATTCTCCTCTCTCATTGCCGGCTTGCAACTACAAGCTTGTATTTAATATCATACACAGACACAAAAAGACTTTATTAAGACACCAGTCAACAACAACAACAACAACAAAAGCCTTTATTTAGGGCATTCCGCCCCATACAGGATTCGCCGTATTTACACGTCAACAAGAGGAGAGGGAAGGGGAAACATTTACGTTAAGACACCAGAATTATACAGATTCTCCTCTCTCATTACCGGCTTTCAACTAATTAAAATAATAGAACGTTTACAATTTCTTTAAAAATAGACACTTTGGCCAGTTAGAGTTTTTTATTTTCTCAACGTTTCAACAAAAATATTTTGTCTTCGTCAGGAGAAATAAAAATAAATAATTTGGCAAGGTGTTAAAAGGTGTTAAGCTGGCTGAAGTGTCTATTTTAAAGAAATATGAATGCCTGTCAGGTATCCCCTATCTTTAAGAGAAAGTTCACAAGTTGGCCACAAGTCAGTATCGGCAAATAATGGCAAATATCTGGCTGAAATTTCAACAGGATATATAGTTAAATCTAGAAGAAGGAACATTTGCTACATTTTCAAACAACAAAATATCAACTTAACTAAATACTGGACTAATTTACCTCTTTTTAGTCAGAGAAAAGGATAATAATAATATTGTTGAATCATGTTTGATGGAAAACAACAAGATTCCTTCAGCGAAATCGAGCAGAAAAACTACTGATATCCTTGTTTAAACAATTATCGTGTGTTAGACAAACTTTATCTCGGGTACAACTGGGCGAAACCAACAGCGCAATCGATATATTATATATTTCTATATGAAAAAACAATAGAAAAAAATAAAAAAATAAGTGGGTCAGGTGTTGATATTAAAAATAAAGAGAGCATATCCTGACCACGAGCACATGTGCTTTTTAGATGGCAGAGCGCCATCTAGTGGAACAGAAATAAACTAAACATTTATTTAACTTGTTCCGTGATATTTGGCCAACCCAATTTCTTGATAAATCAAGAAAAGCCATCCACGAACGCGTTCATTATGAGCGTTCATTTTTTTACTTTAATGTAAAATTTTTACAACTATAAAAATATAAATGTGATATAGTATTGGGATAAGGTGCATAAAAACAAGAATATTTTTTATCGTGCAAGCCATCAGCAACTTTTAGTTGCACGATAAGGAGATGCCTTTTTTTTCTTAACTACTAAATATAATAATTAAGAAATTTGCACGTCGTTAAAAAAAAAAAGAAAAATAAACAAATTATCACAAATAATGATGATGAATTCATATATTCACAGATAGATAACGGGGGTCGGTGGAAGGATGGTCTAAACCATTGGTTTTCGACCGCTACAACCCGGGTTCGATTCCCGCATTTGGAACTTTTTTTCTGATAAAAAAAATGCTCCAATGGCTCCCGATTCTTGCAAAAGTCCAACCCCACCAACGAGTGCAAGTAACCAAACGGGGCTCTCTGGCACATTTGTAAGTGCAAAAGTCGAACTGCTTTTCACATGTATAGACATGAGATGCACTTGCAGTAAAAGTAGTCGCCTTCTTATACCCACCATGATTATCATGGCCTGTACCACATGTACTAGGAATAAGCAGAAAAAAAACCCAGATAGATAGCGTTGTATGTTGTTTTCAAATCAGTAAAATGGATCCAGATAAAAATGATCCAAATAGCGCTAAATGGAAAAAAAGGCCAAAATTCTGAAGAAGAAGCGTACTTACGATATGTAGGTGAGTTTTCTGAGGATGTACGTGACATTCTGACAAGATCGTTGTTTCCCTGGAGATCAATCAGGGAGGCCGGACAGAACCCAGAAAGAACCAGGCCAACAATGTTCTGGAAACTCCCAGACACCTGGCATCTATTCCCAGCTCTCCTACTGACATATCTTGTTGAACTAAATACTTTTATTGATCATCTGTGTCTAATCTATCAATCCTTTATAATCAATCTACACTAAGGATTTGACGGGACATAAAGGTGGTTGGGGAAAAACGACAATCACTTTCCTATATGAACCACAGTAAACCAACAGATTGTCTTCAAATAATTTGGTTTATTAAAACTTTCGAACTTTCAGGCAAGAATCCTATTCTTCTGACCAAAAAAAAAAAATAAATTTCAAATATTTTATTTTCACATTCATTGACTATTCTACATTTTTGACCATAGATTTAGAAGATACCACTTTGAATATTGTTGTAAATATGTATAGTTAACTTACCTATTTTTAAAATTCACTATTATAGGATTCATTTTGTGAATTATAAATAATGTATAAATTCTATATAATTGTAAATTCATTATGTAATTCTATATAATTCTATATAATTGTGATAAATATTTAATGTATAATTTTTACTTCAAGTAATTGAAAATGAACTACTTGATAGTAAATAATTACTTTCTATTTTTCTTTTATCATGACTGCACCTTCAATTCTTTATCTTTACAACAAAACATATTATTCATAACATATACAGTAGAATCTCCATGTAAAGGACAACACCTAATTACAGAGCCAAAGTGTCCTTTAGGGAGAGGTGTCCTCTTACCAGAGAATTGCTAAATAGTAAAAATGGTAATTTTACAAATGAAAACTTTCCTTTGTGGAGAGATGTCTGCTAGCGGGGTGTCCGTTAAAAGGAGGTTCTACTATATATTTTTTCAATTGTAAAAGTTGTTGATGGGGATCTTATGCTTTCTTTCAGGAACAACAGAAGAACTGCACGGAAGCTAAGATATCAACACAGCCGGAATAAGGAAGCCGTGAATTTAAAGAAAAAAAGGTCGAGAATGGAGTCAATGGACAATTTTTAGATGGAACAAGACGATACCATCAAAAGACCTGGCAGCCATAGAAAGGAAGCTGTGAAAGGATACGAATACTGCCAGCTACTAACCAATGGATTGAGACGATATACACTGTTCAAAAGGAGAACGAAATATTTCAATATATATTTTTTAAAAGGTTAGCATCGGCAGTTACGCGTCATAGAAGCAGAACATAGGAAAAAAAAGGAAGAATTGAAGGTATTAGGATAAGAAAAAGAGCAAAGACAGAACCATGTTAACTTTTTATCAAACATTTAAAGTTAAAAAGAAATAAATTTTAAATTTTTTCAAAGTAATTTAATTTTTTTGTGTGCTATAGATATAAATATATATATTCAAAAAATATGCATATATTGGATTTATAAATATTTTATTGTTCCAATATTTCGAGGGGCAACTCGCCTCTCTTTATCGAGGATGTTTGTGTTTTTCATTAAAGCATGCGAGCACGCGTACATCACTCTCGTTCTACAAGACCAATGAAATTATAGATCCAATATATGCATCTTTTTTAAATATAATTTTAATTATTTTGAAACACACTTGTTGTTTGACACACTTTAAAATGTTATAACACCTTGATAAAGGTTGGCCTTATGCTCAAAACTGGGCAACTCTGTGCTTCACTTCCATTAATAATTGACAATATGACCCAGAATAAGTATATTGCTACGGCGTTTTATGGTTTCCACAAGTCCATATTTCAGAAGAAGGCCAAGTGATACTCACTCCTCACTTTCTTACTGCTACTCTTTTTGTGTTGATTTCTGGCTTCCCTCTTTCTTATTTTTTTTTCTTTTCTTGTTTTTTTTCTTTTTCTTTTTACTTTGTATATATCGTTATTTCCTTTGTCTCACTGCTTTGTTCTTATGCATACCTCTGGTGAATCCTGTATAGGGTCAGTGACCCTAAATAAAGGCTTTTTTGTTGTTGTTGTTGATAAAGGTTGGCGTTCAGCCAACTGAAATATTGGTAAAATAAATTATTTTTGATCCAATATATGCATCTTTTTTAAATATAATTTTAATTGTGGATTACTCAATCTTCAAAAAGATATATATATATATATATATATATATATATATATATATATATATATTGTGTTATATATATAGTATTATATGCAAATTAATTTTAATAATTCATTGTAATTTGAAAAAAAAATCATTTTTAGTGTTTACTTCATAACTTTTTCAAACTGGTGCATATAGGGACGTAAAGAATGGGCATTCTAAAAGACACACTATGTTGGCAAGATGCCCCCTTACTAGCGTTAAGTCCTTTTACCCTCAATTCCCCCCTTGTGTGTCACACTTCCCTGATCCCTTTCAAAATCCCCTACCTCCCTCCCTCTATTATCACTACTCCCCTCATTGTTTGACGAAAGAATTGTTTAAATAATAGCGTCGTCTCTTTCTGATTACAACAAACAACCATTCCAAATGGACTTTTAAGATACCTAGAAAACAAAAAGGTAATGAATAATAAAAATGTAAGAAAAGCAGGTCAGGCAGTAAAATAAATTAATAAAAATACATATCCTGACTACTCAAATGAGAAATTTTGATTGCATATCACCATCTAGCGGAATAAATATCAGCTAAACGTTGAGTTAGGTTTATTCCAGGATATTGGTCAAAACCTTTTTTTTTTTTTTTTTATAAATCAAAAAGTAATAAACATTTTAAATTGATATTTTATTTTAAAAATATATAAACAGAATATTTTACCTATATATTTTTAAATTTCTTTATTGCATACACTCTCTGGCAAGCTTTTTCGATCAAAAGAAAACTTGTCTTAGGCCCGTTGATTATCGTTCGATATTGAAAGCTTGCCAGATTGAAATGAAGAAATTATTCGTTTTTATAATTTTTCATGATCTTTTTTGATTCATAATTCTCATTTCTTTCTTTATTCCAACTGCCTACATCTAAATCTACTCATCGTACTTACGCTTGGATTTTATTTTTGTAATTGTGTTAAAGGTTTTAGAAAAGCTTTCAATAAAAAATATAACAATGAGTATATTTTTATTGTGTAGACAAGCGTGCTGCTTTGGAGTCAAAGTCGCCCTTCTACTGGTTTCATTTTGATGCATCAATTTTAATGGGTCCTACATTCATTCAAAATATTCTATGATAGTTAATATTTATATAAAACAGATTATATACACACAAGGGTATTATTCCTTTTTATAGTTTTATTCCTTTTATAATATTTTTATTGTACATATATATTGATTGGTTATTGGAGCGAGAGAGGAAGACTCAGGATCATGAACTACGAGGAAGATAACGAATAAATAAACACAATAATTTTAAAAGATAATTTACTTTTATTTGCTTTAAGTATGGAAACCCGCTCGGTGTATAACACCAAGGAGAGGAAACCAAGGTCAATGACCCTGCAAAGCTGTAACTTGGTGCAACAATAACAAAGAGGAAATATGGATTGTTTAAAATACAATATAATGCTCCTTATGATTGTAGAACGACATTTGAAAATTATCCCGCATGTGTTTCTTTTGAGCGAAAAATCGAAATTTATTTTAAGGAGAAATAACGATTATTTCTAACCTTAGGGATGAAGTATGAAAGGATGAATTGTGAAGAGTAATGATAAACGGATAAATAAATTGTCCAGGGATGGGAATCGAACTCACAGTGTTCCGCTTACCGGGCAGATGGATTGTTCATTTAAAATCAAATAATTGTCTGTGCGACGCGCAGGAGTGTATAGTGACTATTGGAAATCAAAACATTAGAACTCCGCCCTTGCCAGTCCTAAGCCCGGATAAAAAAGGAGGAGGAGGAGGAGGAGCAGTAACAAGTTCGCTAAAAAACCTGGGCTCAGCTGGCCCGGCTGATAGTACCCTGTAAGGACTCCTAATCCAGGGATACAGGATGAGCAGCGTTTGTACTCCATGTTAGGAGCAGCTGCACATGGCGTCTGTTCCTCATGTCAGAGGCGGCAATTTATTTTGGAGCTAAGTCGGCCTGCCACTGAGTAGTGCTCCCAGTCTTAATGACAAAGGCAGATGCATTCTACTTCACCCAGTCATGATGGTTGTCAAACAGACACCATCAAGGGTCACAACTTGATACCATAATATGATTGAGTGGAGATAAGAAAGAAGAAGAAGAATAAAACATTAAAAGATAGCAAAAATACACATAATCCTGTATATTCACAATCCTGAAGTGTCTTCATCCAAGTTGTATTCTTCGACATAAACCTACAAGTTGGTTAGTTTTATGTACAGCAGTCTACCATTACTGCTGATCCAATCTAGAGAATGGACAATACACAATCTTCCATCTGTAATTTTAAATCTTTGAATTTCCTGCTAAATATTTAGTTTCAAAATTCGATAACAGATGGCGTACTCTATTTATTTTAACCGTGGAAGGCGTTTCCAAATGCTTTATTTTTATTTATTTCTTCTGACGAAGATAAAATATTTTTGTTGAAACGTCAAGATAATAAAAATATTTATACTGGCCGAAGTATCTACAATTTTAAAAGTTTTAAACTTAATTGATGTAGATGAAAACCTTAAGTAAGGTCTTCTTTCAACAAATTCTATAGAATAATGTATTTTTAGAATGTTATAAAAGCATGAGCTTCATTACCTAGATATAATTGAAGTATAGGGTACCTAGACAATTGACAATTAAAATAATTTTATTGACATCTTGTCAATACATGCAAAGTGCACAGTCTGCACTATTAAAAAAAAGATAATTAAATATCATCATACTATGTACAAAGAATATGGCGCCTCTGCCAGCGCTGCAGAGTTTGGTGGAGAATCACAAGCAGGTCTCCAGCGACACCACGTATTTCGCGATCTACAAAGAATACTAGATCGCGTACTTCGCCGCTGAGGTGATGGTGGTCCTCGAGACCAACTGGAAAGATCCTAGAGAAACCTTTATTATGAAAAAGGCATCTCCTTAACATGCAACTGAAAGTTGCTGATGGCTTGCGCCGTCTATCGGAATAAATATCAACTATTCTCGTTGATTTTTAATTATTCCAGAATTGCCCAAAATGAAATGGCGCAAGCCATCAGAAACTTTCAGTTGCATGATAAGGAGATACCTTTTTCATAATTTATGCACCTTATCCCAGTACAATATCACATTTGTACTAGAGAAACCTGTTACTCACCTCTACGTGAATTCAACACACGCTACAGGTCAAGGCACAGAACAAGTTGATCAAACCCCATAAAAAAAAGAATCCGAAAAGATTGGTGTAAATTTACACCCGACCTCGTTACCCCGATTGAGTAATTTAAGAAAGACCTGCTGACCAATCAAATATAACGAGGTAGGTAAAAGTGGAATTGAGTTACCAGTTTTTCCTTAATTGGAATTCAGCAATTTGGATTTATTAGAATTAATTGATAGAACTTGTGTGTAAGAGACATCTGGCGTGGCAAGTCAGCATCTGTCATGTATGACCTGGTTGGCCAGTGACCCCTCAAGTGGCTTAGTTCTGCTGACTACATTTATAAAAACTATGGAACACCCTGTGTATCAACTCTTTATATAGCGCTATGCATCAGGTTTGTTTGATGTTGTGTCCGCATATATTTTATTTACTAAAATGATTATTTTTATTATATTAATATTAATTGTAAAACGACACTTGAAGTTACACCGCATGAGTTTCTTTTCAATGAAAAATAAAAATTTTATTTCAAGGTGAAATATTGACTATTTCTAACTTTTTTGGATGAGGTATGAAAAGGTGAATTATGAAAAGTAATGATGAACGGAAAAATAAAAGTGTCCAGGGATGGGAATTATTTTTCCGTTCATTATTACTTTTCATAATTCACCTGTTCATACCTCATCCAAAAAGATTAGAAATAGTCAATATTTCACCTTGAAATAAATTTTTCATTGAAAAGAAATTCATGCGGTGTAACTTCAAGTGTCGTTTTGCAATTACAGGCCTCAGTGTATTATATTATAATAATATTATTTGTAAATTATTTTCACATATATATATCTCCATATATATATTCCCATCCCTGGATACTTTATTTTTCCGTTTATCATTACTCTTCACAATTCATCCTTTCACACTTCATCCTTAAAGTTAGAAATAATCGTTTTTCTCCTTAAAAATAAATTTCGATTTTTCGTTCAAAAGAAACATATGCGTGATAATTTTCAAATGTCGTTTCACTGATATATATATATATTTTTTGAAGATTGAGCAATCCATAATTAAAATTATATTTTAAAAAAGATGCATATATTGGATTTATAATGAATTTATTGTTCCAATATTTCGAGGGGCAACTCGCCTCTCTTTATCGAGGATGTTTGTGTTTTTCACTAAAACATGCGCGCACGCGTACATGTCATAATATATGCTCTTCCAGGATTAATAAAACAAACCAACAGCCAACGAGAGAGAGATGAGCAGCTAAAGCGAGACACTTTAGACAACTAACTTACGACCATTTTTGGCCACATTCCTGAGGGGGGGGGGGGGGGGCGTCACCACCTGGCGACTATCCTGGTTAGCCCCCCGGTTGTGTACACAGGGAAAACAGTCGTTCAGCTGATAACGTCTCGCTCGCTCTCTCTCGGCTGGCTGCCTGGATGATTGCTCTAACAACTCGTCGTGTGATTATTTCTCTCCTCACCACATTTACCACTATATTGTCACATACATATATTGGAAATATTGGAACAATAAATTAATTATAAATCCAATATATGCATCTTTTTTAAAATATAATTTTAATTATGGATTGCTCAATATTCAAAATGATATATATATATTAAAAATAAAAAAGGAATATCCTGACTAGGAGCACATATGCTTTTCAGAAGGCAGAGCGCCATCTAGTGGAACAGAAATCAACTAAACATTGATTTAACCTGTTCCCTGATATTTGGCCAACTCAATTTCTTGATAAATCAAGAAAAGCCATCCACGAACGCGTTTCGGGCTGTTGGCCCTTGTCAGCGTGGTTATATATAATAAAGATTCTTTCCTGCTTTTACACTCTGGCAAAATTCATAAGGAATCTAGAGCTAGGTTTCTTTTTACAATTCTCTTATTTCTCTAGCTATCGGGCCAGCGTGCTCTTCAACACGGATGTTGTATTTCAATTTGATTACACACACAGCGCTTAACGTTAATTATTCTTTAATTATTTACAACAAGGTGAAAGGATTATATATATTGATGAAATGGTAATCATGGAGAAAGAAAATATAAGTCAGCGCGGCTACGCCGATGTAGGATACCAAAACAGATTATGAAAGTACGGGTGTGACGTCAGCTCCGGTGTTGCCGAAGCCAGCCGCCCGCCGTCACGGTCCAGCAACGGAGACCCAGAAGTACTACTTCTAGTCAATTATAACACGCCGGTATATAGGTATATCAAAATTCGAAACTATTTTAAAGGCGTAAGATTCTTTTTGAAATTAAACAATTTCTACTGTCCTTACTGCATTGGAAAAATTAATTAAATGTTCTAATAAAAGACACAATTTGATATTTGCGGAAGAGCGATTACTCAAAGCATATTATATATTAATAATTATATGTAATTCTGCTGTCCTCAAAGCTTATGTCCATAGTTCTTCTAAAATACCCATTTCAAGAGTCTAGCATCAGTATCACTATAAAAGGAAGTTCCAAAAATGCAATATAACAGCGGTATGGTAGATTAAACTGGCGAAACCGCAGGGAGGGTTCACCACTGTTGAGCCAGGCCCTCCCTTTAATTTTTCAATTGCAGTAAGGGCAGTAGAAATTGTTTAATTTCAAAAAGAATCTTACGCGTTTAAAATAGTTTCGAATTTTGATAACAGATGGCGCGCTGGTGCATCATATTATAAATGTATATGCCTATTTTGTTTTTAATATCAAAGCAGACACACCTAATCTTTTTTTCAATTCTTTTCTTATTTTCTCACATCAAATATCCATTTAATGATTTCTCAGGATGCCTCTAGGACCAAAATTTTGGTTGTTGAGGTACAGTCGGCATCACACTGCAGAGAGTCCGAGGGTTACCGAAACACGTTCGTGGTTGGATTTTCTTGGTTTATCAAGAAATGTATTGGCCAAATATTATGGAACAAGTTTAAATCAACGTTTAGTTGATTTTTATTCGACTAGATGGCGCTCTCTGTTATCATTATATTTGACCGCACACTTTCATTACTTCATACCACTTTAAAAGCTGTCAAAGAGGAAAAATCACCTTTAGAGGAAACATCAAAGACCTTTGTGGATTCCATTTTCAAGGAAATAAATAAATCATTTATATTAAAGGACAATTTTCTTCATTATTTACTTCTCTACCTTTGTGCTTAATGATGGAAACTCGCCCTTGATCGAAAATAAATGATGAAAAAAGTTTTGATGAAATTACTCAACAGAAATCTATGATGTAACAATGGCCATTGGCTTTTCTCTCTCTCTCTCTCGCAGTCCATCGGTGGCGGAGTCTTTCCCGTGATGGGCGCCACCATGAAGACCTTGTATATATTTTTATATATATTTATGAAAAAATAGTACAAATGTAACATTGTACTGGGATAAGGTGCATAAATTAAGAAAAAGGGCATCTCCTTATCGTGCAACTGTTGCACGATAAGGAGATGCCCTTTTTCTTAATATATATGTATATTTATCAATTACTTTATATATTTATATCTATTTATTCATGTATTTATCATTATATAATCATATTTATATTTATTCTCTATTTAACCTTATATAATCTTATATGGACATTGAAATAAAGTAGTTTCAATCTCTCAAATCTCTCTCAATCATGTTTTTCTATATAAAAGGAATTTATATTATCTTCTATAAAAGTTTTACATCCAAAATGGTATCAATCATTATATACACGCCACAAAAAGTCAATTCTCGATGTTTCAGTGGTTCTCTGTCACTCTCCTTAAGGAATGTGAAGTCACTGAGTCAATAACGAAACACTGAAACGACGATAATCAAATAAACTGGCAAAAGTTACTTTTACGGGTTATCATACAAAAATCAATAATCTAGGGCCTACCGTAACTTAATACACACAAAAAAAAAAATACACTCAAGAGTACAACACCAACAAAGAGCAACGAGAACAAGGAGAATTTTTTTTTTTAATTCACGATTTGTTAAATAAAAACAGTACTTATCTTTTATTTGCAGCGTTAATAGGGAGCGGACCGGGGTTACACAGGGATGCGAAGAGATCCTCCAGACACGGAAAAACCTCGTATACAAACACTTTAAGCCTCTCCACACCAATTCTCCACACTCTCGGCCCCCCTCGCATTACCTTAGTCCCCTCTTTTATACAGACATGGCCACATTCGTCCAATGAGAAGGCGTGAGAGATTGGTTCACTAATAAACGAAGATAACATTCTTCCTGCTAAAAACTGATCAGAAAAACTGAAAATGTTTGTCAATATAATTTAACATCATAACGGTTTTTGTTGTTATATTCGACACCAGACCGGGCGATTTTTGGCGGAACGGCATCAACAAACTAGTCAAATGTTGGAAGGAGGTCGTAAATAATAACGGAGAATACATAATTGATTAATTAATTGTTATAATTAATGTTTTTGTCTAAATAAAAATGTCGAATAAAACCGAACAAACTTTCTTTACAACTCAATACATTTATATGGAAACACCGGGCATTGCCTGGTACACGCGTCTAGTAAATGGTAAAAAAAAAATACAATTTGATTTGACGAATAAATCTTTATTCTATATATACGTGAGATTTGAAATGCATTCGTACAAAACTCGGGCGTTGCCCGGTGAGAGATTTGTTCACTAACAAACGAAGACAACATTCTTCCCGATAAAAACTGATAAACAAAAAAAGAACTGATAATGTTTGTCAATATAATTTGACAAAACCATTGGTTGATGTAGCTTTATTTTCTCCAAATCAACTTCCAACCAACAGAATGACCTTCAAGTTTAATACGAGTCGAATCTGAATGTAACATTTCCTATTTCTACTATAAAAAAATAAATGAAGCTTCCAGGGTTAAGTTTCTTGTACAACTTTTTTATTTTTCAAGCTTTCGGACTTTTCAGTCCTTCAACAGGATTATCACGTTTAAAATTTAATAATAAATACAAAATTTTTATATACATATTATTATATCCATAATTTAAATACATATTATCTATTCAGAGAAAAATATATTACATTATTTCAGTTTGAAAAACAAATTTTATTTCTACTATAATTTTAAATATCACCATATCGTGGTTATTTACATATGTAAAATTCCAATATGCAAATATATGAAAATTCCAAATTATTTTACGAGCTCCTGAAGCGTATGGAATACACACCACACAAAACTATCCGTAAATTAGATAATATTCTACAAAATTAAATATTAAAAATAAAAAAAGGTATATTCTGAATGCTTACATTATCATTTTAGATTGCCGAGCGCCACATCTAGTGGAATAGGAATCAAATAAACGTTAATATAACACATACAAGCCTTTATTAAGACATTCCGTCTTATACAGACGATTCTCCTGTTAGAAATGAATCTAAAAAGAAATGAGAAGAAGGGGAAGAAACTGAATCTTCACTCAGAAAAGAGAAAAAGAAGAAAAGGAAAGAATATCTATGTATAAAAGTTGAGACTATATACATCATTTTTCGTGCATAGAACACAGTGAAGAAGTAGACTATTGGTAAACGTTGATTAACGTATTCCATGATAATTTTCCAATCCGATAAATCAAAAAAAGACAATTAGGTACGCATTTCGGATTGTTTGCCCTCATCTATGACATATGGAATGTCTTCAAAACGTACAACCCTTATACAACAGCTGTCAGTGAGCCCTTCAAGCTTAATTGGTCTATACATACAACGTAAAAAACCTGACAGAAAGAGAACAAACAAAAAAAAAACACCAGTAGAAGCAGCATGCCATTAAACAACACCTCTGGAGGTGTGGGAGAGAAACTGGGGTCACCGACTGTAGCTCCTTGTTTGCTGAATTCCTCAACTCATATTGTGGTGGCCCGTTTATGGGTTCTCCGACCTTTTTTTATTGCTTCTATAACTTCCGCTTCATTTCTGTCATGAGAAGTGCCATACGTGATGTCGTGAAAGGGTTATGTAAATAAATACAATGTTGTTGTTGTCGTGTCCAATGAAAAGCCTCAGATGTCTCCATGCATCTCTAGCACAGCAGTCGCAATGTTCTCTATCTTGGGTGTGTGAATCTGCTGCTCTGGGTCCATGTCAATTTTCTGTTGTTTTTGTCGTGTCCATCGAAGAGCCTCAGATGTTTCCATGTATCTCTATCACAGCAGCAGTAATGTCCACTATCTTGGGTATGTAAAGCTGCTTCTCTGGGTCCATGTCGATTTTCTGTTGTTGTTGTCGTGTCCAATGAAGAGCCTCAGATGTTTCCTTACATCTCTATCACAGCATCAGCAATGTCCACTATCTTGGGTGTGTAAAGCTGCTACTCTGGATCCATGTCGATTTTCTGCAAGGCTACGGCCATTGCTGGGCATGAGAATATGTGAGTAGGTGTTAGTTCAACACCAGGACAGTTGAATAAATACAATGAAACCTCGGTATGTCAAACTCTTTTATAACATCATCTTTGTGTGCTATAACATCCTAAACTCTCAATACTTTTTTTATTATTATCCCATGGGTAAGATTACACCAGTTCATTAAGATTCAAAGCAATATTTTTTTCTACTATAGTTTTGGGGTTCTTGTATAGGTCTTCCTTCTTAGCTCCAATACAGTCCAGGATATGTGCTGGAGTTGCAGTGGAGCATTTTGAGCAAACAGGAAAACCTTTTTCTCCATCAATGAACACATTGGGTCTAGTATGTCCGGTCTTTAATCTTGTAATTTTTGTGGCTTCATTTCTCTCCAGCCTTGAGTGTACCAATTGTTTTAAACGTTGTTATAAAAACATAAAATATTATGTGATTTTATAACGAGATTTATTCGACTGTACATCTTCTTATATATATAAAAATGAATGTATGTGTGTGTGTGTCTGTCCTTTATGCCTGACCAAACCACTCATTGGAACGCCATAAAACTTTGGGAAGTTATTTAGTATAGTACTGGGAAGGTTTCTAGCAAATAAAATTTTTGAAATAACTTTTCGCTTTAAAATAATCAAGATAAATATTCTAATTTATCTGTTATAATTCAACAATCTGCTCTAAATATTATCATGATGATACGATGATTTTGTAATGTAGAAAATTAGGAAAGACAAAATTCAGGATGACACGGCAATTTATTTGAGACAAGAATAATGATACAATTCCAAGGCAAGATACTATTCCTTTAACTTCCAATTACCGAGGGAACCAATTAATATTGATTTTATTCAACTTATCGAGTATTTTTCAAGGGACCGGGAAAAAATGTTCACTTTATCGAGAGATTCGTTAGACAAACCTTTACTCGGGTAAAACCCGGGCGAAGCCGGGTACGTCCGCTAGTTGTAAATAAATATACTTATGGATAATACTTAAAGAAAGTTTGTTATTTTGATATCGCCAGTCGTGTTTTTTTTTTTTTAAGGAGACGGAGACAATTTTGTTGACATTTGGTTATCTCGTGTTTCTTTAATAAAGGTAACTGTAATATCTTTCAGAATTATTTTCTGAATCCCGATATACATTTTTTTTTTTTATAAAAGGTACAACTTCCTTTTTTTTTAGTTTTGTCAAAAACAATTTTGTTCACACTTGTTTATCTCGTATGTATTCAATAAATGTCACTGTATCAAATATCTTTTATAGTTATTATCTGAATCCCGATATATACATACTAAAAGGTACAACTTCCTTAAGTTTTGCCAGAAACAATTTTGTTCACACTTGGTTAACGCGTTTGTCTTCAATAAAGGTCACTGTAATATCTTTCAGAGTTATGGTATGAATCTCGATATACATGCTAAAAGGTACAACTTCCTTAAGTTTTGCCAGAAACAAATTTGTTCACAGTTGGTTATCTCGTATGTCTTCAATAAAGGTCACTGTATCAAATATCTTTCATAGTTAGTATTTGAATCTCGATATATATACATGCTAAAAGGTAAAACTTCCTTAAATTTTGTCCCCATGAGTGTGAACATAAATTGCACCCAGTACAGAGATGACAAAAGGATAAGAAAAGTTATCGGAGAATGGAATAAGTTTCCAACATATAGAGTAAGGTACCCACTTGTCCTTGAAGTTGGAAACGGCTCTTCCAAAGTTGGATGAACATACTATTAGGTCAACGACATATGGATACTGAAGACCAGGAAGATAAATTCCCTGAATTGTTGTTTTCACGAAAATCTTCAATTAATAAACCAACTGGATCACTTAAAGAGATTCAAATACAATCATAGACAAAACTTAAGAAAATTGTTACTTTTTAGCATAAATATCGAGATTTAAACAATAACTCTGAAATATATTACAGTGACCTTTATTGAAAACACACAAGATAACCAAGTGTGTATTCACTCATGAACAAAACTTAAGGAAGTTGTACCTTTCAGCATGTATATCGGGATTTAGACAATAACTCTGAAATATATTTGATACACAGTGACTTTTATTGAAGACACACGAGATAACCAAGTGTGTATTCACTCATGGACAAAACTTAAGGAAGTTGTACCATTTAGCATGTATATCGGGATTCAGACAATAACTCTGAAAGATATTTGATACAGTGACCTTTATTGAAGACACACTAGATAACCAAATGTGAAAAAAAAATTGCCTCTGTCTCCTTAAAAAAAAAAAAAAAAAGACGATCGGCAATAAAAAAATATAACACTTTATTTTGTTCATGACTGTATATGGTTGAATAGAAATAAATTTGATTATATGAAGATATTTATTCAAACACGAATAAATAAAATCTAATAGAGGTAATGATTGATTAAAATACATAATTTCTTCAATGATGGCTTCCACCTGGGGAAAGACTTTACAATCAATGGACCGCGAGATTTAGTTCCCATAATGAGGACAGGTAATGGCTAGCGTCGCACCCAGAATGGTATTTGTAGATGGTACGCCACTCAGAGAGAGAGAGAAGTAGACGTAATTTGTATGTCAGACTGAAGACATTCCTCGATGCACAGCCAAGAATCCAAGTCAGAATGACTCGACATTCTGTCCAGGTGACTGGCACTTCCTGTGGTCAGCTGGCACCGAATTTCTTCACTTTTACATTTTTAACACAAGTTACAAAGTTGTGCCAAAAGTTGGTGAACACTTGCAAAAAAGTTGAAATACCAATATTATTTGCCGTTATGTATAATGTCTTTGGATTATGTATTCGCTGTAATAATATTATTCCCCAGGTAATAAGAAAAACAAGACATTTTGGGACAACATTATATTATCATCATCCGTATACACTAAAGAACAAAACTTAAGGACGTGGAAAATCTTTGATGTCGACAGTTGTCTATTTTTTCAATGAAATAGAGGCAATTTTGTTTACACTTGGTTATTTCGTGTGTATTCAATAAAGGTCACTGTAATATCTTTCAGAGTTATTGTCTGAATCCCGATATATGTACTTGCTAAAAGCTACTACTTCTTTAAGGTTGTCCATGAGTGTAAACACACTTGGTTATCTCGTGTGTCTTCAATAAAGGCCACTGTAATATCTTTCAGAGCTATTGTCTGAATCCCGATATACGTACATGCTAAAAGCTACTACTTCTTTAAGGTTGTCCATGAGTGTAAACACACTTGGTTATCTCGTGTGTCTTCAATAAAGGTCACTGTAATATCTTTCAGAGCTATTGTCTGAATCCCGATATACGTACATGCTAAAAGCTACTACTTCTTTAAGGTTGTCCATGAGTGTAAACACACTTGGTTATCTCGTGTGTCTTCAATAAAGGTGTCACTGTAATATCTTTCAGAGTTATTATCTGAATCCCGATATACATGCTTGAAAGGTACAACTTCCTTAAGTTTTGTCCATGAGTGTATACACACTTGGTTATCTCGTGTGTCTTCAATAAAGGTCACTGTAATATCTTTCAGAGTTATTGTCTGAATCCCAATATACATGCTAAAAGGTACAACTTCTTTAAGTTTTATCCATGAGTGTATATGATGAAATAAAACCATTCAGTGGATTTTTTAAAAAATATTTTAATAAAACCATCTTCCAAATGTCCTTACTGTGATGAATAATACTGAGAGGGCCTGGCTCATCAGTAGTGAACCCTTCCAGCGGTTTGGCAATTTGACATACCATACTTGATCTTATAGCTCTACTATTGTATTGGGCTAATTCTCTGTTTATATACCCGGCACTTTAGAAGATATCTTGGCTATCGAATTTTGACAACCTATGTATAGACATAAGTTTCGAAGATACATTGGATTTACATAGAAATATTGGCATCAAGCAATTCTCTTTCGCAAACAATTCATAAAAAGCTTGTTAGTTATAAAGAAAACATAAATCACTAGTGAACCATACACACTAATGGACAACACTAAAGGAACCTGTACCTCTTAACATGTATATCCGGATTCAGACAATAACTCTGAAAGATATTTGATACACATATTTCCCACTTTCATAGGTTTCTCCGACTTGTAACCCCAAGGAGAATCCTCTGTAAGACCTGTGTGTCTTAATAAAGGCTTTGTGTGTGTGATATTTGATACACATTGATCTTTATTGAAGACACCAGAGATAACCAAGTGTGAACAAAATTGTATCTGTATCCTTCAAAATAATTGACGAACGTCGACATCAAATACTTCCCATTTCATTAAGTTTTGTCCACGAGTGTATTTTCACAAGTTAATACCTACCCGGTGTCATGCCATCTTTCTTTGCTTTAGATTAAGAAGACTCCGTACGAAAGCTCAACTTGGTGTTCGTTTATAATGAAATAATTGGCGCTCTCAAAATGTGACCGTGAGCGACTAGATGGAAGGACCTTGAGTGAATGAATTTCAGATAATGGGACAAAGGGCGAGGTCTACTATATCAGGAAACTTTTTTCTTACACACAAGTACTTGGCCAAATACAAGGCTATTAATCGTTATAATACTTTTTTATTGTCATTTTTACATTTTCTTGAAGTTAGAAGTTGCCTGGCCGGCATTCAACCTTCTTTAATAAGAAACACTTCGACCAGAAAAGGTTTTATTTTCACGACGTTTTGATAAAAATCTTTTCTCTTCGTCAGGAAAAGTTAGAATAAAGTATTTGGCAAGGTGTTTGTGGTGTATTTAGGTTGAATTAAAAGTAGAAATATATTTTAGACTTTATTTATTTAAATGGCTTTTATTATATTACACCGTATTAGATGCAAGCTTAAGAATTACAAGTTAACCATCGAATTATATGATGATAAATTATATGTTATGATATATATAATATATCGCATAATCTGTGGATTTAATATTATTATTATATTAATATATTATATACAATATTAAATTATATAATTGAAATATAAATATATGACAGTGGTATACTAAATTTGAAAGATCGTGTGAAAACGTCCTTATGACTTCAGAATCATTTCTAAGTATAAATAGGTCAGTATAAATAGTTTCAAATTCTCTTAACAGATGGCGCACTAATGTATCATAATATAAATGTTCTAATAAAAGACTCGATTTGATGTTTGCGAAAGAGCGATTGCTCGAAGCATATTATATATTTATAATTAAAAATAAAAAAGGCATATCCTGACCAGGAGCACATGTGCTTTTCAGAAGGCAGAGTGCCATCTGGTGGAACAGAAATCAACTAAACATTGAATTAGCCTGTTCTCTGATATTTGGCTACCCAATTTCTTGATAAATCAAGAGAAGCCATTCATGAACGCATTTCGCGCTGTTGGCGCTCGTCAGCTTGGAGTAGGCTGTACCACTGCGACCAAAAATATTTTTGGTCCCAGTGGCTTCTAGAGAAGCCAAGAAATGGGTAATAATGATTGTATGTAATTCTGCTGTCCTAAAAGCTTATGTCCATATTTAATCCAAAATACCATTTCAATTAGGTCAGTGGCACTATCGGTATAAAAGGAAAACCGAAAAATGCAATATAACAGCGGTATGGTAGATTAAACTGGCGAAACCGTTGGGAGGGTTTACCACTAATGAGCCAGGGGCACGTCCATTAATTTTTCTTTACAGTAAAGGCAGTAGAAATTTGTTTAATTTTTAAAAGAATCATAGTGTCTATAATAATTTCGAATTCTCATAACATATGGCACGATAATGTATCATAATAAAATTGTTTTAAAAAAAGAATCATACCCGTCCAAAATCCAAAAACGCGAATGCATCATATAAAGATTTATATAGAAAACTTTAATTAAAAAGGCATTGGATCAAAATATTATTTATTTTACCAATATTTCAATTGGCTGAACGCCAACTTTTTTCAAGGTATTATTACATACTAATGTATTATGAAAAAGGCATCTCCTTATCGTGCAACTGAAAGTTGCTGATGGCTTGCGCCATCTATCGGAATAAATGTCAACTATTCTCGTTGATTTCTAATTATTCCAGAATTGGCCAAATACCCATTCTTGATTAATCAAGAAAAGTTAACCACGTACGCGTTTCGGGCTGTTGGCCCTCATCAGCGTGATGCAAGCTGTATCTCAACGACTAAAAAACTGGTCCTTCAGGCATCTTGAAAAATCATGCAACGGGTAGTTAAGGCCAGAATTGCGTGAGACCGTCATAATTGGCCAATTCTGGAATAATTAGAAATCAGCGAGAATAGTTTATATTTATTCCGATAGATGGCGCAAGCCATCAGCAACTTTCAGTTGCACGATAAGGAGATGCCTTTTTAATAATTTATGCACCTTATCCCAGTACAATATCACATTTGTACTATTTTTTTTCATATTAATGTATGTCAACAACAAACTCAGCGCTAAGTTCGTTGTTGACACACTTTAAAATGTTGTAATACTTTGATAAAGGTTGGTGTTCAGCCAACTGAAATATTGGTAAAATAAATGATATTTTGATCCAATATATGTCTTTTTAATTAAATATTTATTTACGGATTGCTTTATTTTCGAAGAATATAGAAAACTGATTTATATAGAAACTATCTAAATTTAATACGACGAACTTTCCTAGTTTCAGAAGATTCTGATAATTGATGTTCTATTGGATTGTCTATATTGAAGTCTGCAATCAAACTTGTAGGCTTCCATAGCTGGTTGTTTCAACGCTACCCTCGACAAATGACTTCCCATTTTAGCAGTCAATTAGGTCCTTCCTAAAAAAATGAGGAACATCAGAAATCCTTCCATTTTCTCCCAACACAATGTCGTCCAGTTAGCCTAGAGGGAAGAAAAAAGAACAACATTAACCTTAAATGCTGCCAATTGTAACATTTAAACCTTCTGCAGCTCCATTTAGCAATAGGGGGGCAGACAATGTTGGGAAAGTTGTTTCTTTGAATGAATTCAACTTCCTCCTACCTCTCTGGGCTGAATCGTTGTTTCTGGAAATCCATCAAATTCCACAACGTATATATATTCTTTTTTAATGGTTTAAAAGTATTTTATTCCAAAAGATTATCACACTCGGTTCCAAAAATCACTTTATTAGGTACCGCTCAACAAGAGCAACCTAGTTTATGATAATTGAAACAATGAATAATATGCGAGTTATTCACACATTAAATAAAATGTTAACGCGGGATTCAATCCCGGTTCATGATTGTCGGGAATCGAGGATGTTACCCACTCGTCCACCGACTTTTTATATATTATCATACAAATATCATAAAATATATATATATAATTTATATAAAAGGGCGTACCTGGATCTGTAAAGAAAAAAAAATCTCAAAATATTTCGAGAGATTGCTTCCTCTTTATCAATTTATTGCACAGTAAACTTATAATACAATATAATACACTGCGACTTGTGATTGTAAAACAACACTTGAAGTTACACCGCATGAGTTTCTTTTCAATGAAAAATCAAAATTTATATCAAGGTAAAATATTGACTATTTCTAACCTTTTTGGATGAGGTATGAAAGGGTGAATTATGAAGAGTAATGATGAATAATTCACCCTTTCATACTTCATCTAAAAAGGTTAGAAATAGTCAATATTTCACCTTGAAGTAAATTTTGATTTTTCATAGAGAAGAAACTCATGCGGTGTAACTTCAAGTGTTGTTTTACAGTAAACTTATGTCTGGGTAAAATTCACTGTGCAATAAATTGATAAAGAGGGAGCAATCTCTCGAAATATTTTGAGAACATTTTTTTTTTCTTTATAGATCCAGGTACGTTCTTTTATATAAACTCAATTGATTGATCGCCTTTTGACTCAAATATATATAATTGTTATTTCCCGTCAAGTATATACACACAAAGCAATAACGCGCCATCTATACATATAAAATAAAAGGATTTAAAAACACGAATGTTTCTTTTATACATAATACAAACTTCTACTGCCCTTATTGCGATGAAAAAATATATTGGGAGGGCTTGGCTCATCAGTAAATCAGAAACATTCGTGTTTTCAAATCTTTTCATTTTATAAATATATACACGTTTTACAATGAGCATTAAAAAAACGAAAGTTCATTTTTTTAAAAGTTAATTCATATATTAAAAAGTAGTTCTCTTTGTAAACAGAAAAGAAATTAAATGCGTTTGAAATTTTAATTAAAAAATATTTAAAAATTGAAATATTTAACACACGGTGTAATAATACATACTATATATTATGTGTTTATAATTTAGTTATAAAAAAAAATATTAAAATACTTTTTTCATAGATATGTTCATCTTAATCATTTTATATTCATACGTTTCGTGGAACAGAACCATCGTTTTGGGAGAACAATTCGTTTCAGTTTTAATTGTGTTTTTAGTCGGTTATTGAGTTGTATATAATGAATTGTATATAGGTTGCTAAAATAATCCATTTTAGATTTTCTCTTCTGTTTTGGAGCACTATCGTTTAAGTTTCAATTATGTTTTTTTTTTAGTCCGGTTATTAAATTGTATAAAATGAATTGTATATAATCTACTAAATGTATTTAGGCGCAAGTATCCCGAGCTGGGATATCGCGTCCGATATGTCAAATAAATAAATTAAATATGGCTTGGTGAAGGAAGGAATGGAATTCTAGAAAGTCGTGTGAATTTTGACAATTGTTTTTATTAGCCAAAGTGAAGTGGTGTGAGAGTGTTGTATATATATTAATTAATTGTTACCACAGAGTGTGTGTGTGTGTGTAAGCTCACAGGTAAATAGGCGCTAAACCGAAAGAAAAAGTTCCTTTGTTTAATATTAGTTTCCCTTTTATATTTTGTTCTTTCTCTCTCTCTTGTAAATCAATAAATATAATGTTTGAT
The DNA here is from genome assembly GCA_030710605.1 of Cordylochernes scorpioides. NCBI lineage: Eukaryota > Metazoa > Arthropoda > Arachnida > Pseudoscorpiones > Chernetidae > Cordylochernes > Cordylochernes scorpioides. Next base: position 15,516,188 of record CP092872.1, on the reverse strand, counting down.
TTTAATATTCTTGGAATCAGTTTCATTGAAAATTCTAAGCAAAGTTAACAGAGAACTATCAAATATTGTTTCAACAAGCTTTCTAGTTCATTTAGGAAGAAATGTAGAAACTAGAATTTTCTATAGAAACAAACTCTCTGAGAAGATCAATTAGGTAAAAGACGATATTTCACAAAAAGAGGATTACCTGTAGCAGATTAGAAAAATCAATCTTGATTTTTAACCCTAATTAATAAATCTTTTGATTTATTTTACTTAAGTAATGTAAACCTCTTAAAAAACACCTTCTGGAGACTTAGCAACCCACTGCAGACGCTGAGAACTATTCCATAAAAGAAAAATATAGCAATAGAACTCTATAATTTCTACAGATCAATTGTAAATAGATTCATACACAAAAGTGGTAGTGAGGAAAGTTTTAGAACAGAAGTGTAAATAAATCCCTTTTCAAACAAAGGCTCACGTGTACATGGGAAAAGGGAGACAAAAAATTACTGTATTGTTTTGTTGTTGTATGGCGAATCCATACAGGGCAATGGGCCCTAATAAAAGCCTTTTTGTTGTTGTTGTTGAGTAATGTAATCGTCTGGAGCAAATTCATAAAAAAAAGTGCGAAATCATAAGTCGAAAGGTTTTTTTCGAATATTTTAACGTTTTGCCGAGTTTTCAAGAATTACTGTCCTTCCACAGGAGAGAAATTGAAAACGTATAATAAGATGAATTGTTTATATAGGTTTCTATTTTTTTTCTCCTGTGGAAGTGCAGTAAATGCTCTAAACTCGGCAAAATAATAAAAACTTTGAATGAAATCTTTCGCCTTATGAATTTGAACTTTTATTAATTTATTTTACTATTTTATTGTTTATTTTCAGTTGTCTTTTTTACTTTAATCTGGGTTGACTATTAGTGTTTTAAATTTTTGCAAATTATACTTAATAAAACTGAATATTTTCGAAGAATTTAGCTAAAGATAATGTAATTAATATACAGTTAAACCTGTCTATAACGCCCCCTCTTGGGACTCACCAAAATAGGGTGCTATAGAGAGGGGGTGCTATAGACAGGTCACTTTTAATGTAAATCGCAATGTACTACGTATTTTAAATAGGGCGCTATAGAGAGGAAGGCGCTATTTAGAGGGGACGCTATAGACAGGTTTAACTGTATTAGCTACTGTAAATTTGCACCAACCTTATCGGCAAATGTTCGTCTGCCTTCTAAAAAGCGCCGTCGCTCCCTCTGGCGACCACTGAGAGAACAACAACTTGTCAGTGTGACTTGACGCAACATCTAGCGCGCAGGATTTTAAAATCTAACACTTTGACAAAATTCTTTATTATTATTATTATTATACCGCGTCTATAATAGTTTCGAATTATTATCCCTAGTACACGTGGTACAGTCCATAATAATCATGGTGGATAGTTAGCGACTGATTTTACTGTAAGGGAACCACATGTCTACACATATGAAAAGTAGTTCGACTTTAAACTTACAAATGTGCCAGAGTCCCTGTGATGAAATTCTTATCTAGGACCATGCATATGGAATATTAAAAATTAAACTGGAAGAAGTTGGTAGACAAGTAGGTAACACCCTCGATTCCCGACAGCCATGAACAGGTATCGAATCCCGCGTTAATATTTTGTTTAATATGTGAATAACCTTCACATTCAATGTTGTAAATATCATAAACTAGGTTGCTTTTGTTGAGCGGTACCTAGTAAAGTGATTTTGGAGAAACGTAGCATCTATGATAAAGAAATTAAACCTTTAAGCACATTTTTTCTCTACAGAGAAGACAAACTTCCCAATTTGATAAGAAAAATCCGTGCTTATAATGGTTTCTAGAACGCGGCTGATTCCACACTCGCCTGTTCAGTGATTCGCTAACCATGACGTATGCACGAAGGAACGTGTGGCCATTGGACATGTGTCGGACCTGGAGGCTGTTGTTGGGTGCTGCGCTGTCTGGAGTATAGGAGCTTCATCTATGATTCCTTTCTTCCTGTGGTGAATCTGTATAATTGTGTGTGTTTATAATGGTTTCTTTTCTCAAATAAAGATGGCGTATTATTGCCTTAGGTTGAACTTATGCCTAAATGGTCATGTCTTTATTGTTTACAGAAGAGCATTGCTAGATATAAATATTTATATAAAAAAATAAAAAAAGGCATATCCTGACCAGGAGCACATGTGCTTTTCAAAAGGCAGAGCGCCATCTGGTGGAACAGAAATCAAGTAAACATTGATTTATCCTGTTCCCTGATATTTGGCCAACCCAATTTCTTGATAAATCAAGAAAAGCCATCCACGAACGCGTTTCGCGCTGTTGGTGTTTGTCAGCCTGGAGATCACTGCAACCAAAAAGAATTTTGGTCCCAGAGGCTTCTTGAGAAACGAAGAAATGGATATTTAAGGCCAAACTTGCGTAAATATGCTTAACATGTGGAAACACAATAGAAAAAAAAAATAAAAAGGTCAGTTGTTGATAACAAAAATAAAAAAGGCAAAAAATAAAATAAATAAATGAAATTTATATGTAATTCTACTGTAATAAAAACGTTTATCAGAATCAAAAACAAGTCTCCAAGGATGAATGTCTTAAAGAAGACACTTATCCTTGAAGACTTGTTTTTAATTCTGATTGTGATCAAAGGATTCCTACAATTTAAAAGCGATTATGTCCATATTTTGCTTAAATGCCGTAACTACGATTCCGCCCTTCATTTTAGCAAGTAAACGGAATCCCACAATACAGTATTAGAGCTCTAAAAAGAGGTTAAACTTAGATTAAACTTAGCTTAAACTTACGAAACCGCTGGGAGGGTTCACCACTGATGAGCCAAGCCTTCCCAATATTTTCTCATAGTAGTAAGAATAGTATGAAGTTTGTTAAAAATAAATATTTGTGCTTAATGGTTTAATTTCTTGATTCCTTTCTTTCAGACTTTATGGATAATAGGTCAGCTATTTTAAAGTCTTTAATTTTTTTCAAGACTGCAAAGAGGAAAAAAGACCTAACAAAGTAACTGAACTGTGTGGAAATATTTTCTTCTTCCCAAGATGCAACCATTTACTCAATAGTCTACTTCTTCACTATGATCTATGCACGAAAAACGATGTATAGAGTCTCAACTTTTATACATAGATATTCTTTCCTTTTCTTCTTTTTTTAATTTGAAATCCCCTTTAATCTTTTTTTCTTTTCTTCTTTTTCTCTTTTCTGAGCGAGAATTCAGTTTGTTCCCCTGCTTCTCATTTCTTGTTAGATTCATTTCTAACAGGAGAATCGTCTGTATAAGACGGAATGTCTTAATAAAGGCTTGTGTGTGTGTAGTTTAATTTCTTGAGTTTATTTATTGTTTTAGTTAAGCCTACCCATTATATACAGGGAGTCCCAAAAAGTACTTTACAATTTCTAAAATTTCAAAATTAAACGACTTATATCATATGAATAATTTTTAACGCCAAATGTTTTAATTTTTGTTTGCTCCTGACGAGGACAAAAGATTTTTGTTGAAATGTCGATGTAATTTTTTTTTTTTTGCTTATCCCTAGTACACGTGTTACAGGCCATGATAATTATAGTGCGTAGAAGTAGGTGACTGCTTTTACTGTAAGTACACCACATGTCTACACATGTGAAAAGTAGTTCGACTTTGCACTTACAAATGTGCCAGAGCCCCGTTTGGTTACTTGCACTCGCTGGTGGGGTTGTACTTTTGCAAGAATCGGGGGCCATTGGAGCATTTTTTTTTTAATTTATTTTTATCAGAAAAAAAGTTTCTAATGCGGGAATCGAAACCGGGTCGTAGCGGTCGAAAGTCAACCACCCTTCCACCGACCCCCTACGTTGAGATAATAAAAAGATTTACTGGCCGAAGTATCTTTAATTTGAAGAACTATGAATGCAGGCCAGGCAGCCTCTAGCTTTACCATAAAACGACTTGAAATTGAGATTTATATACATTATCTAGTTTAAATAATGCTTCAATTCTAAAAGTTTTATTGTGTGTGTTTCAGATAATAGGAATTTGGAATAATGTTGTTGTTGTCGTGTCCAAAGAAGAGCCTCAGATGTCTCCATACATCTCTATCACAGCAGCAGCAATGCCCTCTATCTTGGGTGTGTAAAGCTGCTGTTCTGGGTCTATGTCAATTTATTGTCGTTGTTGTTGTCGTGTCCAATGAAGAGCCTCATATGTCTCCATGCATCTCTATCACAGCAGTCGCAATGTTCTCTATCTTGGGTGTGAAAAGGTGCTGTTCTGGGTCCATGTCAATTTTCTGTTGTTGTTGTCGTGTCCAATGAAGAGCCTCAGATGTGTCCATGCATCTCTATCACAGCAGCAGCAATGCCCTCTATCTTGGGTGTGTAAAGCTGCTGTTCTGGGTCTATGTCAATTTATTGTCGTTGTTGTTGTCGTGTCCAATTAAGAGCCTCAGATGTCTCCATGCATCTCTATCACGGCAGTTATAATGTCCACTATCTTATTTTTTTGGAATAATGCCATCCGCAAAAGCAAATTTACAATAGGTGAAATGGCCTATAGAAACCAGATCTGATTCCCAGATCCAGAGAAACAAAGTTGTTAGATGGAGATGAACCTGAAACATTTTGGAAAACAAAATTCCAGAAAAAGCTAGAAACTCTATTAGGTAAATTCATCACTTCAAAAAAAAAAAAGGTCTCCACACTGAATGTAAATGGATTCTAAAACAGTACAAATAGAAAGTATCGTCGTTTGGGAAAAAAGTGCCGTGCAGGGAGTTTTTAAATTGCTTCATCATTTTTCAAAATTTCCTGGTGAACGTTTTCCTGGTTTTGGCCTTGGTTGACGTATTTTTAGCGGTATGGCAGCGATGGCGGCTGGTTTTTTTTAAACCTGGCTGTATTGCCATAGTTCCTCGAAACTTGACCTTAAGTTTTCCAGAATGAACCTTCAATTTCTGACTATGGACCATAATGGAATAAACAATTGTACAAATCACCTCTCCAAATACAAAGCTGTTTAGCTTTTCTTGATTTATCAAGAACAGGTTTTGGGACTATAGGATAGGGAAAACGAGCCATTATTTGATATTTATTTCGATTGATGGCGTAAGTCATCAGCAACGTTCAATTGCACGATCAGGTGATGTCTTTTCCCCTAATTTGACCACCTGAACTTATACATTTCCTCCTTGTGTCCTATTTTCTAAAGTTTAGAGTTTTCTCAACATGGAGGGCTGACAATGTAGTACTAGGGCAGACCTATGTCTGATTTCATTGGCCAGTTCTGCATCCATTCAATAGCAGGCAGAAATAAGGAAAGTGGTAGAAGAGTTATTTGAGGCAACAATCCGCGGTCCCCAAGGAAGAGGATATACATTGTGTCGTTCTTAATACTTCCTAAATGACGGGTGTCTTCACTGGCCTCTAGATACGGCGTCAGGCCTCTCATCCAGGATCCTTTCACCATCATCAAGCGGCCCCCTGACCTGCAGAGATTGGTCTTCGGGCTAAGCCTGGATAATGACACAATAGTAGCCATTCTCGTATCGGCCAAGGCGTGAGTCTATAAATATATTTAAGTCTTGTAGAGTCCAGGGAAAGTTTCCTACTGTATTGAGGAGGACTCTTTGTTGGTAGGAGAGACTCTTTGGCCAGGGGTCGGCAATCTGCGGCTCGTGAGTCACATGCGGCTCTTTGGATGTGAAGCTGAGTGTAGTACTCACATAAATAAAGTTTTTATTCATACGAGTACTATTTATTGTTGGCAAGAAAAAAAATTGTGGCTCTTTAAAAACTTTTAAATTTTGTGAATTGTAATTTTTTACTCTTCTGACTCAAAAGATTGCCGACCTCTGGTCCTAGGCTGATAGCTACAAAAATATAAATATCAAAAATGGCTTTTCTTGATTTATGAAGAAATTGGGTTGGCCAAATATCAGGGAATAGGCTAAATCAATTGTTAGTTGATTTCTGTTCTACCAGATGGCGCTCTGCCTTCTGTAAAGCACATGTGCTCCTGGTTAGGATATGCCATTTTTAATATTGATTTCAACATCTGATCTTTTTATCTTTTATTTTTTTCTTTCGTTTTTTCATCAGCTACAAAAATATATTTAAAATATACAGTTAAACCTGTCTATAGAACTCCCTCTAAATAGCGCCTTCCTCTCTATAGCGCCCGATTTTAAATACGTAGTATGATGCGATTTTTACATTAAAAGTGACCAATTTATAGCACCCCCTCTCTATAGCACCCAATTTTGGTGAGTCCCAAGAAGGGGCGCTATAGACAGGCTTAACTGCATATCATATTTCTTAACAATTAGCTGGTGTCAATAATTATATTTTCAACCAATCTTCACGTGTTCTCAAATATCTGGACAAGGACAGTTTGGTGAATGTATGTCAGCTTATGTCGCCGCTGTTCATTTGGAATTCTTGAGGGCAGGAGACAGTAGTATTACATCACCTTACCTCCACAACCTCTGGTTTCCTCAAATACTGGAATACTATGACAGTGTTAGACTTTTGTTTTATGTTGTTTATCTCATTGTGTGTGTGTGTTGAAGATTTATCACATTGTTGTATGCCTATATCACACACGCACAAAAGCCTTTATTAGGGACTTGCCCCATACAGATTCTCCCAATTGGGTAAGGTAATAATCATCTTGTGTTATTTACATAGGTAGTAAGATAGAACTGTGTGGCTTTACTCTTCATCTCAAAGTTATTTAATTGTTGACTGGTCCTTACATAATGATGATCTAAAAAAATTATAGTAAGCTTTTGCTTAGATTTATTTGCTGATATTTTTGAAAGTAATACGTAGGGTGAAGTGTTGGTACATTTAATTTGTTGATATAGGGCCTTCCTCTCAGCATCAAGGGCTGTACAATTAAGCAGGTAATGGGGGAGTTCTTCAGTAATTGTATGCTTATAACATCGTTGTATGTTTATTATTTTGTGTTTTATCTTGTTAAATATGTTGTGTTTTTTCTTATATAGAATGACAGTTGTTCAGGGGTTCCACCTTGTACAAAGATTCCGTAGAAGAGTCGGTGTATTATCCAATGCCAGCTCACTTGAATTTGAGTAAATAAAAGTACAGGCCATGATATTTATGGTGGGTAGAAGTAGTCAACTGCTTTTACCATAAGTACACCACATGTCTACATATATGAAAAGCAGTTCGACTTTGCACTTACAAATGTGTCAGAGCCCCATTTGGTTTCTTGAACTCTCTGTTGGGATTGAACTTTTGAAAGAATCGGGGGCCATTGGAGCTTTTTTTTTTTTAATAAGAAAAAATGCCCAAATGCGGGAATCGATCCCGAGTCGTAGCGGTCGACACCCAAAGGTTTAGACTATCATTCCACCGATCCCAAACATTTCAAATCCGTGGAATCAATACACATATCAGGATTTGGGTCGAGAGAGATTGAGATTGAAACTAACCTATTACAATGTCCATATACGAATAGCAAGGTGACATGAGGAAAGTCGCAGAAAAGTTATTAGTAGCAACTATTCGCGGTGGAGAGGATACACATTGTGTCTTTAATATGACATCTATATGACAGGGTGTCTTTACTGGCCCCTAGATACAGCGTCAGGCCTCTTATCCAGGACCCTTTCACCGTCATCAAGCGACCCCCTAACCTTGATAGAGATATAAATGAGATAATTGGGACAATTTAATATTGAACTCAACATTGAACTGAGAGATCCTGTCTGGAGGAAGACAAGGTGAAGGAGCTTTCTTCACTGAGAACAAATGATATCATTATCATCTTTGTTTAATTTCTCATTAGTTTTTGTAACAATTAACTAAGTTGAGAAAAAGGGCTTTTCCTGATCGTTCAATTAAAAGTTGCTGATGGCTTGCGCCATATATCGGAATAAATATTAATTAATCGTTGTTTTTTTTTTTTTATTATTCCAGAATTGGCCAAATACCGTTTCTTGATTAATCATCTGAGATGCCTTTAGACCAGATTTTTTTGGTCGTTGAGGTACAGCTTGCACCACGCTGACGAGGGCCAACAGCCCGAAACGCGTACATGGTTAACGTTTTTTGATTAATCAAGAAACGATATTTGTCCAATTCTGGAATAATTAAAAAATCAACGATCAGTTGGTATTTATTCCGATAGATGGCGAAAGCCATCAGCAACTTTTCCACCATTTATCCACCTGTTCCAAAGTACAATATCACATTTGTACTATTTTTTCCCCCAATTGAATAAGTGTCAATAAAATATTTCAATTTGTAAATTGAGGGAAATTCGATATTACCCCCGGGTTTCCACATAGATAACGCCAACTACCCGGAAGATGTTGAAAGCTTCTGTCATCTCAGCGAGATCCTCCAAGTCTTTGCTGAGTTACGCCGGCTGATAACGGGAGATAACACTGAGAGACCCTCCTCCATTGATCTATTGTTGAACCGGAACAAAATCTCGCTATTTAGTCAGAGGAATGTGTAGGGACACTGTGTGAGAACAGTCAAATAAACACATACTCTCTCTCTCTATATGCTTCATTTATATTATTTCTATATATATAGACAAAACTTAAGGTAGTAAAAATTATTTGACATCGCCGGTCGTTTTTTTTTTTTTTTTTAAGGAGACAGAGGCAATTTTGTTCACACTTGGTTATCTCGTGTGTCTTCAATAAAGATCACTGTGTATCAAATATCTTTCAGAGTTATAACTAGTTTAAATACCGATATACATGCTAAAAGGTACAACTTCCTTATAATATGATGCACTAGCGCGCCATCTATTATCAAAATTCGAAACTATTTTTATATAGGCCCTTTCATTAATTTTTCCATTGCAGTAAGGACAGTAGAAATTGTTTAATATCAAAAAGAATCTTACGCTTTTAAAATAGTTTCGAATTTTGATAACAGATGGCGCGCTAGTGCATCATATTATAAATGTTCTAATAAAAGAAATAATTTGATATTTGCGGAAGAGCGATTGCTCGAAGCATATTATATATTTATAAATGTATGTAATTCTACTGTCCTCAAAGCTTATGTCCATAGTTCTTCTAAAATACCCATTCAAAGAGTCTATCAACAGTATCACTATAAAAGGAAGTTCCAAAAATGCAATAATGCCTTAGAATGCTTGGCCCGAAGCATGTGGAAGTCGTAATAATCGATCGTCCAAAAATGCAATATAACAGATGTATGGTAGATTAAACTGGCGAAACCGCTGAGAGGGTTCACCACTGATGAGCCAGGCCCTCTCATTAATTTTCCCATTGCAGTAAGGACAGTAGAAATTGTTTAATATCAAAAAGAATATTACGCTTTTAAAATAGTTTCGAATTTTGACAACTTCCTTATGTTCATGAGTGTATACACACTTGGTTATCTTGTGTGTCTTCAATAAAGGTCACTGTAATATCGTTCAGAGTTATTGTCTGAATCCTGATATACATGCTGAAAGGTACAATTTGTTTTATATAACTACTAGCCGAATGACCCGGGCAACGCCCGGGTTTTACCCGATTAAATGTTTTTATTCAAATACTATTCGTTACAATTATAAATTGGCGCCGTGGATGTCACTCTTGTGAAACGTCCCGCTTCAAACTTTGTGTCTGAGAAGCGATATTTTTATAGAAAGATGATCTGGCTTTTGTTTTCTGCTCGAATGAATGTTTTTCTGTTAGAATTTTGTTCCTGCGTATAAAAAAAAATGAACTGGTTTCACCCGTGGTCTCTGCTTTTTGGAATTTTTCCCGGTATAATTTTATATCTGATTATCAAACATGATAAAGCAATATTGTCATCATCATTTTCTGACTAAAAAAAAAAAACAACTATTTTTACCCAGAACCTGTCAATTTTATTTTTTATTGGCTAAAAATCCGATAAATATCTTTTCAAGATTTTTCTCTATGTCCTGTCAAAACACGTTTTACATGAACATTAGGTCAGCTGATATTACCTCCCATCTTCACCGCTAGAGGCGCTGCTTGCGAGCGAAAAGGCAAATTTGCAACGCAATTTGCAAATAACTCGAAGAATATTCGGGATAGAGACCTGAAATTTTCACTATAAGTTTTTCCAGATTCTACTCTATATACTGTTAAAATTTCAGTCAGATTAGTTACGTATTGTGGACGTGTATAGCCGACATAGATACCCACATACATACATACATATGGTAATTTAAACCAACAACCCCATATTGTATATAACTTATAACAAGATTTTCATGTTGTATAATAGAAACACATCTGTAAATGATTATATGCTTATAAAAATAAAAATGTAAATTTTCACAACGATATTTAAAAATTATAATATTTTGATTTTCAAATACTATTCGTTACAATTATAAATTGGCGACCACTACGACCCGGGTTCGATCCCCGCATTGGACACTTTTTTCTGTTTAAAAAAAAATGCCCCAATGGCCCCCCGATTCTTGCAAAAGTCCAACCCCACCAGCGAGTGCAAGTAACCAAACGGGGCTCTGGCACATTTGTAAGTGCAAAGTCGAACTGCTTTCACATGTGTAGACATGTGGTGCGCTTACAGTAAAAAGCAGTCGCTAACTACCCACCATGATTATCATGGCCTGTACCACGTGTACTAGGGATAAGCAAAAAAAAAAATAAAAAAATAAAATAAATAAATTGGCGCCGTGGATGTCACTCTTGTGAAACGTCCCGCTCCAAACTTTGTGTCTGAGAAGGGTGCAGAGAGGTACTGGAAAACTCCCCATCCTGGCTGTTCCTATCGGTTAACACAGTATCAGTATAGCGAGAGTCAACACTTCATCATCACATGTTAGTCGACAGGATTCTACAAGAGGCTACCAGAACTTCACCTTATTACATACATACACTGACTTTTATATATATAGGGATTATTAATTGATTGTACTTTACTTTTAAATTTTGACCGTTGTCAACTAACGAATTTCTCGTTAGACTTCGCGGGCGGAATGACTTCACTGATAACAAAATTCTGATTTTTCCATTTTTCTGGCTTTTAAATGGTTCTTTGAGTTGGATGACGATGTTATTCTTGCGTCAACGTCCAATCTACAAGTTCTTCCTAAGCCTTGAGGTGAGGGGAGATAAAACTTAGATCTTCTGATTATCTGGAGGAAGGCTTTACGGCAGTGAGGAAGCTTCCTCACTCATGGATAAAACTAAAGGAAGTGGAAAGTCTTTTATATTGCGATCATCTTTTCTTGAAAGAGATAAAGACAATTTTGTTCACGCTTTGTTATCTCGTGTGTCTTCAATAAAGATCACTGTAATATCTTTCAGAGTTATTGTCTGAATCCCGATATACATGCTAAAAAGTACAACTTTCTAAGTTTTATCCATGAATGTACATACATACATAATTTTTTACTTTGATAACAAAAAAATTATCACTATTACTCGGACTTGTGCAAAGTTCGGCGATCCATGGAAGTCTGATATGTTCATCTCAATAATCACTCGTTCATTTGAAAACGTCGCTGTGATTTGAATAGTACATTGATCTTGCTTGAAACAAATCCTCAGAAATTGTTGCTTACACCGTCTTTATAGGCGAGACCAACTGGGTCTAAACAGGAAGTAGGTGAATAGCGTGGTAAGTTTCTTTATTTCGCACAACAAGCATTCGGGCATCAGCTGCCCTTCATCAGGTACAATGCGTGGTTAGAAAGAGTGAACCAATATTTATATGCAATGAATTAGCATAAAAGAAAACTAACTAAGATCTACTTTAAAAATTAAGAAATGTACATATGAGACTAAAGGGAAAAGTACGAAATTTCTGAAGAAATAAGCTAAAAGATCTGCATAAGGCGAAATAAAAGTAAAGCACGGGAAAAAAGGATGGAAAGACAGGAAACGAAAGTATCTAGGCATAATGAAGGAACAAAGAAAGATATCAGCGGCCAAGATTAGAAAAAAACAGTATATTGGGGGGGGGAGATCTATTTTTCTGTTAAAACTAGGGACAGAGCTGGACACAAGAGCCTCAAGGACCAAGCGTTGATATTTGTTCTTAACATCGCTATATACCGGAATCGTGTTGCGTAAATTAAAAGAATGGTTAAGTTCGTTGCTGTGTTGGTACAGTAGGGACTTACAATTCCGGTCTTTCCAGTTGTTCTCGAGGACCACGCCATCACCATCTCCTCAGCGGCGAAGTACGCGATCTACGTATTCTTCGGAGATCGCGAAATGCGTGGTGTCGCTGGAGACCCACTGGCGATTCTCCACCAAACTCTGCAGCGCTGGCAGAGGCACGATATTCATTGTACATAGTTAATATAATCCATATTATCTTTTTTTAAATAGTGCAGACTGTGCACTTTGCATGTATTGACAAGATGTCAATAAAATTATTTTAATTGTCAATTGTCTTTATAGGCGAGTAAATAGGATGACAATGGTACAAGAGCACAGTTAGCGGTGAGGTATCCCGGCTGGAGGAAGGAAACAAACAAGTTTACAAGTCTTCAAAGACGTCATCGCACACAAGGAAACATTTTGGAGGAAACTAGCCGACAGGATTGGATAATAGCAATCGTCCCGCAATTGGGAGATGTTGCGACAGTGGACAACCACTGTGGGTCCATGGGACAACTGTCACCAACACA
>CP092872.1:15466504-15503453 GCA_030710605.1 Cordylochernes scorpioides | reverse complement strand
AGGCATTTCCTGACTAGGAGCACATGTGCATTTTAGATGACAGAGCCTCATCTAAAAAGCACATGTGCTCCAGGTCAGGATATGCTTTTTATTTTTAATATCAACACCTGACCTTTTTATTTTTTTTTTCTATCACTTTTATATACAGTTAAACCTGTCTATAGCGCCTCCTCTTGGGACTAACCAAAATAGGGTGCTATAGAGAGGAGGGGGTGCTATAGACAGGTCACTTTTAATGTAAATCGCATCGTACTACGTATTTAAAATCGGGCGCTATAGAGAGGGAGGCGCTATTTAGAGGGGGTGCTATAGAAAGGTTTAACTGTATGTATATATAAATAATAATAATAATAATAATAATAATAGAAGCTTTCGGGACTATCCCTTCTTCAGCTAAAATAAAATCTAAACACAGCTAGGTGAGCATAGACGAGATTACCTCTACCGCTAGTACAGTAGCTGGAAGTACAAAGGTCGGGGTGACGTCCGGTTTGTTGTGTGGATGGTTGGGTGGAATTACATGTCGAATTATGGTGGTCCACACATCCTCTAGGCGGAGGGGAAGCCATCCCTGTATACCCTCTCTACTCCTGGCTCTTCGGCGTCAGCCTCCATCCCGAGGCGATGAAAATAACCAGCGTGGCGAAGGCTACCATCTACAAGTACCATCTTGGTCTTGAGTTGGGTAATGCCAGCCAATACCTAGACCTGCCCACTCTGTGGGAGAGAAATCTGGCGGAGTCTTTTCCCCGGTGGGCCCCGCCAATAAAGACCTTGTATATATATTTATATTTTAAAGATTGAGCAATCCATTATTCTATATACAGTTACGAGCGTCATTCCTCATCTCCTAATCAACAATCAGTCATCAGTTTTCATCTCTGTCACCGTTTGCTTTTTTTTTTTGGAATGGCGCCCTCCTATTGGTTGGCTACGGTCACGCCACCTTATTGTGTTGGAGCGGGTCGCTCCTTAAATAAATGCATATATTAGTTAATAACCAAATGGAATCCTCTCTTTCTTTTTCCCTGTAAGAGACGCCTACGGAAGCCAACAGTACATAGACAGATAAAGCGCATAGGCTATAGTTATTAACTAATATATGCATTTATTTAAGGCGCCAATTTATAATTGTAACAAATAGTATTTGAAACAAAAAATTCAATCGGGTAAAACACGGGCGTTGGCCGGGTCATTCGGCTAGTATGTTATATACAGTGAAATTTTCATCAGATAGTTTCTTACTTTGATCTTGTATAGCGTGAGTAGATCACATACCCACGTGATTTAGTTTAAATCAAAGAAAAGCCTTGATAAAGAGAGGCGTGTTGCCCCTAGAAATATTGGTTGAATAATAAATTTAGATCCAATATATGCTTTATATTTATTTATAGATATTTATATACTGTATATATGTATATTTATCAATTATTTTATATATTTATATCTATTTATTCATGTATTTATCATTATATAATCATATTTATTCTGTATTTAACCTTATATAATCTTATATGGACGTTGTAATAAATCAGTTTCAATCACTACTCTATGATAAATACATCAATTCAATAAAACAATCATTTGAACCAATATTGTATCAAGGTATTTATTTTATTTTATGAAAATATCGAAACTATTATAGACCATTTCTTTTATGAAAAAGGCATCCTTATTGTGCAACTGAAAGTTGCTGATGGCTTGCGCCATCTATCGGAATAAATATCAATTATTCTCTTCAATTTTAAATTATCCCAGAATTGGCCAAATACCCATTCTTGATTAATCAACGAGAATAGTTGATATTTATTCCGATAGATGGCGCAAACCATCAGAAACTTTCAGTCACACGATAAGAAGATGCCTTTTTTTTCATAATTTATGCACCTTATCCCAGTACAATATCACATTTGCACTATTTTTTCACATATTATAGACCAGTATGATTCTTTTAAATATTAAACAATTTTTACTGCCCTTACTGCAATGGAAAAATTAATGAGAAGGGCCTGACTCATCAGTGGTGAACCCTCCTAGCAGTTTCACCAATTTAATCTACCATACCGCTGTTATATTACATTTTTCGATCATCTTTTTATAGTGATACTGATGCTAGACTCTTGTAATGGGTATTTCAGATTAACTATGGACATAAGCTTTGAGGACAAGAGAATTACAAACAATTATAAAGCGTGCTCCATGCTGACGAGCGCCAACAACGCGAAACGTGTTCGTGGATGGCTTTTCTTGATTTATCAAGAAAATGGGTTAGCCAAATATCAGGGAACTGGTTAAATCAACGTTAGTTAATTTCTGTTTCACTAGATGGCGCTCTGCCATCTAAAAAATCACATGTGCTTTTGGTAAGGATATGTCTTCTTTATTTTTAATTATAAATATATAATATTTATAATTTTCATAACAGATAGCGCGCTAATGCATCATAATTATATTTTATATGCAACAACAACAACAACAACATCAAAAAGCCTTTATTTAGGGTCACTGACCCTATACAGGATTCACCAAAGGTATGCATAAGAACAAAGCAGTGAGACAAAGGAAATAACGATATATACAGAAGAAAAAGAAAAAAAAAACAAGAAAGAGGGAAGCAAGAAAAACTATATTTTATATGCATGTTATATTAAAATAATTTATTTATAATGTTCAATTAAAATATTTTATTTAGAATTATGTTAAAGTGTTATTTTATTTAAAATTATGTCATAAATATAAATACTCTGTTTAAATCGACCGCCAGAGGTCATGCTTCCCATATAAAATCTCATTGTTGTTCTTCCCCGCTGGCCGACCCAAAACTTTTGTACATTATGTAAATAAGCTTTTATTTTTTTATTCTTACGCCTTAAGCCAGGCAGTCCTTTAATCAAATTATGTTTTTATATTTCTTAGCTCAATTAAAGCAATTTCTAATCTTTACTATTTTTATTATTTTACTTTCAAGATTTTAGCCACGACTGCACCACCATAGCTTAATCCTCAAGATAACCAAAATCAAGATGATCCAATATCAAGCAGAAACTCAAAAATCTTTTTTTTTTTTAATTAATATAATATGCATATTAATATTAATCTTTTTGATATTTATATTATTTATTTTTAGCGTTACTCACTGGAAACTTCTCTCATTGCTTTTCTTGTATATTATAAATGTTGATTTTGTTCTTGCATTAAATAAATTTCTGTGTCATCCTGGAGTTTGTCTTTCCTAATTTTCTACGTTACAATATTAAGTAAAAACATCAGGCTTTCAGAGAGAAGTATCTTTTCAAAGACCTTTTTATTCTCTAGCTTTCAGGCACAAACGCCCTTCTACAAGAGAAAACATGGTATAATAATGTACACCAATACCTCGCTTTGCATCGTTTCGTTTTGCGTTTTTTTTTTTTTCGAAGTTGGGTCGCTGCTTAATTTTTACTGATTTTTCACTGTGCGTCGTTAGATTTTCGAAGTTGCGTTGTTTTGGATTCGTGTCTTTAAATTTTTTTTTTTTTCCTAAAATATAGCAACATCTAGTTTTTGATTGCGCCTTCACATATTTTCACTTTGCGTCGTGTTTTTTTGGAACGTAACCCCGACACAAAGCGAGGTATGGGTGTATATTGAAGTCTCGAGATATCATTCAATCAGCACGTATCATCCACCATGCCACGTATATTTTCAAAATTTTGTTATAAAAACAGAAATAATGTAATATATTCTTCTCTCAATATATAATAAGTATTTTAAATATGTATATAATAATTTGTATATAAAATTTGTATTTATTATTGAGTTGTTAACGTGATAATCCTGTAGAAGGACTAACAAGTCCGAAAACTTGAAAATAAAAAAGTTGCACAAGAAACTTAACCCTGGAAGCTCTATTTATTTTATAATATCGTGTTTTCGTTTGTAGAAATGGCGTTTGTGCTCGAAAGCTGGAGAAATAAAAAAGAATTTGAAAAGATACTTTTCCCTGGCGGCCTGATGTTTTTACTTAATAAATAAATAAAGCTTTAAAAACAGCGCTGAAATTTGTTTACCTTTGATTTAGCGCTCTCTCAGAATATCTACTCTATCGAAAAATCATTTTAAATTATAAAGATTCAAAACGTGTTACATATACAAATATTGTAAAACTTTGATATTTCATAAACAATATGATTTGCAACCTAGTAAAACCTTTAAAATGTTTAAATGGTAAAAACCTTTGAATGTTTTATATTGTTGCGTAGAAATCAAGTCTTTGTATATCTTAAGATGTCAAAGTATTTATTGATGACGTCACCACGACTAGTCGACAATTATCAACAAACCAACCAAACTATCTACAGCTAGAGAATATCGAGCAAACAAGCTAGGTAACTAAATGATGATTTTACAAATGTCAAATTTTAAATCTGTTTCCAAATATTTTAATTGAATAATTAAATTAAATAATAAATTATTTCTTCGCCACACAATATATATAAATAGTTGATTATGAAAACTAAATAAAAGTTTTAGTTCTGTTTATAAATTTTCATTAATTAAATAAATCACACACACACACACACTGTACCATATATAAGAAGTATCTCTCCCTTTAATTTTGCATTAGAAAGATGCATTATGTTCATCACTTGTTCACTTTCTTCATCTCTAGTAAAGTTTTTCCTAGGGTGATGAACAAGTTCTGATGTATAGTTAAAGGGAAAGTTGTCTTTATGGTACATCAATTTCATCCTCCCTCAACTTTATGCTACAAAAATCAATATAAAAAGAAAGTTCACCTCTCCCGTCAAAATAGACGCAAAAACCATGCGTCATCTATTGACTGTCACTGAAATCTAGCAGAACCTTTCTTTTTACAAATCAACAAGTCCTCCTTTTAAAATTTCAATTAATTATTCATTGCAGATGCTACGAACGCCTACTATATATAAAAATAGTAAAGAAAAATTTCCAGAATCTACACTCATGGACAAAACTTAAGGAAGTTGTACCTTTTATCATGTATACACCCATACCTCGCTTTGCGTCGGGGTTACGTTCCAAAAAAAAAAACACGACGCAAAGTGAAAATATGTGAAGGCGCAATCAAAAACAAAGGTGTTGCCACATTTTAGGAAAAAAATTCAAAAAAATATATAATAATAATAATAAAGACTCGAATCCAAAAAAAAAGCAACTTCGAAAATCTAACGACGCACAGTGAAAATCAGTAAAAATTAAGCAGCGACGCAACTTCGAAAAAAACGCAAAACGAAACGACGCAAAGCGAGGTATTGGTGTATAGGGATTCAGACAATATCTCTGAAAGCTACACTCATGGATAAAACTTAAGGAAGTTGTACTTTTTAGCATGCATATCGGGATTCAGATAATAACTCTGAAAGATATTACAGTGACACCTTTATTGAAGACACGAGATAACTAAGTGTGAACAAATTGTCTGTCTCCTTCAAAAAACAAACAAAAAAAAAATGAACGGCGACATCAAAGAATTCTCACTTCCTTAAGTTTTGTCCATGAAGTTCATGTTTGCCAAAAAAAAAAAAAAAACTCTAACCTCTTAACATCTAAAGTACATACATTCGAACCAAACTGGAATCATTACCATATTTGACCTTACCTTAAATAGTGGCAGAATAATTTAGAGAAGTTGTAGAAAATTTCCTTTTTAAGTGAGCAAATTACCACTTTCCCCCGTTGTTCTCTACCTAGTTGTTACTACTACAATGATCTTTGTTAAGATATTTTATTCTTATACAGATTCTCCGAACAGAAATTTAGGATTACATGAAGGAATAACAGTAATATTAATACAATATAATACAATGCGGCTTGTGATTGCAAAACGACATTTGAAATATTATCCCGCATGTGTTTCTTTTCAACGAAAAATCAAAATTTATTTCAAGGATAAATAACGATTATTTCTAACCTTTTGGGTGAGGTATGAAAGGGTGAATTGTGAAGAGTAATGATAAACGGAAAAATAAAAGTGTCCAGGGATGGGTAAAACACATGCGGGACAGTATTTCAAATGTCGTTTAACAGTAATAATACCGAAGAAATATGAAAGCCGGTCAGACAGCCTATGATAATACAGTAATAATACCAGTAATAAGCATTGTTATTATTATAATTTTTAAAGATAATCACATATAATGGTAATATAAAATTCATATACAGGAAAACTCTTAAGACAATCAAGCTAATAAATGTCCAGGGTAGCTTAGTGGACATGGCATCTGCCCGGTAAGCGGAACACTGTGGGTTCGATTCCCATCCCTGGACACTTTTATTTTTCCGTTTATCATTACTCTTCACAATTCATCCTTTCATACTTCATCCCTAAGGATAGAAATAATCGTTATTTCTCCTTAAAATAAGTTTCGATTTTTCGTTTAAAAGAAACACATGCGGGATATTTTCAAATGTCGTTCTACAATCATAGGTAGCATTATATTGTATAAATAGATTAGTCTGGGTAAATTAGAGGAAAAGAAATTTCCTATACATGGATATATCCCAGAGTATATTCAAGTGAAAAAGAAAAAGTTGTTACTATAGTAGACAAAGTGGCAACTTTCCAGAAAGGGGAACTGTTTCACCCTCACTTCCACCCTTCCTCCGATAACGAAAGATCGTCCATTAGTTAGATCTTTTCATCAGTTTCCATTACCTCGATATAGCGAAGAAAAATTACTTAAAACGCAACATTTTATCCGTTCCTCTTCAATTTCGCCACAGACACCATAAAGGTAAACATTATTTTGTAGAGTGGATTTATAATTGAGTTTACAATGATTTACTTCTTTCTACCTTTTTTCCTCATACTTTTTTGACGTACTGTTGTCAATCTTTTGAAGGAAAACTATTCAAAATAACAAACCATTCACAAGTTGGGTATAAGTCAGTATTGGAAATTAATGACAAATATTGGATCAAACACACTGGCTGAAATTTGAACAGGATACAAAGTAAAATCTGGAAGAAGAATTTACCGCATTTTCAAACAGGGTGTAAAGCTGGGGGAAACCAAGGTGACACATTCTATAGTCATCGTATATAAAATAATATATACATTCATAGACTTGAGGAAGTGGAGAATCTTTGATATTGCCTTTTAGGGAACAGAGGTAATTTTGTTCACACTTGGTTATCTCGTGTATATTCAATAAAGGTCACCGTGTATCAAATATATTGTTTGATTTAAGATATCAGATGAGATGTGTTTGTGCATCCATATGGTCGGTCATCTTGTCCGACGGAATAACCACCTCGTAAGGAGAGGATTGGCATTGTTCTTGCGCATGGATGAAGTATCAAATTGCATGAAGTATTATATATACTGTCGGAGACTTGTTGCTTATTTTCTTTAACACAACTACGGAAATATCTTTATTTACGGGGCTGCTAACCAAAATGAATGATTTTTGAGCCCCGAAAAAACTCCTTGGCGGGGAATCGAACCCCGGTCGCCCGCGTGACAGGCGAGAATACTAACCACTATACTACCGAGGACTGGAAAACGCAGTCGACAAGATATTAACACAACTACACAAATTTATCAGAATTTATATACCTTAATACTGAATTTTTGCTAAATATATATAGGAGTTTGTTATCTATTTGTTGTTGTAAAATTAAACTATCTTTGTAAATAAACATTACTTATTCTTGAGAAGTTTTTCATCTTCAATACAGTCAAAATACATATTAAATTTCGTTGAATATAAACTAAGTCTCTATCAAGTGATAGCTACAAGATGAATCTGGCAAAGGCCAACTTAAATTTGCACAAACAGTAAAATGTGAATTTATCATTATGAGCGTTCATTTTTTATTTCTAATGTAAAATTTTACAACTATAAAACAGTCTTTGATTTCCAGACTTAAGTCTGGTTATCTACGGACAATGACTTTCCAGAATGGCTGCAAGGTTTTTCCACTATGTACTAAGTGCAATTCTAAGCCAGCAACCCCAAGACATATTATAGACTGTATTGACTCATCCATTGATGAGCTCTACTCTTCCCCGGCAGACACTATCAAAAGTCTCAAGCTTTACAAGCTTGATACCTTAGTGTGATTGAGTGGAAATAAGAAAGAAGAAGAAGAAGACAACTATAAAAATATAAATGTGATATTATGCTGGGATAAGGTGCATAAAAAAAGGAATCTCTTTATCGTGCAAGCCATCAGCAACTTTCAGTTACACAATAAGGAGAGATGCCTTTTTTTTTTTACTTCTTAACTACTAAATATAATAATTAAAAAATTTGCGCGCCGTTAAAAAAAAAAAAGAAAAATAAACAAATTATCACAAATAATGATGATGAATCCATGTATTCACAGATAGATAGGGGGATCGGTGGAAGGATGGTCTAAACCGTTGGTTTTCGACCGCTACGACCCGGGCTCGATTCCCGCATTTGGAACTTTTTTTTTTTTTTTTCTGATAAAAAAAAAATGCTCCAATGGCTTCCAATTCTTGCAAAAATCCAACCCAACCAACGAATGCAAGTAAACAAACGGGGCTCTCTGGCACATTTGTAAGTGCAAAAGTCGAAATGCTTTTCACATGTATAGACATGTGGTGCACTTACAGTAAAAGCAGTCGTCTACTTCTACCCACCATAATTATCATGGCCTGTACCACGTGTACTAGGGATAAGCAGAAAAAAAAAACAGATAGATAGCGTTGTATGTTGTTTTTCAAATCAGTAAAATGGATCCAGATAAAAATGATCCAAATAGCGCTAAATGGAAAAAAAAAGGCCAAAATTCTGAAGAAGAAGCGTACTTACGATATGTAGGTGAGTTTTCTGAGGATGTACGTGACATTCTGACAAGATCGTTGTTTCCCTGGAGATCAATCAGGGAGGCCGGACAGAACCCAGAAAGAACCAGGCCAACAATGTTCTGGAAACTCCCAGACACCTGGCATCTATTTCCAGCTCTCCTACTGACATATCTTGTTGAACTAAATACTTTTATTGATCATCTGTGTCTAATCTATCAATCCTTTATAATCAATCTACACTAAGGATTTAACGCGATGGGACATAAAGGCGGTTGGGGAAAAACGACAATCACTTTCCTATATGAATCACAGTAAACCAACAGATTGTCTTCAAATAATTTGGTTTATTAAAACTTTCGAACTTTCAGGCAAGAATCCTATTCTTCTGACCAAAAAAAATTAAATTTCAAATATTTTATTTTCACATTCATTGACTATTCTACATTTTTGACCATAGAATTAGAAGATACCACTTTGAATATTGTTGTAAATATGTATAGTTAACTTACCTATTTTTAAAATTCACTATTATAGGATTCATTTTGTAAATTCTATATAATGTATAAATTCAATATAATTGTAAATTCATTATGTAAAATTCTATATAATTCTATATAATTGTGATAAATATTTAATGTATAAATTTTACTTCAAGTGTGTAAATGAAAATGAACTACTTGATAGTAAATAATTACTTTGTATTTTTCTTTTATCATGACTGCACCTTTAATTCTTTACAACAAAAACATATTATTCATAACATAATACAGTAGAACCTACCTCCCTATAAAGGACAACACCTAATTTCAGAGCCAAAGTGTCTTTTAGGGAGAGATGTCCTCTTACCGGAAAGTTGTTAAATAGTAAAAATGGTAATTTTACAAATGAAAACTGTCCTTTGTAGAGAGGTGTCCGCTAGCGGGGTGTCCGTTAAAAGGAGGTTCTACTATATATCTTTTCAATTGTAAAAGTTGTTGATGGATCTTATGCTTTCTTTCAGGAACAACTTAAGAACTGCACGGAAGCTAAGATATCAACACAGCCGGAATAAGGAAGCTGTGAATGTAAAGAAAAAAAGGCCGAGAATGGAGTCAATGGACAATTTTGGATGGAACAAGACGATACCATCAAAAGACTGGCAGCCATAGAAAGGAAGCTGTGAAAAGGACACCAATACTGCCAGCTACTATCCAATGGATTGAGACGATATACACTGTTCAAAAGGGGAACGAAATATTTCAATATATATTTTTTAATAGGTTAGCATCGGCAGTTACGCGTCATGTAAGCAGAACATAGGGGGGAGGGGGGAAGAATTGAAGGTATTAAGATAATAAACAGAGAAAAGACAGAACCATGTTAACTTTTTTATCAAACATTCAAAGTTAAAAAGAAAGAAAATTTAAATTTTTTAAAAGTAATTTAATTTTTTTGTGTGCTATAGATATAGATATATATATATTCAAAAAGGATGCATATATTGGAATTATAATTATTTTAATGTTCCACTATTTTGAGGGGCAACTCGCCTCTCTTTATCGAGGATGTTTGTGTTTCTCACTAAAACATGCGAGCATGCGTACACCACTCTCGTTCTACAAGGCCAATGAAATTATAAATCCAATATATGCATCTTTTTTTAATATAATTTTAATTATTTTGAAACACACTTGTTGTTGACACACTTTAAAATGTTATAACACCTTGATAAAGGTTGGCGTTCAGCCAACTGAAATATTGGTAAAATAAATGATTTTTTGATCTAATATATGCCTTTTTAATTAAAAATTTAATTATGGATTGCTCAATCTTCAAAAAGATGTATATATATTTTGTGTTATATATATAGTATTATATGCAAATTTATTTTAATAAATCAATGTAATTTGAAAAAAAAATCATTTTTAGTGTTTGCTTCATAACTTTTTCAAGCTGGTGTATATAGGGACGTAAAGAATGGACGTCCCAAACGACACACTATTTTGGCAAGATGTCCTCCTACTAGCGTTAAGTCCTTTTACCCTCAATTCTCCCCTTGTGTGTCACACTTCCCTGATCCCTTTCAAAATCTCCTACCTCCCTCCCTCTATTATCACTACTCCCCTCATTGTTTGACGAAAGAATTGTTTAAATAATAGCGTCGTCTCTTTCTGATTACAACAAACAACCATCCCAAATGGACTTTTAAGATACCCAGAAAACAAAAAGATAATGAATAATAAAAATGTAAGAAAAAAAAAAAAAAAAAAGCAGGTCAGGCAGTAAAATATATTAATAAAAAGACATATCCTAACTACTCAAATGAGAAATTTTGATTGCATATCGCCATCTAGCGGAATAAATATAAACTAAACGTTGAGTTAGGTTTATTCCAGGATATTGGTCAAAACCTTTTTTTTTTATATAAATCAAAAAGTAATAAACATTTTAAATTGATATTTTATTTTAAAAATATATAAACAGAAAATATTTTCCTTATATATTTAAAAAATAAAATAAATTTCTTTATTGCATACACTCTCTGGCAAGCTTTTTCGATCAAAAGAAAACTTGTCTTAGGCCCGTTGATTATCGTTTGATATTGAAAGCTTGCCAGTTTGCAATGAAGAAATTATTCGTTTTTATAATTTTTCATTATCTTTTTTGATTCATAATTCTCATAATTTTTCTTTATTCCAACTGCCTACATCTAAATCTACTCATCGTACTTACGCCTGGATTTTATTTTTGTAATTGTGTTAAAGGTTTTAGAAAAGTTTTCAATAAGAAATATAACAATGAGTATATTTTTATTGTGGAGACAAGCTTGCAGCTTTGGAGTTAAAGTCACTCTTCTACTGGTTTCATATTAATGCATCAATTTTAATGGGTCGTACATTCATTCAAAATATTCTATGATAGTTAATATTTATTTAAAACAGATTATTTACTATGGTATCATTCCTTTTCATAGTTTCATTCCTTTTATAATATTGTTATTGTACATATATCTTGATTGGTTATTGGAGCGAGAGAGGAAGACTCAGGATGATGACCTACGAGGAAGACAACGAATAAACACAATAATTTTAAAAGATAATTTACTTTTATTTGCTTTAAGTATGTAAACCCGCTCGGTGTATAACACCAAGAAGGAGAAAACCAAGGTCGATGACCCTGTAAAGCTGTAACTTGGTGCAACAATAACAAAGAGGAAATATGGATTGTTTATAATACAATATAATGCTCCTTATGATTGTAGAACGACATTTGAAAATTATTCCTCATGTGTTTCTTTTGAACGAAAAATCATTTTTTTTTAAAGGAGAAATAACGATTATTTCTAACCTTAGGGATGAAGTATGAAAGGATGAATTGTGAAGAGTAATGATAAAAGGAAAAATAAAAGTGTCTAGGGATGGGAATCGAGCCCACAGTGTTCCGCTTACCGGGCAGATGGATTGTTTATTTAAAAATCAAATAATTATCTGTACGACGCTCAGGAGTGTATAGTGACTATCGGAAATCAAAACATTAGAACTCCGCCCTTGCCGGTCCCAAGACTGGATGAAAAAGGAGGAGGTGGAGCAGTAACAAGCTCACTAAAAAACCTGGGTTCAGCTGGCCCGGCTGATAGTACCCGGTAAGGGATCCTAATCCAGCGATACAGGATAAGCAGCGTTTGTACTCCATGCTAGGAGCAGCTGCACATGGCATCTGTTCCTCATGTCAGAGGCGACCATTTCTTTTGGAGCTAAGTCGGCCTGCTACTGAGTAGTGCTTCTCAGTCTTAATGACAAAGGCAGACACATTCTACTTCACCCAGTCATGGTGGTTGTCAAGCAGACACCATCAAGGGTCACAACTTGATACCATAATATGATTGAGTGGAGATATGAAAGAAGAAGAAGAATAAAACATTAAAAGATAGCAAAAACACCCATCATCCTGTATATTCACAATCCTGAAGAGTCTTCATTCTAGTTGTATTCTTCGACATAACCTACAATTGGTTAGTTTTATGTACAGCAGTCTGCCATTACTGCTGATCCAATCTAGAGAATAAACAATACACAATTGTCCATCTCTAACTTTAAACCTTTGAGTTTCCTGCTAAATATTTAGTTTCAAAATTCGATAACAGATGGCGTACTCTATTTATTTGAACCGTGGCAAGGCGTTTCCAAATGCTTTATTTTTATTTATTTCTTCTGACGAGGACAAAATATTTTTGTTGAAACGTCAAGATAATAAAAAGATTTATACTAGTTGAATTATCTACAATTTTAAAAGTTTTTAACTTAATTGAAGTAGATGAAAACCTTAAGTAAGGTCTTCTTTCAACAAATCCTATAGAATAATGTATTTTTAGAATGTTTTCTATGAGCTTCATTACCTAGATATAATAGAAGTCTAGGGTGCCTAGACAATTTACAATTAAAATAATTTTATTGACATCTTGTCAATACATGCAAAGTGCACAGTCTGCACTATTAAAAAAAAAAGATAATTATATATATACATCATACTATGTACAAAGAACATGGCGTCTCTTCCAGCGCTGCAGAGTTTGGTGGAGAATCACCAGCAAGTCTCCAGCGACACCACGTATTTCGCGATCTTCGAAGAATACGTAGATTGCGTACTTCGCCGCTGAGGAGATGGTGGTCCTCGAGACCAACTGGAAAGATCCTAGAGAAACCTTTATTATGAAAAAGGCATCTCCTTATCATACAACTGAAAGTTGCTGATGGCTTGCGCCATCTATCGGAATAAATATCAACTATTCTTGTTGATTTTTAATTATTCCAGAATTGGCCAAAATGAAATGGCGCAAGCCATCAGCAACTTTCAGTTGCATGATAAGGAGATACCTTTTTAATAATTTATGTACCTTATCCCAGTACAATATCACATTTGTACTAGAGAAACCTGTTACTCACTTCTACGTGAAGTCAACACAGGTCAAGGCACAGAACAAGTTAATCAAACTCCATAAAAAAAAGAATCCGAAAAGATTGGTGTAAATTTACACCCGACCTCGTTACCCCGATTGAGTAATTTAAGAAAGACCTGCTGACCAATCAAATATAACGAGGTAGGTAAAAGTGGAATTGAGTTACCAGTTTTTCCTTAATTGGAATTCAGTAATTTGGATTTATTAGAATTAATTGATAGAACTTGTGTGTAAGAGACATCTGGCGTGGCAAGTCAGCATCTGTCATGTATGACCTGGTTGGCCAGTGACCCCTCAAGTGGCTTAGTTCTGCTGACTACATTTATAAAAACTATGGAACACCCTGTGTATCAACTCTTTATATAGAGCTATGCATCCCAAAAAACCCTTCAAAAAGAATTAAATAAACTATATCTGGATCTAAAATTTAAGTTTTATCTTTCTCAATCTAATGAACTGTTCAAGAAATTATTTCCAATTGCTGTCCCAAATTTCATTTCTTCTGATAAATTCACTACTTTATTCTTAACAGGCAAAGGACCCTTCTTAAGTTTCCTATTCAAACTGAATGTTATCAATGATCCAACATGTGAATGCCGCTTAGATGTTGAATCACCAGAGCATCTTCTTTTAACTTGCCCTCTGACTAATCAAATTGTATGTAGATACTTTGAAACATTTCCAAATTCTCTTTGTGTATATACTCTATCTTATGAGAACTTTGTTAAGTTTAGAACTATTTGTACAATAATTTACAAAACACTACTAATCCATCGTGTAAATATTTAATCATATATATATAAATAATACTAGCACAGCACAATAGTCCTTTGGACTTCGTGCTTTTGTAACAATAAATAAATAAATAAAATAAATAGATATATTTTTATTTACTGAAATTATTATTTTTATTATAATAATATTATTTGTAAAACGACACTTGAAGTTACACCGCATAAGTTTCTTTTCAATGAAAAATCAAAATTTTATTTCAAGGTGAAATATTGACTATTTCTAACCTTTTTGGATGAGGTATGAAAGGGTGAATTATGAAAAGTAATGATGAACGGAAAAATAAAAGTGTCCAGGGATGGGAATTATTTTTCTGTTCATCATTACTTTTCATAATTCACCCTTTCATACCTCATCCAAAAAGATTAGAAATAGTCAATATTTCACCTTGAAATAAAATTTTGATTTTTCATTGAAAAGAAACTCATGCGGTGTAACTTCAAGTGTCGTTTTGCAATTACAGGCCGCAGTGTATTATATTATATAATAGTATTTGTAAATTATTCTCACAGATATATATCTCCATATATATATTCCTATCCCTGGACACTTTTACTTTTCCGTTCATCATTACTCTACACAATTCATCCTTTCACATTTCATCCCTAAAGTTAGAAATAATCGTTATTTCTCCTTAAAAATAAATTTCGATTTTTCGTTCAAAAGAAACATATGCGGGATAATTTTCAAATGTCGTTTCACTGATATATATATTTAAAAAAGATGCATATATTGGATTTATAATTAATTTATTGTTCCAATATTTCGAGGGGCAACTCGCCTCTCTTTATCGAGGATGTTTTGTGTTTCTCACTAAAACATGCGCGCACGCGTACATATATTGGAAATATTGGAACAATAAATTCCTTATAAATCCAATATATGCATCTTTTTAAAATATAATTTCAATTATTGATTGCTCAATATTCAAAATGATATATATATATTAAAAATAAAAAAGGAATATCCTGACTAGGATCACATATGCTTTTCAGAAGGCAGAGCGCCATCTAGTGGAACAGAAATCAACTAAACATTGATTTAACCTGTTCCCTGATATTTGGCCAACTCAATTTCTTGATAAATCAAGAAAAGCCATCCACGAACGCGTTTCGGGCTGTTGGCCCTTGTCAGCGTGGTTATATATAATAAAGATTCTTTCCTGCTTTTACACTCTGGCAAAATTCATAAGGAATCTAGAGCTAGGTTTCTTTTTACAATTCTCTTATTTCTCTAGCTATCGGGCCAGCGTGCTCTTCAACACGGATGTTGTATTTCAATTTGATTACACACACAGCGCTTAACGTTAATTATTCTTTAATTAACTACAACAAGGTGAAAGGATTATATATATTGATGAAATGGTAATCATGGGAAAAGAAAATATAAGTCAGCGCGGCTACGCCGATGTAGTATACCAAAACAGATTATGAAAGTACGGGTATGACGTCAGCTCCGGTGTTGCCGAAGCCAACCGCCCGCCGTCACGGTCCAGCAACGGAGACCCAGAAGTACTACTTCTAGCCAATTATAACACGCCGATATATATGTATATCAAAATTTGAAACTATTATAGACGCGTACGATTCTTTTTGAAATTAAACAATTTCTACTGCCTTTACTGCAATGGAAAAAATTAATTAAATGTTCTAATAAAAGACACAATTTGATATTTGCGGAAGAGCGATTGCTCGAAGCATTCTATATACAGTTACGAGCGTCATTCTTCATCTCCTAATCTCCTAATCAATCAACTCTGTTACCGTTTGCTTTTTTTTTTTGGAATGGCGCCCTCCTATTGGTTGGCTACGATCACGCCACCTTTGCCCCCCTCCCCCCATCATGCCTCCCCCACTCGCTTTGTTGTTTTTGTAGCTATTGTGTTGGAGCGGGTCGCTCCTTAAATAATCTATTGTTAACAATACCTCATTATAGGTCCGCAAATATCGAAAGTATAGGTATGTAAAAATATATGAATCAATTATTAAAACTATATATTCAAATATTCTACCTAACTCATGAACACAGCGCCCTATATCAAAGATTAGATTAAATTATGCTGATGCAAACAAATAGAAAATGCTAATAACAAACAATTATTATTAAAATATCTTATCTAAATATATATCACTCGGGTAGATATGCACACGGGTCAATCCCGGGGCGAAGCCCGGGTCACCCGTCTAGTATTATATATTTATAATTGTATGTAATTCTGCTGTTCTCAAAGCTTATGCCCATAGTTCTTCTAAAATACCTATTCCAAGAGTCTATCAACAGTATCACTATAAAAGGAAGTTTCAAAAATGCAATATAACAGCGGTATGGTAGATTAAACTGGCGAAACCGCAGGGAGGGTTCACCACTGATGAGCCAGGCCCTCCCTTTAAATTTTCCATTGCAGTAAGGGCAGTAGAAATTGTTTAATTTCAAAAAGAATCTTGCGCGTTTAAAATAGTTTCGAATTTTGATAAGAGATGGCGCGCTGGTGCATCATATTATATATGTATATGCCTATTTTGTTTTTAATATCAAAGCACACACCTAATCTTTTTTTCAATTATTTTCTTATTTTCTCACATCAAATACCCATTTAATGATTTCTCAGGATGCCTCTAGGACCAAAATTTTGGTTGTTGAGTTACAGTCAGCATCACACTGCAGAGAGTCCGAGGGGTAACGAAACACGTTCGTGGTTGGATTTTCTTGGTTTATCAAGAAATGTATTGGCCAAATATTATGGAACAAGCTCAACGTTTAGTTGATATTTATTCGACTAGATGGCGCTGTTATCATTATATTTGAACGCATACTTTCATTACTTCATACCACTTTAAAAGCTGTCAAAGAGGAAAAATCACCTTTAGAGGAAACATTAAAGACCTTTGTGGATTCCATTTTAAAGGAAATAAATAAATCACTTATATTAAAGGACAATATTTTCTTCATTATTTACTTCTCTACCTTTGTACTTAATGATGGAAACTCGCCCTTGATCGAAAATAAATGGTGAAAAAAGTTTTGATGAAATTACTCAACAGTTATCTCTGATGTAACAATGGCCATTGGCATCTCTCTCTCTCTCGCAGTCCATCGGTGGCGGAGTCTTTCCCGCGGTGGGCGCCACCAATGAAGACCTTGTATATATATTTTATATATATGTATATTTATCAATTACTTTATATATTTATTCATGTATTTATCAATTATATAATCTTATTTATTCATATTTATATTTTTTCTGTATTTAAACTTGTATAATCTTATATGAACATTGAAATAAAGTAGTTTCAATCTCTCTCAATAATGTTTTTCTATATAAAAGGAATTTATATTATTTTCTCTAAAAGTTTTACATCCAAAATGGTATCAATCATTATATACACGCTACAAAAAGTTAATTCTCGATGTATCAAAGACTCGATGTCACTCTCTTTAGGGCAATGTGAAGTCACTGAGTCAATAACGAAACACTGAAACGACGAGAATCAAATAAACTGACAAAAGTTACTTTTACGGGTTATCACACAAAAATCAATAATCTAGGGCCTACCGTAACTTAATACACACACAAAAACAAGTACACTCAAGAGTACAACACCAACAACGAGCAACGAGAACAAGGAGATTTTTTTTTTAAATTCACGATTTGTTAAATAAAAACAGTACTTATCTTTTATTTGCAGCGTTGATAGGAAGGGAACCGGGGTTACACAGGTATGTGAAGAGATCCCCAGACACGGAAAAACCTCGTAGAAAAACACTTTAAGTGTCTCCACACCAATTCTCTACGCTCTGGGCCCCCTCGAATTCCCTTAGTCCCCTCTTATATACAGACATGGCCACATTCGTCCAATGAGAAGACGTGAGAGATTGGTTCACTAACAAACGAAGACAACATTCTTCCCGCTAAAAACTGATCAGAAAAAAACTGAAAATGTTTGTCAATATAATTTGACATCATAACGGTTTTTACATGCAAATATCCAAGACGGATATCGCGTGCTTTGTAAATGATAATAAATAAATAAATAACGGTTTTTATTGTTATATGGTAAAGTGTTTATAATCGACACCAGACCGGGAGATTTTTGGCGGAACGGCATCAACAAACTAGTCAAACGTTGGAAGGAGGTCGTAAATAATAACGGAGAATACATAATTGATTAATTAATTGTTATAATAAATGTTTTTGTCTAAATAAAAATGTCGAATAAAACCGAACGAACTTTCTTTACAACTCAATACATTTATATGGAAACACCGGGCATTGCCTGGTACACGCGTCTAGTAAATGGTAAAAAAAAAATACAATTTGATTTGACGAATAAATCTTTATTCTATATATACGTGAGATTTAAAATGCATTCGTACAAAACTCGGGCGTTGCCCGGTGAGAGATTTGTTCACTAACAAACGAAGACAACATTCTTCCCGATAAAAACTGATAAACAAAAAAGAACTGAAAATGTTTGTCAATATAATTTGACAAAACCATTGATTGATGTAGCTATATTTTCTCCAAATCAACTTCTAACCAACAGAATGACCTTCAAGTTTATTATGAGTCGAATCTGAATGTAACATTTCCAATTTCTACTAAAAATAAATGAAGCTTCCAGGTTGTTAAGTTTCTTTTACAACTTTTTATTTTTCAAGCTTTCGGACTTGTCAGTCCTTAAACAGGATTATCACGTTTAAAATTTAATAATAAATACAAAATTTTTATATACACATTAATATATACATAATTTAAATACTTATTATCTATTCAGAGAAAAATATATTATATTATTTCAGTTTGAAAAACAAAATTTTATTTCTACTATAATTTTAAATATGACCATATCGTGTTTTTTTTACACATTGGTAAAATTCCTATATGCAAATATATGAAATTTCAAAATTATTTTACAAGCTCCTGAAGCGTACGGAATTACACACCACAAACAAAACTATCCGTAAATTAGATAATATTCTACAAAATTAAATATTAAAAACAAAAAAAAGGTATATTCTGACTGCTTACATTATCATTTTAGATTGCAGAGTTCCATCTAGTGGAATAAGAATCAACTAAACGTTAATATAACACACACAAGCCTTTATTAAGACATTCCGTCTTATACAGACGATTCTCCTGTTAGAAATGAATCTAAAAAGAAATGAGAAGAAGGAGAAGAAACTGAATCTTCACTCAGAAAAGAGAAAAAGAAGAAAAGGAAAGAATATCTATGTACAAAAGTTGAGGCTATATACATCATTATTCGTGCATAGAACAGAGTGAAGAAGTAGACTATTGGTAAACGTTGATATAACGTGTTCCATGATATTTTGCCAATCCGATAAATCAAGAAAAGCCAATTAGGTTCGCATTTCGGATTGTTGGCCCTCATCTATGATATATGGAATGTCTTCAAAACGTACAACCCTTATATAACAGCTGTCAGTGAGCCCTTCAAGCTTAATTGGTCTATACATACAACGTAAAAAACCTGACAGAAAGAGAACAAACAAAAAAAAAACACCAGTAGAAGCAGCATGCCATTAAACAACACCTCTGGAGGTGTGGGAGAGAAACTGGGGTCACCGACTGTAGCTCCTTGTTTGCTGAATTCCTCAACTCATATTGTGGTGGCCCGTTTATGGGTTCTCCGACCTTTTTTTATTGCTTCTATAACTTCCGCTTCATTTCTGTCATGAGAAGTGCCATACATGATGTCGTGAAAGGGTTATGTAAATAAATACAATGCTGTTGTTGTTGTTGTGTCCAATGAAGAGCCTCAGATGTCTCCATGTATCTCTATCACAGCAGTGTTCTCTATCTTGGGTGTGTAAAGCTGCTGCTCTGGGTCCATGTCAATTTTCTGTTGTGGTTGTCGTGTCAAATGAAGAGCCTCAGATGTCTCCATACATCTCTATCACAGCAGTCGCAATGTCCACTATCTTGGGTGTGTAAAGCTGCTGCTCTGGGTCTATGTCGATTTTCTGCAAGGCTGCGGCCATTGCTGGGCATGAGAATATGTGGGTAGGTGTTAGTTCCACACCAGGACAGTTGAATAAATACAATGAAACTCCGATATGTCAAACTCTTTTATAATATCAACTTAGTGTGCTATAACATCTTAAACTCTCAAGACTTTTTAAAAATCTTTATTATCCCATGGGTAAGATTACACCAGTTCATTAAGATTGAAAGTAACAATTTTTTCAACTATAGTTTTGGGGTTCTTGTATAGGTCTTAGCTCCAATACAGTCCAAGATATGTGCTGGAGTGGAGTTGGAGCATTTTGAGCAGACAGGAAAAGTTTTTCTCCATCAATGAACATCATGGGTCTAGTATGTCCGGTCTTTAATCTTGTAATTTTTGTGGCTTCATTTCTCTACAGTCTTGAGTGTACCAATTGTTTTAAACGTTGTTATAAAAACATAAAATATTATGTGATTTCATAACGAGATTTATTCGACTGTACATTGTAAATAAATATACTCATGGATAATACTTAAAGGAAGTTTGTTATTTTGATATCGCCAGTTGTGTTTTATTTTGAAGGAGATGGAGACAATTTTGTTCACACTTGGTATCTCGTGTTTCTTCAATAAAGGTAACTGTAATATCGTTCAGAGTTATTATCTGAATCCCGATATACATGTGTGTGATAAAAGGTAGAATTTCCTTCTTTTTTTTAAGTTTTGTCAAAAACAACTTTGTTTATACTTGTTTATCTCGTGTATCTTCAATAAAGGTTACTGTATCAAATATATTTCATAGTTATTGTCTAAACCCCGATATATACATGCTAAAAGGTACTTTCTTAAGTTTTGCCAGAAACAATTTTGCTCACACTTGATTATCTCGTATGTTTTCAATAAAGGTCACTGTAATATCTTTCATAGTTATTATGTGAATCTCGATATATACCTACTAAAAGGTACAACTTCCTTAAATTTTGCTAAAAAACAATTTTGTTTACACTTGGTTAACGCGTTTGTCTTCAATAAAGGTCACTGTAATATCTTTCAGAGTTATTGTCTGAATCTCGATATATACATGCTAAAAGGTACAACTTCCTTAAATTTTGCCAGAAACAATTTTGTTCATACTTGGTTATCTCGTATGTCTTTAATAAAGGTCACTGTAATATCTTTCAGAGTTATTGTCTGAATCTCGATATATACATACTAAAGGTACAACTTCCTTAAGTTTTGTCTCCATGAGTGTGAACACAAATTGCACCCAGTACAGAGATAACAAAAGTTCTCGGAGAATGGAATAAGTCTCCAACATATAGAGTAAGGTACCCACTTGTCCTTCAAGTTGGAAACGGCTCTTCCAAAGGTTGATGAACCTGCTATTAGGTACGCGACATATGGATACGGAAGACAAGGAAGGAAAAATCCTTGAAATGTTGTTTTTCAAGAGATTCAAATACAATCATAGACAAAACTTAAGGAAATTGTACCTTTTAGCATAAATATCGAGATTTAAACAATAACTCTGAAATATATTACAGTGACCTTTATTGAAAACACACAAGATACACACCAAGTGTGTATACACTCATGAATTGTACCTTTTAGCATGTATATCGGGATTCAGACAATAACTATGAAATATATTTGATACACAGTGACTTTTATTGAAGACACACGAGATAACCAAGTGTGAATACACTCATGAACAAAACTTAAGTAAGTTGTACCTTTTAGCATGTATATCGGGATTCAGACAATAATTCTGAAAGATACCCTCATGGACAAGACTTAAGGAAGTTGTACCTTTTAGCATGTATATCGGGATTCAGACAATAACTCTGAAAGATACCCTCATGGACAAGACTTAAGGAAGTTGTACCTTTTAGCATGTATATCGGGATTCAGACAATAACTCTGAAATATATTTGATACACAGTGACTTTTATTGAATACCACGAGATAACCAAGTGTGTATACACTCATGGACAAAACTTAAGGAATTCGTACCTTTTAGCATGCATATTAGGATTCAGACAATAACTCTGAAATATATTTGATATACAGTGACTTTGTTTGAAGACACACGAGATAACCAAGTGTGAATACACTAATGAACAAAACTTAAGGAAGTTGTACCTTTTAGCATGTATATCGGGATTCAGACAATAACTCTGAAATATATTCGATACACAGCGACTTTTATTGTGAAGACACACGAGATAACCAAGTGTGAACAAAATTGTCTCTGTCTCCTTAAAAAAAAAAAATAGACGATCGGTAATATCAAAATATAACACTTTATTTTGTTCATGATTGTATATAGTTAAATGGAAATAAATTTGATTATATGAAGATATATATTCAAACACGAATAAATAAAATCTAATAGAGGTAATGATTGATTAAAATATATATTTTATTCAATGATGGCTTCCACCTGGGGAAAGACTTTACAATCAATGGACCGCGAGATTTAGTTCCCATAATGAGGACAGGTAATATCTGGCATAGCATCCAGAATGGTATTTGTAGATGGTACGCCACTCAGAGAGAGAGAGAAGTAGATGTAATTTCTATGTCAGACTGAAGACATTCCTCGATGCACAGCCAAGAATCCAAGTCAGAATGACTCGACATTCTGTCCAGGTGACTGGCACTTCCTGTGGTCAGCTGGCACCGAATTTCTTCACTTTTACATTTTTAACACAAGTTACAAAGTTGTGTCAAAAGTTCGTAAACATTTTCGAAAAATTGAAATGCCAATATTATTTGCCTTTATGTATAATATATTTGTACTATGTATAAGTATATTTATGTAAGGTAATTGTATTATGTATTATTATGTATTCGCCGTAATAATATTATTCACCAGGTAATAATAAAAACAAGAAATTTTGGGACAACCTTATATTATCATCCGTGTACACTAAAGAACAAAACTTAAGGACGTGGAAATTCTTTGATGTCGACAGTTATCTGTTTTTTTTTTTAAGGAGACAGAGTCACTTTTGTTTACACTTGGTTATCTTGTGTCTTCAATAAAGGTCACTGTATCAAATATCTTTCAGAGTTATTGTCTGAATCCCGATATACATGCTAAAAGCTACAACTTCCTTAAGTTTTGTCCATGAGTGTATACACACTTGGTTATCTCGTGTGTCTTCAATAAAGGTCACTGTAATAGCTTTCAGAGTTATTGTCTGGATCCCGATATACATGCTGAAAGCTACAACTTCTTTAAGTTTTGTCCATGAGGGTATACAC
Organism: Cordylochernes scorpioides; assembly: GCA_030710605.1. NCBI lineage: Eukaryota > Metazoa > Arthropoda > Arachnida > Pseudoscorpiones > Chernetidae > Cordylochernes > Cordylochernes scorpioides. Next base: position 15,479,684 of record CP092872.1, on the reverse strand, counting down.
ACTTGGTTATCTCGTGTGTCTTCAATAAAGGTCACTGTAATATCTTTCAGAGTTATTGTCTTAATCCCGATATACATGCTGAAAGCTACAACTTCCTTAAGCTTTGTCCATTAGTGTATACACACTTGGTTATCTCGTGTGTCTTCAATAAAGGTCACTGTAATATCTCTCAGAGTTATTGTCTGAATCCCGATATACATGCTAAAATGTACAACTTCCTTAAGTTTTGTCCATGAGTGTATCTTTTAGAGTTATTGTCTGACTCCCGATATACATGCTAAAAAGTACAACTCCCTTAAGTTTTGTCCATGAGTGTATTTTTCAGAGTTATTGTCTGAATCTCGATATACATGCTAAAATGTACAACTTCCTTAAGTTTTGTCCATGAGTGTATATTTCAGAGTTATTGTCTGAATCTCGATATTCATGCTAAAATGTACAACTTCCTTAAGTTTTGTCCATTAGTGTATATTTCAGAGTTATTGTCTGAATCTCGATATACATGCTAAAATGTACAACTTCCTTAAGTTTTGTCCATGAGTGTATATTTCAGAGTTATTGTCTGAATCTCGATATACATGCTAAAATGTACAACTTCCTTAAGTTTTGTCCATGAGTGTATATTTCAGAGTTATTGTCTGAATCTCGATATACATGCTAAATGTACAACTTCCTTAAGTTTTGTCCATGAGTGTATATTTCAGAGTTATTGTCTGAATCTCGATATACATGCTAAAATGTACAACTTCCTTAAGTTTTGTCCATGAGTGTATATTTCAGAGTTATTGTCTGAATCTCGATATACATGCTAAAATGTACAACTCCCTTAAATTTTGTCCATGAGTGTATATTTCAGAGTTATTGTCTGAATCTCGATATACATGCTAAAATGTACAACTCCCTTAAATTTTGTCCATGAGTGTATATTTCAGAGTTATTGTCTGAATCTCGATATACATGCTAAAATGTACAACTCCCTTAAATTTTGTCCATGAGTGTATATTTCAGAGTTATTGTCTGAATCTCGATATACATGCTAAAATGTACAACTCCCTTAAATTTTGTCCATGAGTGTATATTTCAGAGTTATTGTCTGAATCTCGATATACATGCTGTAAGGTAAAACTTCCTTAAGTTTATTCTATGAGTGTATATAAAAGAAATAAAACCATTTAGCAAGATTTTTTTAATCTTCAAATAAAACCAACTTACAAATATCCATACTGCGATGAAGAATACTGAGAGGGCCTGTTCATCAGTGGTGAACCCTCCAAGCGTTTTCGCAATTTGACATACCACACTTGATCTTATAGCTTTAATATTGTATTGGGATAATTCTGCTTATATATACGGCACTTTAGAATAAATCTTGGTTATGGTATATCAACAAACTATGTATAATGTGACTGCTGTGATAGAGATGCATGAAGACATCTGAGGCTCTTATTGGACACGACAAAAACAACAACAACAAAAAACTACGTATGGACATAAGTTTTTAAGAGACAGTGGAATTACATAGAAATATTTACACTAAGCAATGCTCTTTCGCAAACAATTCATAAAAATATTTTTAGTTTTATAGAAAACATAAATCACTAGTAAACCATTTACATTAATGGACAAAACTTAAGAAAGCTGTACCTCTTAACATGTATATCCGGATTCAGACAATAACTCTGAAAGAGATACATTGACCTTTATTGAAGACATCAGAGATAACCAAGTGTGAACAAAATTGTCTCTGTATCCTTCAAAATAATTGACGAACGTCGACAGAGAAAATAGAGGTAACCCAGGCTCCTGGAGCGTAAATCGCCAACTACCCGGGCTGTACAGCAGTCTAGAGGAGAAGTCTAGTCATGGGGGCAGATTGCTGAGGTGAACCAAAAACCAGGTAGTTCCAGGCCGGCAGGGAGTCAGGAAGTAGGGGCAGGGCTGTCGGACTGAAGTCTTGTACTCCAAGCAGTCGAACGTCGACATCAAAGAATACCATTTCATTAAGTTTTGTCTATGAGTGTATTTTCACAAGTTAATACCTACCCGGTGTCATGCCATCTTTCTTTGCTTTAGATTAAGAAGACTCCATACGAAAGCTCAACTAGGTGTTCGTTTATAATGAAATAATTGGCGCTCTCAAAATGTGACCGTGAGCGACTAGATGGAAGGACCTTGAGTGAATGAATTTCAGATAATGGGACGAAGGGCGAGGTCTACTATATCAGGAAACTTTTTTCTTACACACAAGTACTTGACCAAATACAAGGCTATATAATCGTAATAATAAACTTTTTTATTGTCATTTTTACATTTTATTGAAGATAGAAGTTGCCTGGCCGGCAATCCTAGTTCTTTAATAAGAAACACTTCGACCAGAAAAAGGTTTCATTTACACGACGTTTTGATAAAAATCTTTTCTCTTCGTCAGGAAAAGTTAGAATAAAGTATTTGGCAAGGTGTTTGTGGTGTATTTATGTTGATTTAAAAGTAGAAATATATTTTAGGCTTTATTTATTTAAATGGCTTTTATTATATTACACAGGAGTAGATGCAAGCTTAAGAATTACAAGTTAACAATCGAATTATATGATAATAAATTATATGTTATGATATATATGCAATATATCGCAGAATAATAATCTGTGGATTTAATATTATTATTATATTAATATATTATATACAATATTATATTATATAATTAAAATATAAATATACGACAGTGTTATACTAAATTTGAAAGATCGTGTGAGAACGCCCTTATGACTTCAGAATCATTCTAAGTATAAATAGGTCAGTATAAATAGTTTCAAAATCTCTTAACAGATGGCGCACTAATGTATCATAATATCAATGTTCTAATAAAAGACTCAATTTGTTGTTTGCGAAAGAGCGATTGCTCGAAGCATATTACAGTTAAACCTGTCTATAGTGCCCCCTCTTGGTATCCACCAAAATAGGGTGCTATAGAGAGGGGGAACTATAGACAGGTCACTTTTAATGTAAACCGCATCGTACTACGTATTTAAAATCGGGCGCTATTTAGAGGGGACGCTATAGATAGGTTTAACTGTATATCTTTATAATTGTATGTATTTCTACTGTCCTCAAAGCTTATGTTCAGATTTCATTCAAAATACCATTTCAAAGAGGTCAGCGTCAGTACGGTATAAAAGGAAAACCGAAAAATGCAATATTACAGCGGTATGGTAGATTAAAACTGGCGAAACCGTTGGGAGGGTTCACCACTGATGAGCCAGGCCCTTACATTAATTTTCCGTTGCAGTAAGGGCAGTAGAAAATATTTAAATTTTTAAAAGAAACATACGCGTCTATAATAGTTTCGAATATTCATAACAGATGGCGCGCTAATGTATCATAATAAAATTGTTTTAAAAAAGAATCATACCCGTCAAAAACGCTAATGTATCATATACAGATTTATATAGAAAACTGGCGAAACCGCTGGGAGGGTTCACCACTGATGAGCCAGGCCCTCCCTTTAATTTTTCCATCGCAGTAAGGACAGTAGAAATTGTTTTATTTTAAAAAGAATGTCACGCCTCTAAAATAGTTTTATAATTAGATATATATTGTATCAAAATATCATTTTTTTACCAATATTTCAGTTGGCTGAACGCCAACTTTTATCAAGGTGTTATAACGTATTAATGTGTGTCAACAACAAACTCAGCGCTAAGTTTGTTGTTGACACACTTTAAAATGTTGTAATACCTTGATAAAGGTTGGCGTTCAGCCCCAATTGAAATATTGATAAAATAAATTGTATTTTGATACAATGTATGCCTTTTTATGAAAATTCGAAACTATATGCATCATTATATGCTTTTTTAATTAAAGATTTAATTCGGATTGCTCTATTTTCAAAGAATATAGAAAACTGATTTATAGAAAACTAGCCGAATGACCCGGGCAACGCCCGGGTTTTACCCGATTAAATGTTTTTATTCAAATACTATTCGTTACAATTATAAATTGGCGCCGTGGATGTCACTCTTGTGAAACGTCCCGCTCCAAACTTTGGGTCTGAGAAGCGATATTTTTATAGAAAGATGATCTAGCTTTTGTTTTCTGCTCGAATGAATGTTTTTCTGTTAGAATTTTGTTCCTGCGTACAAAATAATGAACTGGTTTCACCCGTGGTTTCTGCTTTTTGGAATTTTTCCCGATATAATTTTGTATCTGATAATCAAACATGATACAGCAATATCGTCATCATCATTTTCTGAATAAAAATATATAGTTTTAATAATTGATTTATATATTTTTAAAATAGCCTATCGTCTTCCCCGTATTTTTTTACCTATGTATGGAAATTTTGGTTTGAATTAGTGAACTACTGCGAATTTGTATACCGGACATACAGACAGACAAACAAACATACAAACATTCATTTTTATATATTAACTAGCCGAATGACCCGGGCAACGCCCGGGTTTTACCCGATTAAATGTTTTATTCAAATACTATTCGTTACAATTATAAATTGGCACCGTGGATGTCACTATTGTGAAACGTCCCGTTCCAAACTTTGTGTGTTTTTAAAATATAAAAATAAATATGTAAATTTTCACAACGATATTTGAAAATTATATTATTTTGATTTTCAAATACTATTCGTTGCAATTATAAATTGGGCCGTGGATGTCACTCTTGTGAAACGTCCCGCTCCAAACTTTGTTTCTGAGAAACGATATTTTTATAGAAAGATGATCTGGCTTTTGTTTTCTGCTCTAATGAATGTTTTTCTGCTAGAATTTTGTTCCTGCGTACAAAATAATGAACTGGTTTCACCCGTGGTCTCTGCTTTTTGGAATTTTTCCCGATATAATTTTGTATCTGATAATCAAACATGATACAGTAATATCGTCATCATCATTTTCTGACTAAAAATATATAGTTTTAATAATTGATTTATATATTTTTTAAAATAGCCTATCGTCTTCCCCGTATATTTTTACCTATGTATGGAAATTTTGGTTTGAATTAGTGAACTACTGCGAATTTGTATACCGGACATACAAACAGACAGACAAACAAACATACAAACATTCATTTTTATATATAGAGAGATATCTAAATTTTAATACGACGAATTTTCCTAGTTTCAGAAGATTCTGATAAACGATGTTCTATTGGCTTGTCTATAATGAAGTCTGCAATCAAACTTGAAGACCTCCATAGCTGGCGAAACAACGCTACCCTCGACAAATGACTTCCCATTTTAGCAGTCAATTAGGTCTTTCCTAAAAAAAATGAGGAACATCAGAAATCCTTCCATTTTCTCCCAACACAATGTCGTCCAGTTAGCCTAGAGGGAAGAAAAAAGAACAACATTAACCTTAAATGCTGCCAATTGTAACATTTAAACCTTCTGCAGCTCCATTTAGCAATAGGGGGGCAGACAATGTTGGGAAAGTTGTTTCTTTGAATGAATTCAACTTCCCTCTACCTCTCTGGGCTGAATCTTTTCTTTTGGAAATCCATCAAATTCTACAGCACAATCTTTTTTTAAATGATAGAAAACTATTTTATTCCAAAAGATTATCACACCCGGTTCCAAAATCACTTTATTAGGTACCGCTCAACAAGAGCAACCTAGTTTATGATAATTGAAACAATGAATAATATGTGAGTTATTCACATATTAAACAAAATGTTAACGCGGGATTCAATCCCGGTTCATGACTGTCGGGAATCGAGGGTGTTACCCACTCGTCCACCGACTTTTTATATATTATCATACAAATATCATAAAATATATATATATAATTTATATAAAAGGGACGTACCTGGATCTGTAAAAGAAAAAAAAATTCTCAAAATATTTCGAGAGATTGCTCCCTCTTTATCAATTTATTGCACAGTAAACTTATAATACAATATAATACACTGCGGCTTGTGATTGTAAAACAACACTTGAAGTTACACCGCATGAGTTTCTTTTCAATGAAAAATCAAAATTTATTTCAAGGTGAAATATTGACTATTTCTAACCTTTTTGGATGAGGTATGAAAGGGTGAATTATGAAGAGTAATGATGAATAATTCACCGTTTCATACCTCATCCAAAAAGGTTAGAAATAGTCAATATTTCACCTTGAAATAAATTTTGATTTTTTATAGAAAAGAAACTCATGCGGTGTGACTTCAAGTGTTGTTTAACAGTAAACTTATGTCTGGGAAAAATTCACTGTGCAATAAATTGATAAAGAGGGAGCAATCTCTTGAAATATTTTGAGAATTTTTTTTTTCTTTACAGATCCAGGTACGTCCTTTTATATGAACTTAATTGATGGATCGCCTTTTGACTCAAATATATATAATTGTTATTTCCCGTCAAGTATATACACACAAAGCAATAACGCGCCATCTATACATATAAAATAAAAGGATTTAAAAGCACGAATGTTTCTTTTATACATAATACAAACTTCTACTGTCCCTTACTGCGATGAAAAAATATATTGGGAGGGTTTGGCTCATCAGTGAATCAGTAACATTCGTGTTTTCAAATCTTTTCATTTTATAAATATATACACGTTTTACAATGAGCATTTTAAAAAAACGAAAGTTCATTTTTCGAAAAAGTTAATTCATATATTAAAAAATTAGCTCTCTTTGTAAACAGAAAAGAAATTAAATGCGATTGAAATTTTAATGAAAATTAATTTTAAAATTGAAATATTCAACACGGTGTAACAATATATACTATATTGTAGTCCAGGGTAAGCCTAGTGTACATGGCATCTGCCCAGTAAGCGTAACACTGTGGGTTCGATTCCCATCCCTGGACACTTCTATTTTATTTTTCCGTTTATCATTACTCTTTACAATTCATCCTTTCATACTTCATCCCTAAGGATACAAATAGTCGTTATTTCTCCTTAAAATAAATTACGATTATACGTTCAAAAGAAACATTTGCGGTGAAATTGTCAAAGGTCGTTCTACAATCATAAGCCGCATTATATTGTATTATAAATTAATATAAACTATATCTTAAGGTATGTTTATAATTTAGTCCCCCCTCCCGAAAAACTACTAAAATATTTTTTTATAAATATATTGATCAATTGAAAAACCCTGTAAGATTTATAAATGAGTTAAACAAAGCATCAAGGGCTGCGTATCTTTTATTAGAACGAATATAAAAACGAGCCTTCCTGTAGAAGGGCGTATGAGCCCGAAAGCTCGTTTTATATTCGTTCTAATAAAAGATACGCAGCCCTTGATGCTTTGTTTAACTCATTTATAAATATATTGATCTTAATAATTTTATTTTCATACGCTTCGTGGAACAGAAAAAAAAAGGTATATGGCTTGATGAAGGAACGAATGGAATTCTAGAAAGTCGTGTGAATTTTGACAATTGTTTTTATTAACCAAAGTGAAGTGGTGTGAGAGTGTTGTATATATATTAATTAATTGTTACCACAGAGTGTGTGTGTAAGCTCACAGGTAAATAGGTGCTAACCGAAAGAGAAAGTTCCTTTGTTTAATATTAGTTTCCCTTTTATATTTTGTTCTCTCTCTTGTAAATCAATAAATATAATGTTTGATTTTAATATTCTTGGAATCAGTTTCATTAAAAAATTCTAAGCAAAGTTAACAGAGAGCTATCAAATAATGTTTCAACAAGCTTTCTAGTTTATTTAGGAAGAAACGTAGAAACTACAATTTTCTATAGAAACAAACTCACTGAGAGGATAAATTAGGTAAAAGACGATATCTCGCAAAAAGAATATTAGCTGTAGCAGATTAGAAAAATCAATCTTGATTTTTTAACCCTAATTAATAAATCTTTTGATTTATTTTACTTATTTATTTTATTATCAGTTGTAAACAAGACACGCTATATCCGATCTGTATAATTGCGCGTGAAACCATTTACAATAATTCATATTGTAGTAGAGTAGGTAACAGAATTATCAAAAAGAAAATAAACAACTAAGAAAAAGAGCATTGAATAAACATATACATTAAACAAATAAGCAACAACATTAGCAGATAGAAGAAATCGCAAGGTATTTATTTACAGTATGTTGAGCAATGATGGAAGTTGATTTAATGAATTTATCTGTAATAATTAGTGTCGTGGAGAGAGAAAGTTGATCAAGTTGAGCTATTTACAATGAGTTATGTTCTAAAGTAACTTATTAATTATTTACATTGATGTAAATCAAGTCGCATAGTAGTGTAGTTCCTCAAGCTGCATGAAGCTGTCTATTTATAATAAAAAGTCTGCAGAACCTATTAAATTTCGTATATCTTTCCCTTTTATAAACTATTTCACCCAAATAGGATAATTTTACTTGAGTAATATAATCGTCTGGAGCAAATTCATAAAAAAAGTGCGAAATCATAAGTCGAAAGTTTTCTTTCAAAGATTTTATTGTTTTGCCGAGTTTTCAAGAATTACTGTCCTTCCACAGAAAGAAAACGTATAAAAAGATGAATTGTTTATATAGGTTTTGTATTTTTCTTCTGTGGAAGTGCAGTAAATGCTCTAAAACTCTGCAAAATAATATAAAATTTGAATGAAATCTTTCGCTTTATGATTTTGCGCTTTTTATAAATTTATTTTACTATTTTACTGTTTATTTTCTGTTGCTTTTTGTGACTTTAATCTGGGTTGAATATAATTGTTTTAAAATTTTGTCAATCTTACTAAATAAAATAGAATATTTCGAATAATTTAGCTAAAGACGATGTAATTAATATACAGTTAGACCTGTCTATAGCGCCCCCTCTTGGGACTCACCAAAATAGGGTGCTATAGACAGGTCACTTTTAATGTAAATCGCATCGTACTACGTATTTAAAATCGGGCGCTATAGAGAGGAAGGCGCTATTTAGAGGGGGCGCTATAGACAGGTTTAACTGTATTAGCTACTGTAAATTTGCACCAACCTTATCGGCAAATGTTCGACTGCCTTCTAAACAGCGCCGTCGCTCCCTCTGGCGGTCACTGAGAGAACAACAACTTGACAGTGTGACTTGACGCAACCCCTAGCGCGCAGGATTTTCAAATCTAACACTTTGACAAAATTCTTTATTATTATTATTATTATTATCCCACATCTATAATAGTTTCGAATTATTATCTATAGTACACGTGGTGCAGTCCATAATAATCATGGTGGATAGTTAGTGACTGATTTTACTGTAAGTGCATCACAGATCAACACATATGAAAATCAATTCGACTTTGCACTTACAAATGTGCCAGCGCCTCTTTGACGAAATTCTTATTCATGACTATGCATATTAAATATTAAAAATTAAACTGGAAGAAGTCGGTGGACAAGTGAGTAACACCCTCGATTCCCGACAGTCATGAACCGGGATCAAATCCCGCGTTAACACTTTGTTTAATATATGAATAACCTTCACATATTGTTCATTGTTGCAAATATCATATAAAGTAATTTATAATACAATATAATTATTATTTTTTTTTTTATTTAACAGTTGGGAGAGACACGCCATATCCACAATTTGGATAATTGCGTGTATATTTTAAATTATATACAATTAATACAATTGAACATTGGAAATCATTAAAATTAAAAGTTCAATGTCAAATTTTACAAATAGCAATTATAAGTAGTAGCTTGAAATATGTACAGTCAACGCTTTCGCCTCAAAATATACATCCTGCAGAATCTATTAAACTTGATGTATTGGTCTTTATTGCAAGCAGCTTGTTTTGTATTAGTCAGGTAAAGTTGGTTTTCTTCCCTTAGATCAGAAGTTAATGGACAGTCTATCAGAAGATGTTCAGGGGTTTGTTGTTCGTTTCCACAAGTGCATGCAGGTGAACCAATTTTGCCAATTCTAAACAAATATGTGTTGAAGTCACCATGTCCAGTAAAAATTGAACGTTATAGAAGTTGGGTTGAACATAGTTAGGAATTCTTGAAGTATCAAAGAATCCCTTGAAATTATCATTGGCACCCCCATAGTATTCCTCAAATTTCTGGTTTATAAAATTAGATATCATTTTTCTTTTAGTTGGATCTGATTTTTTGTATCCAATATTCATTTTTAGTATATTTGTTTCAATAAAATCCGTGAGCTTTGGTGTTCTAGCAACAATATGAGTACAGTTTGAAGATGTTGAATTATAAACCTGTGTACTGTGCTTCAAAATTTTGTACTGCAGAGAGTTTAATTTATCTTTGACTTTTTTGGGTATAAAGTTGTACCAGATCGTGGAACCATAAGTTAGTGAACTTCGAAACAGTGTCTTATAGAGTTCTATTCTTCTTTTACTGTCCAGTCCCCATGCTTTCCCGGTTAATCCAATTAGGTATCCACTAGCTCTATTTGTCTTAGTAATAATCTCATCAATATGGGGCACAAAATAGAATGCGGCTTGTGATTGTAAAACGACATTTTGAATTTTCGTAGAAAAGAAACACATGCGGGATAATTTTTAAATGTCGTTTTACAAATATCATAAACTAGGTTGCTCTTCTTGAACAGTACCTATTAAAGTGATTTTGAAAAAGGAACAAGGAATTAAACTGGAAAGCTAATTTTAAATAAAATATTGTCATTTTAAAAATTAATAAGTATTTTTTTAAACATAAGCAATAACGAGTCATTTATGATAAAGAAATTAAACCTTTAAGCAAATCTTTTCTCTACATAGAAAAAAAAAACTTCCCAATTTGAAAAGAAAAATCCGTGCTTATAATGATTTCTAGAACGCGGCTGATTCCACACTAGCCTGTTCAGTGATACGCTAACCTTGACGTATGCACGAAGGAACGTGTGGCCACTAGACATGTGTCGGACCTGTAGGTTGTTGTTGGGTGCTGCGCTGCCTGGAGTATAGGAGTTCCATCTATGATTCCTTTCTTCCTGTGGTGAATCTGTATAAGACCGGTGGTGTTAATAAAGTTGTGTGTGTCTGTTTATAATGGTTTCTTTTCTTAAATAAATAGCCTTATGTTTAACTTATGCCTAACTGATCATGTCTTTATTGTTTGCGGAAGAGCATTGCTAGATACAAATATTTATATAAAAATATAAAAAAGGCACATCCTGACCAGGAGCACATGTGCTTTTCAGAAGGCAGAGCGCCATCTGGTGGAACAGAAATCAACTAAACATTGATTTAGCCTGTTCCCTGATATTTGGCCAACCCAATTTCTTGATAAATCAAGAAAAGCCATCCACGAACGCGTTTCGCGCTGTTGGTGTTTGTCAGCCTGGAGATCACTGTGACCAAAAAGAATTTTGGTCCCAGAGGCTTCTTGAGAAACGAAGAAATGGGTATTTAAGGCCAAACTTGCGTATATATGTTTAACATGTGAAAAAAAAACAATAGAAAAAAAAAAAGGTCAGGTGTTGATAACAAAAATAAAAAAAGCAAAAAATAAAATAAATAAATAAAATTTATATGTAATTCTACTGTAATAAAAACGTTTATCAGAATCAAAAACAAGTCTCCAAGGATAAATGTCTTCTTTAAGACACTTATCCTTGAAGACTTGTTTTTAATTCTGATTGTGGTCAGAGGATTCCTACAATTTAAAAGCGCTTATGTCCATAGTTTGCTTAAATGCGATAACTACGATTCCGCCCTTCATTTTATCATATACACGGAATCCCACAATACAGTATTAGAGCTCTAAAAAGAGGTTAAACGTAGATTAAACTTACGAAACCGCTGGGAGGGTTCACCACTGATGAGCCAAGCCTTCCCAATATTTTCTCATAGTAGTAAGGATAGTATGAAGTTTGTTAAGAATAAATATTAGTGCTTAATGGTTTAATTTATTGATTCCTTTCTTTCAGATTTGATAGATAATGGGTCAGCTATTTTAAAGTTCTTTAATTTTTTCAAGAATGCAAGAAAGAACAAAGACCTAACAAAGTAACTGAACTGTGTGGAAATATTTTCTTCTTCACAAGATGCAACCATTTACTCAATAGTCTACTTCTTCACTGTGTTCTATGCACGAAAAACGATGTATATAGTTTTTTGTATATAGATATTCTTTCCCTGTTTTCTTTTTCTATTTAAAATCTCCTTCAACCTTTTTTCTCTTTTCTGAGCGAGGATTCAGTTTCTTCCCCTGATTCTCATTTCTTTTTAGATTCATTTCTAACAGGAGAATCGTCTGTATAAGACGGAATGTCTTAATAAAGGCTTGTGTGTATGTAGTTTAATTTCTTGAGTGTGTTTATTGTTTTAGTTAAGCCCATCCGTTAAATATAAAGGGAGTCCCAAAAAGTACTTTACAATTTCAAAAATTTCAAAATCAAACGACTTATTTTAAATGAATATTTTTTAATGCCAAATGTTTTCATTTTTGTTTGCTCCTGACGAGAACAAAATATTTTTGTCGAAACGTCGATGTAATTTTTTTTTTTTTTTTGCTTATCCCTAGTACACGTGTTACAGGCCATGATAATTATAGTGCGTAGAAGTAGGCGACTGCTTTTACTGTAAGTACACCACATGTCTACACATGTGAAAAGTAGTTCGACTTTGCACTTACAAATGTGCCAGATCCCCGTTTGGTTACTTTCACTCGCTGATGAGGTTGGACTTCGCAAGAAACGGGGGCCATTGGAGCAATTCTTTTTTAATCAGAAAAAAAGTTTCTAATGCGGGAATCGAAACCGGGTCGTAGCGGTCGAAAACCAACGGTTTAGACCATCCTTCCACCGACCCCCTACGTTGAGATAATAAAAAGATTTACTGGTCGAAGTATCTTTAATTTGAAGAACTATGAATGCAGGCCAGGCAGCCTCTATCTTTAGGATAAAACGACTTGTAATTGAGATTTATATAAATTATCTAGTTCAAATAATGCTTCAATTCTAAAAGTTTTATTGTGTGTGTTTCAGATAATAGGAATTTGGAATAATGTTGTTGTTGTCGTGTCCAAAGAAGAGCCTCAGATGTCTCCATACATCTCTATCACAGCAGCAGCAATGTCCTCTATCTTGGGTGTGTAAAGCTGCTGTTCTGGGTCTATGTCAATTTATTGTTGTTGTTGTTGTCGTGTCCAATTAAGAGCCTCAGATGTCTCCATGCATCTCTATCACAGCAGTCATAATGTCCACTATCTTATTTTTTTTGGAATAATGCCATCCGCAAAAGCAAATGTACAATAGGTGAAATGGTGTATAGAAACCA